>CM044546.2:47183307-47615807 GCA_024416835.2 Perccottus glenii
AGCGGTCCCACTTCTCACCGTACTCCTCATCCATTTTTCAAGTTTTAAAGAGTAAAGTATCGCGAGGTCTGTTTGAAGTCTCGTAATGTTGCCACAAAAATGATCGGAGATTAGGATGGATTGTTTGAACAACTCTGTGTTAATTTTATTTTATGTCTTGGTAAATACTTTATTCTTATAAAGAAATGTTAAAAATGTCCCCCCAACTTTACTTTTTTAAAGAATGAACTCGTATTATATATGAAGTCTCTAAAATCCATGAAAACTATATTCTTATTTAAGTGACATTCCCTGGAGTACCTTGACATTCTAATTGATTGTATGTACGTCCCATACACATCAATATTTTTATTTTACCTTTTTGGTTATTTTTAGTATGTAATGGATTACACACTTGTGCCATGAAAAAAAGAAAAAAGGATGCATTGTTTGAAACACATTTAATTTGAAGTCAAGATAAAACAGTCCTATGAGCGTATTTACATCTGGCACTGAGACAACAACTTAATATTTGTTTTAATTGTAGCTCATAGAGATTTATGCTGCAGGCTGTAGGCTACATTTGACAATAACCTTATATAAAGAAGGACTTTTATTATAACGTTATATATTGATTATTTCAGCAAAAGCATGATATGCAGTATTTTCCAAATTAATATTTGTAAACAAGCCCCTCTGTGCCTCCTCTTAAATATCTTATTATAGTGCTATTCAATATGTTTTTAAAAGAGGGGTTTCTTTGTTTATGTCAAGAAACGTCAAAATGAATTTATTGCTATTTTAAAAAATGTATTTAGGCTTCTATTGAGGTAAAAAGTTACATCGTTTTTCTTTTCTTCAAAGTGGTAGCCTAAACTGTTCTTAATATAGAGTCTCAGAAACCTATCTGGACAAAAGCTGTAACAAAATTTCTTTCTGTATATTTAAGAATATAAATGTATATGCATGTGCAGTAAGCTGTGTCTAACAAAAATGTTCTTTATAAATAAAGTAGTGTGCGAATGCAGTTTATTTGTGTAGGATTTTTGGTAAACAGGATTTAGCCTAAGTAAACACATAAGTAAACATCTGTGTGGCCCATTGGCCACAGTGATGTTTCATATAGTGTCTTTCAGAATCTACGTTCATCGGCGCATTTGTGTCTCATTGAGCGCACGTTTTCTGCACCACTCCTCTCTTTCCATACTTGGCAATACCTTTCTTGCTTCATCGCTATTGGTTGCTGCAGAGAGAGCTCAGAATGACCCGGATGTGCAACCGGGCCTGTTTCGCGACTACAGCCTCCTTCCTGTAGCCCGGTTGAGGAAGTGGATTTCGCTGACAGGGCTGGGTTCAGTGAGGGAGAGGCGAACAAAACATCCTCCGAGGCAAACTAAAAACATCAAGAGACCAGCGAAGAAAACCGTTCAATCGCGGTAGAGCTTAGGTTTACAGTCATCGGTGAAATCTCGCTCCCCTGACCCGCAGACACAGCCACAGACAGCCGCAGACATGGTAAGGGCCGTAGCGGAGTAGCTGAGAGACGGGGCAGGAGGGTTTGGTGGGGCTGTTTGCTAATGCTAACAGGCTAAGTGCTATATTAGCCTGAGAGGCTGGGTGGTAACCTGAGAGCACGAAAGTCCGCAGCAAGGAATCCAAGTGTATTAATTACCCACACAGCCAGCCTGCACTTTCTGCAAAAGCTATGTGCACTGGACACTTACAAATTTGTTTTGTGGCTAAGTCAATAGTTTCTCACAGCTAGTTAGCCACTGGCTAGCAGTTAGCCCAGCTACTTGCTCCGTTGACACAAAGTTAGCATAGGATGTTTTGGGTTTGACACAAGTTTATGCAGCGTATTGGCGTTGAGTCTTAATAAACCGCACACACATATACATGATCTGCCTGCACCTCCACACACTCGGAGACCAAAATAGTCCAGCGCTCGGTGCCAGGAGCTAAAAATAACAATGCTCGCGCCTCCTATTCCTAACCATGACAGGCTTCTCCACTGTTGGGGTATTTAGTCTGCTTAGCTTTAGTGTTTGAGGGAAATACTGTCAGCTTGTAGGAACTCCCCCTTTGTTAGTTTTATTACCGATTTACCCTTGTTTTCATACAAACATAATATTTTAGTCTTGCTCAGTATTTGACATGCACTGTTCCTGCAAAATGCAGCAATGTCTCTTTGCACTGTTTATAAACTTAAGCAGTTCCCATTAGGCTTTGGTGGAGCAGCTGTGCTCTCTCCACAGTCGCCCTGTCTCTTCATCCTCACCTCATCTATCGCTGGCTCAGCTGGGTTTTCTCTGGTGACCCCTGGAGTTGTTAGTCCAAGTCAGTGTTTACATGGAGACGGGAGCACTACTAAACACTGTCCAGAGAGTGCAGGTGTTTTGTGTAGAAGTTTGATTCATCAGCTGTTTAAGACATGAAGACATGAAGTGACTCTAGGAAACACAAACTGCTCCAGAGACATTGGCAAGAAACCTCTGTTTGGTTTAGGCTTAGTGTGTAAAATATTGAAGAAAAGGAAGTTAATAACTGTTTACTCAGTCTTATTTGTGTAGTTGTCTTCTGAACTCTAACCAAGGAAGAAATGTAAGGGTAATGCTAACTATTTTGATAAGTAGGAAATTGGTGGAGCAAAATTAACTGATTGTTCTTGTTTTAACTGTCAAGGTCCTAAAGGGCAGGAAAGATAAACAGGAAAACAACAAAGACATACTGCTGGAAAACCTGTTTTATGGCTACATCCTGAAAATCATGCTTATCTTGTTAACCAGCCATTAATATGTTTTTTAAATGAAGTCTGGTAAAATGCCTGGTAAGACACTACCACTGGTATTAAAAACACATTTTTATACATTCTTTGAGGATTCATGTTAAGGCTGGCATGGCTTGCTCCTTTAACCTTCCCAAATATCCTACAGTTCACTGCATATTTAAGAGACGCTCTGTGGGAAGGCTGTGTGTACAGTCCTCTCTGTTCTGTTTCCTTCATAGCTGTCACAGACTACATATTATAAAGCTTACAAACAAGTGGCACCGTTTTTCAGTCATTCTGCCACATGCTTTAGTCAAAAAGATTGATTCCTTGATCAACATGTTGTTTGTACGGAAACCCTGTTAGTTGTCTCATAGTTATTCCAGCCCTAGGTTTTACATTTTTTTTAAAATTATTATTAGTTGTAATTTTATTCAAGTTTCTTTAAGTCTTACAAATCAAGCCTTTACATGTGGGATTGTGTATTTATTTTCACACTGACGATTTTAATCCTGTTTCAATATTGAAACGCAGGATAAAAAAACTTTCTCAATTGTTGACATAGTTTTAATTACACTTTATTCAACAAATTTTGTATTTTTTCCCAGCACAGTACTTGCAAGACATATCATGGTTGTTCAGTCTACTACATTTGGAAATCAAGAGTGCATGAGTACCCACACAATCAAGCAGGCTTTAAATACAGTGTCTGTATTAATAAAGTAACGGAGCAAGACAATAAAGCATTGTCTGGCCTGATCTAATCTTTGGCTTTGCATTTTGAGCACCAAGAAAAGAGGTAGTATTTTGCATCACTGCAGAGAAGTTGTAGGGTGGACAAATTTCAGAGACACTCCTAATCCTCATTGTAACGTTCATTTCTGTGTTCAATGATGACACATTGTTGTAGATGAACAGCTAGCTTCTGCTAGTCATTTATTTACCATCTTTTACCATTTGTGTTTTTTTTTTAGTCAGTATTAGTAGTTTGTCATATGTACAGTATAGTGGTGGGAAAAGTTATTTTCTATTTTTTATTTTTTTATTTTATTTTTTTACTTGGGGTGAAAAATATTGCTGGCATGACGGTGAAGTGTTTGTGGACATTTGTCTAAAAGTGGACCTTCATCTACTTAAGTGTATATGTAACTTGTTGGGTTAGTTGTGTTTACATTAATCTGGTTATAAAATTAACTAAATCCTTTTCATCTTTTTTTTTCTGTTCAGACTGACCGCCAGCTGGACTGTGCCCTGGACCTGATGAGGCGTCTGCCTCCACAGCAGATCGAGAAGAACCTCAGCGACCTCATTGACCTGGTGAGATAGTTTCTAGACTTAAACCTAACATTCTTGAACCTATAAAAACATGTCTTAATACAGTATTGTTCAAAATAATAGCAGTACAATGTGACTAACCAGAATAATCCAGGTTTTAGTATATTTTTTATTGCTAAATGTCAAACAAGTTACCAGTAGGTGCAGTAGATTCTCAGAAAACAAACAAGACCCAGCATTCATGATATGCACGCTCTTAAGGCTGTGCATTTGGGCAATTAGTTGAAAGAGGTGTGTTAAAAAAAATAGCAGTGTGGCATTCAATCACTGAGGTCATCAATTTTGTGAAAAAACAGGTGTGAATCAGGTGGCCCCTATTTAAGGATGAAGCCACCAGCACTTGTTGAACATGCGTTTGAAAGCCTGAGGAAAATGGGTCGTTTAAGACATTGTTTAGAAGAACAGCGTACTTTGATTAAAAAGTTGATTGGAGAGGGGAAAACCTATAAAAAGGTGCAAAAAATTATAGGCTGTTCAGCTAAAATTATCTCAAATGCCTTTTATAATGGAGAGCAAAACCAGAGAGATGTGGAAGAATGGAAGACATTGATCAAAGAATAACCAGAATGGCAAAGGCTCAGCCAATGATCAGCTCCAGGATGTTCAAAGACAGTCTGGAGTTGCCTGTAAGTACTGTGACAGTTAGAAGACGTCTGTGTGAAGCTTATCTATTTTCAAGAATCCTCAGCAGTCACACTTTTTTATTTTATTTTATTTTTTTTAAACAAAGAGGCATGTGCAGAAGAGATTACAATTTCCCAAAGAACACATCAACTGGTGATGTAAAAATTTGTCTTTTTGGGTCCAAAGGCCACAGACAGTTTGTGAGATGACCCCCAAACTCTGAATTCATGCCACACAGTGAAGACAGTGAAGCAAGCATCATGATATGGGCATGTTTCTCCTACTATGGTGTTGGGCCTATTTATTGCATACCAGGGATCATGGATCAGTTTACATTTGTCAAAATACTAGAAGAGGTCATGTTGCCTTATGCTGAAGGACATGCCCTTGAAATGTTTGTTTCAACAAGACAATGACCCCAAACACACCGCAAACAAACAAAATTATGTTATGGAGTTGCCAGCCCAATCCCCAGACCTTAATCCAACCTAGAAGCTGTTTCTGAAGCAAAACCAAGAAATGTAAATGAATTGTGGAATGTTGTTAAAGAATCATGGAGTGGAATTACAGCTGAGAGGTGCCACAAGTTGGTGCCACACAGATGTGAAGCAGTTTTAAAAAACTGTGGTCATACAACTAAATATTAGTTTAGGATTTCTTTATCTTAGGAACAAAAACATTTGTACAATATAGTTTTGAGTTTGTACAGTCAACGGCAGACACTGCTGTTTTTTAACACACTCCTTTCAACTAATTGCCCAATTGCACAGCCTTAAGAGCGTGCATATCATGAAGGCTGGGTCTTGTTTGTTTTCTGAGAATCTACTGCACCTACTGGTAACTTGTTTGCCACATAGCAATAAAAAATGTACTAAAAACCTGGATTATTCTGGTTAGTCACATTGTACTGCTATTATTTTGAACAATAGATTAGATTTTTAGATTAGATTCAACTTTATTGTCATTACACAAGTACAGGTGCAAGGCAACGAAATGCAGTTTAGGTCTAACCAGAAGTGCAATAGCAGCAAGTGCAGGATATATACAATGGTTGCGTACGTGCAGGATATGGAGATGTACAGGATTTACAGGTAATATGTACAATGAATATAAATATACAGATGGTTATTACTATAACAGGTGAGTGTGTGCCATAAATATAATTACAGGTGTCTCTTTCTATAAACAGCATTTACAGGTGAATATGTACTATAAATGTAAATGTAATATACAGATGTCTCCAACTATAAACAGAATTTTACAGGTAGATGTATACAATTGTATGTTACATACTTTACATTTAAGTCTTTCCCACAGGAAATGTGTCGGTCAAGGTGGTAGCTCTGCAAATTCCTTACCTCTAAATTCATAGCATTTATACATGTAATTTACTCCCCCAGATGCTTTACAAACTTGTCTCTGTTCTATGATTTAACACAAATGCATCACAACAAAGTTAATTTATGGCACAAGCTGAAACTACTCAAAACTGGTAGATGCACTTACAAAAAGGTAGTAAGTGCATCTTGTCATGAGGGACCACCTTAACTAATGGTTTTGTGGAAAACAACTTTCTTTGCCTTGATAAAAAAATACAAAGTAATCTTTCCTTAATGACCAAATGCTCTGTTAATACGATCATTTGTAGCAGCTGTAGATTGTAAATGGCTGAATTGACTTTGACGTCATTCTTTACAATATATATTTACTTTAGGTCATAATTTAGGTGACTCACTGTCATACTGCTGTTAGCCTGCCACATTGTGTCTATATCCATTCCTTTCCGGACGGACCATGAACTGTTCACCTTCCTCCCTCCTGAAGCCTTAACTTTAGTTTTGTGTTCATTTATTAGTGAACATTATCACAGCTCTCAATCACATCCATTAGGACATTTTTGGGGCTTTTTTTTTTTTAGAAACTCACCTAAAGTGACCCATTCTCATCTACAACTCTGCTGGATCCTGTCTGCCCTCAATTTCTTCTCCAGTAGTTGTTTCCCACTAATTGTAGTCCACTATTTCATTACTCCGTGTGTGTGTGTTAGGATTTTTTTTAGGAACACAGGGCTGCTTTTGTCTCTTTACTCTAAAGTTGTGGGAATTATTTTACCTGTCTGTGTCAGCCTTAGAGAACTAAATTTTACCTCACTTATTCGTGTAAGGTTTTTGCTAAAGAGCACTAGAAACTTTTACAGAAGCTGTTTGAATTCATTTATGTTAAATATGTAATGCTTTTGGTCTGTTTGTGTTCAGGTGCCCAGTTTGTGTGAGGATCTCCTCTCCTCTGTGGACCAGCCCCTGAAGATTGCCAGAGATAAAATAGTGGGGAAAGACTACCTACTGTGTGACTACAACCGAGATGGCGACTCCTACAGGTAGAGTGTACAACTGCATATAAGTCATGAGTAACAAACTTTAATGCCTTGTTGTTTTCTTTATGTCTCTAACAAAAGACAGAGTGACACAGTGACATATGTAAGATGGATGTGTAAAATACTAATACAGCTTTTATACAATTAACAAACTAAACCATTCTAATGTGTTTTATACTAATATATTAGATCTCCGTGGAGTAATAAGTATGAACCTCCCATTGAAGACGGAGCAATGCCTTCAGCTCGCCTGAGAAAACTTGAGGTGGAGGCCAATAATGCTTTTGATCAGTACAGAGATCTGTGAGTAACTGCTCTAGACATTTGTGACTAATAATATTAAATATTTAATGGTTTCTCAGTCAACATGTTTGTTTCTTAGGTACTTTGAGGGTGGCGTCTCCTCTGTGTACCTCTGGGATTTGGATCATGGCTTTGCTGGTGTTATTCTCATCAAGAAGGCTGGCGATGGATCCAAGAAGATTAAAGGGTGCTGGGACTCCATCCATGTGGTGGAGGTGCAGGTGAGAATGCAGTGCTAATAAAGCAATTACTGGTAGTCTTGCGACGCAATGGCAAAAGAAAGTAGACTTAGCGTTCTATTCCTGTTTGCACTCCACCAGAGATTCAGTCACAAGTGGCTGGGCTGCAGCAGCACTCATTGAGTGTACTCTACACAATCAAATAAAATATTTTCATTAATATCTTATTTCTTTCTACATCTTTTGTTGTACAGGAGAAGTCTAGTGGCCGTTCAGCTCATTACAAACTCACCTCCACTGTCATGCTTTGGCTTCAGACAACCAAGACGGCCTCTGGCACCATGAATCTGGGTGGCAGCCTCACACGACAGGTGCACTGTTAAGCTACTTAGCTACGTTGCTGTTAAGTTTGGCCTCAACACAGTCATTTTTAAAAGTTTGTCTCTTGTTACAGACGGAAAAAGACGAAACGGTTGGAGAGTCCTCACCCCACATCGCTAACATTGGCCGTCTTGTTGAAGTCTGTATTGAATCTTTTTTATTATTATTCTCTCAAGAATTGCTCACACATGTCTCATGTTTCTTTTTTACTTTGATGGCAAATGAAATAATTAATTATACAATTATTAACTTTCTGCTAGCCTTATTAAACCTTTTAATAAGAAAAAAATGAATCAGAACAATCATTTTTTAAATATTTTATTTCAGGATATGGAGAACAAGATTCGTTCTACGCTGAATGAAATCTACTTTGGGAAGACCAAAGACATTGTCAACAGCCTAAGGTACAGTTCATTGTGCTGTTCTAAAGTCTAAAAACTCTGCCTCAGCAGCATTTACAGCAGCCAGTTGTATTAGTGGCTGGCTCAATTTAATGCTGTTGTCAAGTGTACCTTAATAGCTTTTTATTATTTTGATTCAAACCTGCCTACCTCTGCTTCATGAACCTTACCACCCTTCTCTATTTTCAACCATCTTTATACAACCTCATATTTTCTTGCCCCTAGTCTCACCTCACTGTTTCATTCTTATCTGTGTCTGTCTTTCCTCTGACCCCTCCTATGTGCCTCTTCAGATCTATTGAGTCTTTGCCTGATAACCAAAAGTACAGGCAGCTCCAGAAGGAGCTGTCACAGGTCCTTACCCAGCGTCAGATCTTCATTGACTAGGTTGAGAGGTATAACTGGGTATGGAAAGTCTTTGGATGTGTGTGACTAATAAATAATCTTAAATCTTACTGCAAACATGTAGGTCCCTTTTGGGTAGGACACTTACTGCACAGGAAAATGTGTAATATTGTATTCTAAATGACAGACATGGACTCTGAAAATAATTGTGAGCCTTAAATCAAGTTATAGTGCAACCAAATGTAAATTGGAAATGCTAATCATCTTTTAAATAATTGTTAAGGGACTTCAGATCTCAACTGTGACTACTTTCTCTTATCTTTATCACACCAGCCTACATTTCAGCAGCAACCAGCAGACATTTGATTTATATAGTCATTGTATAATGAATTAATACAAATATAAGATGACTGGGTCAGTTGGTTGCTTGTCTCTGTTCAGAGTGTGAAGTGTCTTTTGTCTCTAGTGTCTGTATGAATATATTTGCTGGTTTGGTTTCTCTAATTCTCACAAATGACACCATTGAGAGATTTACTCACCTGGACAAAAATGAGTAGCCATCAATGAGTCACCAGTTACAGCACACTGTATGTAATGCACGATGGATAACATTACATTTGAATGTAGTGGCCTGATCTTACTACTGTGTGTGTGTGTGTATGTATAAGTATATTCATATATATATATTTGGTGTTTCCTAACCTTTTTTCAGCATACAATATCTTTCGGAATGACGATACTGTTGGAAAGCATGTGACATTCATGTTTCACTTAAGTTTACAGCCTGCATGCTGCTTCCATTTTATCGTTGTTCTGCTCACAGTGACTGAATCTTGTCTCCTTGTCTCACCCGCACAGGAGTGTTCAACCTCTGGCTGGCAAGGCAATGCAGGACGCTCTGAGGAACGACCTGGTGGAGGCAATCAGACGCAAGCAGCAAATCTAGAGATCCTATTGTTCTGTTCCTCTGTCTTTCTGTCTGTTCCTCTCTTTCCGTCAAAGTTTCTGTTTCTGTACGTCTGTACGTCTTTCTCCATGCCTGTTTCAGTGCTGCACAATGATTTATTTGTGGGAAGACAAAAAAAGGAGAAAATGCTTAGCCTTTTGTTTTGTTGCTTTTTCTGTCAGGTTTTGTTGGAAATCTGTTGCCATGAAGCCGTTCACTCTCTCTCGGCTCTTTCTCCCCTCTCAACTATCTCATCTATCACTCCCATGTTATGAAAAAAGAGTATTACAACGGTTAATCATAGTTTAACAGTGTGAGAGTCATTGTAGTTATACTCTGATATTCTCACAGCTGGCATTAGCTGTGCTCTCTCCATCTGAAGATTATTTGGACACAAACCGCCCTGTAGGCAGCAAAACTATTTTCACGTACATCAGATTTATTTCTTGCACCCATTTTTATCTATAGCACCCGGTAATATATTTGTATAAAATGGTTTCAGTGTAGCTTTCATTCTTCCTGAAAATGGTGCAATGTCACCAGTTTGTTTGTATTTGTCATGTAAGCCTGTGATAGCATGGGCTGCATCCAGTAGAAATGTAGACGTATCAAAAATGGAGATGGACTGTTTTATTCACGAGTCGATCCAATAGCCCCCACGCTGTGTATAACAAGACAGTTTGCACCCCTCTGTTTAGCTTATTCAACCTTTTTCTCATCACTTATGTCTTTATTGGGGGTCACTGTCTTTATGTCTCAGTGGAAACCTTTGTTTCCATTTCGGAGGGGAAACTTTTGTGGTATTTTGTTTTTATTTTGTAAAGCTTATGATTCATATTGTATTAGAGCCTCCAGCAACAATAAAACAGTAAAAAGTTGCTTGTGGTTTTGTTTTTTTGTTTGGATCCCCACTAGCCCCACCACAGAAAATCCTTAATCAACAAGGGTGTCAGCAGTTAGTCACTTTAAATAGTCTCTGTCCCCTCTTTCAATTTTACATTTTGGCTTCTTTTCTGTGAAATAAACACTGTACAACACCGTACTGTATATTTCATTGTCTAAATGAGCTTGTACATACCAGAAGGCACAATACATAATTTCCAGTTGAATGTTTTAAGAAAAAACTTACATGAACTTAACGAAAGACTACTGCGCATGCGTGTCTTAGACTGGTCACAAATTAAGACCACTTGCAGCACTTTATTAGCCCCTGATTTGAAGCTTCAGTCGAGGTGTATTACAACAGTTTGTCCACACGGCGTCAGTAGCACTACAGCACAACCTCCAATTTCAATTTAACTTCATTCACTAAAATGTTTTTTATTTTCTTTTACATTCCTCTGTCAATCCAACTAATAAACTCTAAATAAATTTCTGTGTTTAGTGATATTTAATACATTTAGCTAGCGTGTTGTGTTCGCATGCTGTAACCTACGTGGGATTTTCTGTAACTTTTCTAACAATGAACGCCCAGTAGTCTATCAAAAGAAATGAGGCCAACTTATTACTCTTGGTTGTGTCCAAAAATCTGGGTGTCCTATCGAGTTTTGACTGACCCTTTGTTCTGTAGGCTATAGGTAAACATATTTTTCTTTTTGATAGATGCGGCGGGCTGGTGAGGGTAATTTCTCATGGCACATGATGAATTAATAAGCCTTAAACATTGAGCTTTAATGAATGAGCCGAGCTATGTGGCCGCGTTTTTGTTTGCTCATAATAAATGAAGCTTACAAGAAGTTAACATTTATCTCCAGTGGCGGAGATTGTGACAGCGGCCGGACCCCTAACAGAGTTGTTTTCCATCCTCCTCTCCTCTCCTTCCCTCGGCCCCTACCTCCGCTCTCTCGCTTCACACAGGTTTATGTTAATGAGACGCCTCGAGGCTCGGGGGGAGCGCGAGTGGGAGCCATTTTTTTGCCATTCAGCGGAGTTGTGCGGACGGAACGGAGGTCTATCTGCTGTGGTTGTGCTTTGTGAGTGTGTGTGTGAGCGTGTCGTTTAAGGTTGACCATAGAAAGACGTCCCAAAAGACCGGAGATAAGTGTGTCCGTGCCAAAGCATGGGTCCTAAGCAGCAAAAGGAAACTTACAGGCGGAAAGTTTAAACTGCAGGAACAGTGGCTGAAATTTCCAAAGTGGACACAAAGTGAGGAGCGAGATGCACTTCGTTAAATGGGATTTTGTGTTATTTTTTCTTTGTAAAGTACTTCCAGTAGTGCGCTGCTACACCGTTCACATCAGCGAGGATGCGGGACCCAGGACAGTGGTGGCTGGTGTGGAGCAGGGCGCGAGGTGCACTCTGGATCAAGTCCTTGCTCCTAAATTCACAGAGCGCTTTCTGCACACGGAGTCAGCACAGGGCGTTGTGGTTATTTCGGACTTTGTAAAGTGCTCCTGGCTGCGCTCCAACCCATTTACGGTGTACACAGTGGCGGACTGCACGGACGTCTCCTCGGGCTATAAGCACCTAGTGACCAGCCAGTGGGACGTGAACATTCACGGTAGGAACTGTTCAAATAAACGCACGAGAAAACCTCAATGGGACATGGAGGTGCTCAGTCTGTTCACAGGCCACAGCCAACACCGCACGGAGTGCCACCAAGCAGACTCCTCTTTATTTCCCGTGTGGGGTCTTCTACCAGGACCCATCAACAGATGCAGAGTGACCAACACCAGGGACTTTTACTTCTCTGAGGGGAACTTGTTTGTGTCTGAGACCTTGTGCTGGATTCAGGACGCTCTCTTTGAACTAGATCTGCTCTGTGACATTGAAAAGGATCTAAAAGTTAATCAAGTCTCCATCCACTGGCGTGTTGGACTGGGCCCCTTTAGACAGGCCCATCTGGCCAGGCTATTAGAGAAGGCAGCCCATTCTGATTCAGGGATTGTGAGCAGCAGCGGGAGAAGGAGGAGAAGCATTAACAGCAGCCCCCAGTTCCAGCCCCCAATGTACCAAGTGTCTGTGGCAGAGAACAAGCCGGCCGGGACTCCTGTGGTTGTTTTGAAAGCAGTGGATGTGGATGAAGGGGATGCAGGCCGCCTGGAATATTTCATAGAGGCTCTCTTTGATAGTCGTTCTAATAATCTATTTGCTGTTGATCCGGCCAATGGTGCTGTTTCCACTGTAGAAGTGCTAGACAGAGAGACAAAGGACACTCATGTGTTTCGTGTAACTGCAGTTGACCATGGCAAACCCCGCCGCACGGCCATGGCCACTTTGACCATCACTGTCACTGACACTAATGATCATGACCCTGTTTTTGAGCAGCAGGACTACAAAGAGAGTATCAGAGAAAATCTGGAAATAGGCTATGAGGTTTTAACTGTGAGGGCCACTGATGGCGACGCACCAGTGAATGGCAACATCCTTTATCACATCATTAACAGTAACGTGTCCAATGATGTGTTTGAGATTGACTCCAGATCAGGTGTGATCCGCACCAAAGGCCTGGTGGACAGGGAGGAAGTAGAGTCCTATATGCTTTTAGTCGAAGCAAATGACCAAGGTCGTGACCCCGGGCCGCGAAGTGCAACAGCTAAAGTTTATATTGTGGTGGAAGATGATAATGACAATGCCCCACAGTTCAGTGAGAAGCGCTATGTTGTCCAGGTGCCAGAGGATATGAGCCCCAATAATGAGATTCTGCAGGTGACAGCCACAGACGAGGACCGAGGGAGCAATGCTATGGTTCATTTCAGCATCATGAGCGGTAATTCTAGAGGACAGTTTTATATTGACGCTCAGACTGGAAAAATGGACCTGGTGAGTCACCTGGACTATGAGACCAACAAAGAATATACTTTGAGAATCAGGGCTCAAGATGGAGGCCGTCCTCCTCTGTCAAACATCAGTGGCCTGGTGACTGTACAAGTGATGGATGTAAATGACAATGCCCCTATTTTTGTTAGTACACCCTTCCAGGCTACCGTACTGGAAAATGTGCCACTAGGATATTCCATTATACACATCCAGGCTGTGGATGCAGACTCTGGGGACAACTCTAGACTGGAGTACCGCCTCACTGAAACCATGCCAAACTTCCCCTTCAGCATCAACAACAGCACAGGCTGGATAGTAGTGGCAGCAGAGTTGGACAGGGAGAGTGTGGACTTTTACAACTTTGGAGTGGAGGCCCGTGATCACGGTTACCCTGTCATGTCCTCCTCTGCCAGCATTAGCATGACTATCCTTGATGTCAATGACAATAACCCGGAGTTCACACAGAAAGCGTATTACATGCGGCTGAATGAGGATGCGGCCGTAGGGACCAGTGTGGTTACAGTGTCAGCTGTGGACCAGGACATCAATAGTGTAGTGACATATCAGATATCCAGTGGAAACACCCGAAACAGATTCTCCATCACTAGCCAGAGCGGAGGGGGGCTGATCACACTGGCACTGCCTTTAGATTACAAGTTGGAGCGTCAGTATGTCCTCACTGTCACTGCGAGCGATGGCACTCGATTTGACACAGCAAAAGTGTTTGTTAATGTCACAGATGCTAACACTCACAGACCGGTGTTTCAGAGCTCACATTACACAGTCAACATCAATGAGGACAGGCCTGTTGGCACTACAGTGGTGGTAATAAGTGCCACAGATGACGACATTGGTGAAAATGCACGCATTACTTACTTCATGGATGACAGTATTCCTCAGTTTGACATTGACCAAGACACAGGTGCTGTTACCACACAGATGGACCTGGACTATGAAGACCAAGTTTCTTATACACTAGCCATCACTGCTCGAGATAATGGCATCCCGCAAAAGTCTGACACCACATATCTGGAAATACTTGTGAATGATGTGAATGATAATGCTCCACGCTTCCTCCGAGACCACTATGTAGGGTCTGTGATGGAGGATGTGCCACTGTATACAAGTGTAGTTCAGGTTTCTGCTACTGATCGGGACTCTGGCCTAAATGGACGAGTCTTTTACACATTTCACGGAGGAGAGGACGGAGATGGAGATTTCATTATTGAATCCACCTCGGGCATTGTTCGCACTCTCCGCAGGTTGGACAGGGAAAATGTGCCCATTTACAATTTGCAAGCTTATGCTGTTGATAAAGGACTCCCTGCTTTGAAAACACCTATAAGCATCCAAGTAACAATCCTAGATGTGAATGACAACCCGCCAGTGTTTGAGAAAGATGAGTTTGACATTTTTGTGGAGGAGAATAGCCCTATAGGTGTTGTAGTGGCACACATATTAGCAACAGATCCAGATGAAGGCAGCAATGCACAGATTATGTATCAGATAGTGGAGGGAAACATCCCAGAGGCTTTCCAGTTGGACATTTTCTCAGGTGAACTGAATGCATTAATAGACCTGGACTATGAGAGCAGATCTGAGTACATCATTGTGGTCCAGGCCACCTCTGCCCCTCTTGTCAGTCGGGCCACTGTCCACATCAAACTAGTAGACAAGAACGACAACGTGCCTGTCCTTAAAAACTTTCAGATTATCTTTAATAATTATGTAACAGACAAGTCTAGCAGCTTTCCTACTGGAGTGATAGGCCGCATCCCTGCACATGACCCCGATGTCTCCGACCAGCTCCACTACAAGTTTGAGACGGGCAACGAGTTGAATTTAGTCCTGCTGAACCACACAACTGGGGAGATTCAGCTTAGCCAGGCCCTGGACAACAATCGGCCCTTGGAAGCCTCCATGAGGATCTCTGTGTCAGGTGAGTGTTTTTTCAGATACCTGCCCGTTACTGTGCTCTAACCACAAGGCGACAGCACAATTTGCATTCAGTGCAGTAAATGTAATCAGTCTATCATGTCAGTGCTTTAGCATTAGGTTTCTGCCTGGATCAATATAAAAGCTAATTTGTTTACATGTGTTCAACATCGTTTCTGTAATGTTGTCGGACCACCAATTAGGACACTGAATTGTCCCCACAAGTCTGATTGAGCCCTGTCTATTGTTGGTGATTTAAATGGGCATTTGTCTGAGCATGTCTGCTTCCTGTTGCATTCACACTTCAGTGAGCAGACTGATCCCATGACTCCCCATCATATCCCCACTCCCCCTCATCTCATACACAATGAAAAGACCTAATTCAATTACAGCCTGTTTTTATAGTTACAAGTAAGGTTGTATTGTTGCCATTTTGTCAGCTAGTTATTGTGTAATTTGACAAAAGGCTGGATTGTATTAGCTGCTTTTTAGAATCAGTCACGGCTACTGTAACAGATGCTGGTGTCAAACTGTAGACTACAGGGGATTTCTCAGTGTTTACTCAGCTTGTTTGTTTTGGAGATTGTTTTAATAATGTGCTCTGATGAAAAAAGATGAAATATCTGATTTCTGCTGCTGTTGTCTTTTCAAACCTGTACATGTCTTAAATTGCCCTCGTAATTCCCAGCACCTGTAATTTAGCATACCAGCACAAATTACAGTTTTATTGCTCCTAAAATGTGACTGAACTTGAATTGTACCCACAGATAGTCTGTCGTCACTCTCAGTTGGAGCTTTTTGATGTGGGGGGGATTTGCTGTAATTCTGTCTTGTCTTTGACCTTGGCACAACCTCAGAAAGAGCAATGGGACTGGGAATCTTAATAAGAAATCAAGGTAAAAGAAAAGGCATAGTCAATAAAATGTGGAAGATTAGGGCGAGTAGGAAGCTTGTGGCTACAATGAATTGACTAAATGACAGCTGATTTGATTGACAGTGTTAAGTGCATTTCTGTTTGGTGACGTTAAAAAGATGGTCCTCTGTGGC
Organism: Perccottus glenii; assembly: GCA_024416835.2. NCBI lineage: Eukaryota > Metazoa > Chordata > Actinopteri > Gobiiformes > Odontobutidae > Perccottus > Perccottus glenii. Next base: position 47,199,683 of record CM044546.2, read on the forward strand.
TGGCGTGGGCAGTCGTTATGTTCGATGGAGCATTGCTTAGCCTCTCAACAATAGTTAGCTGTCGATTAGGGCAGAGCTCATCCGAGGCTGGACTGTGTTAGAGACAACAGCTGTGACTCCACCAAGGACCAATTAGAGGCCATGTCTCCCCACGCATCCCGCACCTGCTGGGGTATATATGTCAGAACCCCTGCAGAACACACAGTGATGGGAGCTGTACGGAAGTAGGGGGAGGGTTGGGGTTAAACTAGTTTTATCACCTGGGGATGTACTGGGAAATGTAGTGGTACAGTGGTGAAGAGAAGCAAGTAGATGGAAGCAAAAGCGGAGGACACAGAGTTGGGCTTCTATAGATGTTGCTGACCCCAATTTTTAAAGGCTTCTCCCTCCAGGGACCTCCCAAGTCTTTCCATTATCTTGCTTTTTATGCTGCCGTTTAAGAGGCCCCTTATATGGACCATTTTTGATAGGCTCGATTGTAAACTGCAGGACTGTGATTAACAGTGTGTTTGAGCACTGCTCTGTGAAATGGATAAAATGAAACAATGTGCTGGTCACACTTTGCTCCAACTCAAGCATTTTCTCAGCAGTTTACTCAGAAAAACTTCAGAAGTAACCCACAGATGATCTACTTGAGTTGATTAAGATACTTCAGGGTGCATTTTCATTATTTCTTTAATTATTTTTTATAACTTTTCATAAAAAGAAAAACATTCAACATTTAATATACACATTAACAGACGGGTGTTGAGACTTAAAGAGACGTCAGTTTAATTATCACTTTTATATTTTCAAAGCGTTTATAAAATCTTAATCCTATAGATCCTCAAATGCTTGATTCTGTGAAATATTGTAAAAGCTACACAACATTTTCTTCCTTGACCTTTACTGTTCCTACAACACAGGACTTAAGATGGTGACAGGGAGTGGTGCATAATGTCATTGTAAAGGAAGTAATAAAAATGTGCTCCTGTGATCTCTACTTTATTCATTTGTAAAATGCTTTTCACAAAAAGGCGTAGTACGTAAGCAAACTTTATTTGCTTCAAGGTGATTAAAACTAATCAGAGGGAACATCACATCATTGGACAGATCATTGTTAATTAGCCCTGCCGTGAAATCGTACTTAAAAATAAGTGCGCACGTAACAACTGCATATCTCTGGTGCCTTATTATATGCCGTCTGGGTGTTCACAAGAATAAATTTGTGATCATATCTATTTAACTATACCACTGTCATATCACATTTGTATTTCACTGCCTCCACCAACGAAGACGGAAAGCACTGTTGGATTTATCACTGAATTACCTGATTAAGAGTGAGCAGAAACAACGTACTAGAACAGAAATGATAATTATAGTCCTAATGTTTCTCATATTCCTCATAAATACGTTTGTGCAAAGTGAAGGCTGACTGTCGGCTGAAGGATTAGATTTGCTCCTTCCGTATCCTGGGATCTGTCAGGCCAGTGTTGACATACTCTAGCTGATCTACTGTTTTCAGACAAGCGTGAGCTTGCATTAATAAGTGTTTGCATTTGCTGTTCCTTTCATCCTTAAGCTCTGGTGGGTTTCATATAGAAACGATTGCTAATCCATCATTATCATCCGCCATTCTGAACATGCTATTTTACCTTTGGCTTGTGTGTTCTTGTTGCATGTGCACTTGTGTTGACAGACTTATACTGGACAGAGCAGAGATGAAAATATGTCCGGATGAGTAATGATGGCAGTTTGATTCAGATCACATCGCACTGCAGGTTGTGGAGATGCTTGAATGATACGGTGGACAAGTCGCTGTCAGCACAAATAGCCTTTTTGAGTGTATCTCAAGTAGTCAGTGATGTTCCAAGGTTAGATTAGTCTGTCCTCAAGCCTCTCCACAACAAATCTGTCAGAAAAGAGACAGGAAGGAGGAAAATGGCTGCTTACTAATACCTGAAGTTGCATATGCCTAAAATGCATATCGAACTTATAATGACATTTCATTTTCAGTATTAAACCATTTATTTACAGAAAATATACACCATAATCAGTACTAGATTAACAGCTGACTGCTTGGATGTTTCTTCTCTGACCACTCTCGGCCGTGACAACCAATTAAGCAACTACATTTTGCAAGAAATCCGTTGCCCCAATGGGAATGTGAATAGATTAGACTCTCAGTCCCATCACACATTGTATAACAGACATTCACAGCCAGCATGATTTAATTACAATCTAATAAAAGTCAAAGATCTCTTTGGTGGGACTTTCTCAGGGTTTGTCTCGTCAAAGCTGAGCTGTATGTTACACCGTTAACCATCGAGCTACACCAATCTGCTGTGTGTGGTGTGTGCATGTGTGTGGCTGGCTAACAGCTGGAGCGCTCTGATGACTTGTTTTTGTGGTGTAATTATTTTTCTCAAGTGCGGCATGTTAATTTTCTTATTCCTTCTTTTTTTCTTTTCTGTGTGATGCTTAATGAATTCAACTTTTTTTTATGGTTGATTAACAGTATCCAAAGTCACAGCTTGTCAACACTTGGACTTGTTTTGTGCGACCAGAGTCATCCCTAATGCACCTCTTTCATTCTGCTCGCCTCCCTGCGTGGTGTTAGTCACACTTTGAGGCTTGCAGGAATGTCTGTCAATGTCTTTGGCTCCTTTTCAGTCTTTAATGTCACCTTCAACCTAGATACTGTTTCTCTTTCTTTCTTTTTTGTTTCCCTGTCACTATTCCCCATTTTTCTCCTATCTTCGCGGGTCTATAGCACTAACCCCTATAACCTCGGCTGTTCCCTCCCATCATCTCGAGCCCCGTCTTCACCCCCCCCCCTTCATTTCTCTGCCTCTCCCTTTGACTGTTGTCCCCTCTCTCCCTCCCCTGTGAAAGGAAGAATGCCTAAGAGAAATGCTTTGTTAAGCACCCAGTTGTCATGGAGAACCCAGCAATGCCTGAGAAATTCCTGGTGGGTGGGGACGAGGGGTAAGGTCCCTTTTGTGGAGGGGGAGGGGGAGGGGGAGGCACATAAAGTTCTAAAAAGCCACTGTCCCCCCACTCCGTGTTTGCAGCGGAGCATGTTAGACTTTGGGAGGTGACCTGTAATGTTTTACAGGCAGCCTATCAGCCCACACCTGACTGCGGAGTGAAACTTTCCGCCTCTGGTGTTTTTAGAGGATAAAGTTTAGTCTTGCGTGTGACACCCTTCAACGGCCGTTTTGTCTTAAAAGCACCTGCGTTTGAAAGTGCAAGGCAATACGATAGTGTTGTCCTGAAGCTCTAGGATTTGCGATAAAGATGCACTCAAAGGGAGTCTGGTGTCTTGCTGCTGGCAAGTGGAGGGGCCTCACTACAGAGGGGGTGTAGGATGACATCATCTGGGTGTTAGGTGGGGAAATCATATTTGGGATTAGGCATGGGGCATCGCTGGGGTGAGACCTGGCTGTGCTTGTATACGACTCAGCCGTGTCCTGTATTGTCCTCAGTGTCCCAGCAGACAATAGGAGTGGGCTATGTCTGATGCCGCACCCCCTCCTCTGTCTTTTTGCCCCGTGTTTGTCCTGTCACTGATGTCTTTTGAAGAGTTTCACAAGACATGATTTCTTCTCCTCTCTGTTTAACTGTTTGATGAAGAAACACTTCCTATACCATTTGATTACACACTGAAAGTTTTCACACAATTTTTAATTCCTTGACATACTCCGAAATCAGGCATCTCACTAGAAACGTGACAGATTGTGTTTATTTAACAGACTGTTACCCTTTCCGCTACATTGCGCTCATTTAGTCCCGGACCAGACCAGAGATTTCACGGTGACCTGGTTTCATATGGTTAAGCTCTAAACCATCAACATGATACTGTACAACGAGAGGGCAAGACGTGTGACTGACTGGTAAAGGTGGTTTAAACATCTTTCATCAGCGTCTAATGTAGATTACTGCTGACATAGGGGATGATTTTTACCAGAGCTTGTGTACGAGTGTGAGCAAGCCTTTACAATTTCAATGGCAAGCCGTAATACTGCTCACTTTTCATGTCTTCATGTTGTTTTTGTGATTGGTTTCTCATTGTCTCATAGTATGTATCAAATGTTGCACAAATTAGTGCATGTGAATACCAACCTTACGTATGTTTGGTCACGTCTTTGCATGCTAATGTCCTGTTACTATTACGCTGACAGCACTTTCCCTTTTGATATGCAAATGCTCCGATCGGAAGAGTTCACATCCTTTCTGTGGGTCTAAAGACGCTGGTCTATAGGAGAAGAATCCGTGGTATGCCCTGACTTCTTCTGTGTTGTTTTGGATGGAGCTGGACAGATAATTGTCACCAGAGATATGCCTGCACAGGGCCAGTTTGGCAAATGTGTACGAATGGCCTTTTTTCCGAGCGAGTCAGCTTTTCTCCTGCCTCGAGAAAACAAATTCACAGAGGGCAGCTTTGGCTCAATTGTCGTAATATCCTTGGTTTGACATTGAGCCGCACGAGCTGTTTCTCTTTTTGGCTTTAGGGGCAGAAAAAATGTTGTTATTGGCGTTATATCATTAAAATTTAATCATTAAAACTATTTCTTTCCATCCACAATGAAGCTAAAACACAATCACTGATAGAAGGTTCTTTTAACAGGTCAGGGATAAATGAATGTTTAATTACGCTCTAAGACAAAGGACCACACAAGCAGCCTCAGAGCGATAATGATAATTGTGTGTTATTACTCTTGTGTGATTCCTGGTGCTCACTTTGAGATAACAGTAAGTCTGCTGTGTAGGAGTTTGAACACAGCTCAGTGTCTCCTCTAAAAGTGAGATTTGCAAGTACTACACCAGATACTATATGATTGGTTTTAACATGGTAGCTTTAGACAGTAACTAGAAGTGTGTTAAACCTGCAGGCTACACATTTATAAAGTGTACTGCTCCTCGAGTGACAAAGAAACAGTGCATGTTTAAATAATAGACACTCACTGTTATATTCCTTTATTTTGAAAAATGTCATGCAGTTAACCTGCTGAGACCCTGATTTGTGTTTGTAATAGGTGGACAGAGGCCTGGCAGGAGACGTTATGCGTGAGGGGGGCGGAGGTGGGGTGTCAGCCGTTGCCTGTCTGGTGGGGGGTCAGGAAGAGGGGACTTAGTGGGGGTAGTATGAGGGGCTTTAGAGGTAATGGGATGAAAAACCCATGCCTTCCTTTGCAATGCGTAGTCTCCACCCCCTCATCCAGTCAGCGTTCTCTATTCAAGCAGCAGTCGAGTGTGTTTCACCTTTAAGCCAAGCATTAATTTAAGCAGCCTCCTCCTCAGCTCCTAAAGATCTTCCCTTTTTGATCACACCAGATTTTGGCTTTAAAATTAAATTTACACCGAGCGGAGAGCACCATGTTTCAATGATTGAGACATTGGATAAGCTTGATCTAATAGGTTTTACACAACCACATCAGTGAAACATCACAGAAAAAGACCCCAATCTGTAGCCCACACCAGCTGTTATTAGTCCTAGTCCAGGTTTACCCTCCTTCACTTTTACTTCCCTGGAGTCGCTAATGAAGCGCAGCTTGCTGACTGGCACGAAGGTGAGGATTAGGCCTGTGCCCTGCTGGGGGCTCTGTGTTTCTGCATGTCCAGATAGAGAGCGAACAAAACACTACTTCACTTTACATGGGTCAGGACAAGCCCAAAGCAGCAGAGTGGAAAAATGAGTTTCTACATATGGTTACTGCTTTTCAATGTAAAACAGTTAGACCATAGTTAATTATCTGTGTACAAATCACTTTGTTAGTTTCATTGTAGGTGAAAGACTACTTCTGTTGAAACTGTGTTCCTTCAAGACTTGGACTGTACAATATGAGAAGGGTTAATGAGTTGGGAATATTAATGTATTACCTGCCATATACATATTTCCAACAAAGTTATTATATTAAAAAAATGTTTGTTTGGTAATATATTTGGCCAATGGAATGCAGCTTTACTCCTGGTACACAGTAAAACTGATAAATGAATATATTGCAAGCCACGTCATCATAGTCGTATTATTTGTTTATTGTGCAGTAAGCAGGAATCTTAACCAAATAATACAAGTTGTACTGTTTATAGCAGAGATTGTTGCTTTGAAGGCTTTCCTTTATATAGTTTTATATTGGCTAAAATGTTATGTGTGGCTTTGTGTTCATTCTTGTGCTTCAGTCAGTGAGCATCTGTTTTTTGTTTTAACGAACACCGTGGAACAGTTGTGTTTCCAGTTGTCCTTTGCAGGTTTAGACCCTCCTGTGATTTCACTTCAGAGCTGATTGACACTTCACTAGGCCCTGTTTTGACAACTTCCAACATCTGTCTCAAACCAGCCATAAACGTGTCAAAGTGACAACACATTTGACCAAATGAACCGGGCTTAGTCCTACGCTCAGCAGAAACGATAAAGATCGAGCGAGCAGCTTTTTTTATAAGTAATGGTCTGTCTAAGCCAGGCAAGTATTCAGTCTAATTAAATGAAGCCTGTCCTGTCGCCGGTCCCTGAGGGACTCTCATCCGAGGTCACAGCTTTGTGTCAATGTCTCGTGTCTCTGTGACCTTGCATGGACTTAACATTGTGTGTTCACTGTATTTTAACACACTAACAGCAGCTTGTTGTATTAGCCCGTATCTGTCTCTATGTTACAGGGAAACTTCTTTTTGAGAAAAAGACCAGGAACGATTCGATTTAAATAATAAACTCATTAAAAAGTGGCTCCCGAGTTAAAATATATATCCCTCAAAGTGATTTCTAATTTATGATTGTGCTGATGATCTTTGAGATGGGACCCTTGCTTTGCGCTCTTTGATGTAGTGACTCTCAGTGTGTGCTGCTCATACTGTAGTCCTCTGACACTTTACTACTAAGACAGCCTCTGCACGACCTCATTACCTTCTTACCCCAAGGTTTCCCTCAGCTTGACACACTTCTACAGTGAAACCCTCAGCCGCCTCTCGGGAGCTATCTGCTTGACGTGGACCGCTGTATTAATGCGGTTTTGTTCCTGTGCGGCTCTTGAACGCAGCACCATTAAAACATGTGATAAATGGCAGCTTGAGGAAGGAATTATTTATCAGCTTTACCCTGTCATGATGATGAATGATATATTTATGGAACGTCTCTACCCTTCCCACAATCACAAGAAGCTGTTTCCATTGGTTCAGTATTTGTGGATTTGTGCCCACATGAGTTTTATTCCCCTCAAAGTTTCCAAGACGATACACATTTCATACTGCCAAGTTTCTATCTTGTAAATTGTAATGTTAATAAATGTTACAGTATTTGACGTGTGGGGTGCTGTAATACACATTTAAACAGAGAAGTCCTGGCCCCTTGGGAGTGTGAGGGTCACTGTTGAGCTGTTGTGCCGGGGAGGCCTCCGTCCTCTGTTATTTAACACCACACTCCTTCTGATCTTCATCCCCCCTGACTTTGTTGACATTTTCTGGGATTTAGCTGGGAGCTTCGCAGCAACTTAGTGGCTAATTAGGCCAGTCTCACCGATTAGTTTTCTCTCTCTCTCTCTCTTTGTCTCTGTGATTTTCTTAGCACTCTATTATTCCAGCCCTAACATGTCTGAGAGAAGAAACAGTCGATATCGTGTTTAATTTAAGCACTCACTCCTTCATTCAGGCTCTTTGTGTTCACACATGTCAAAATATTTGTTTATTCTAATCCTCCTGATGGTTGAAACTAGGCCTTATTAATACTGCACATATACAGTATATTTCCTGCTGCTCTGTTGTTTTTATGCTTCAACCTTCGGTTAAACATGGCCTTCGAGGCTCTCCAAGTAACTCCTCTGTGAACATAATCAATCAGTTTGGTGAACATTTTTCTGTGCTGCTTATAAGGATGCATAGCTGCAATGAAGGCCAAATTCAGTAGAAAAGGATGTCACAACCTTTGTAATTACTTCAGGAAAATACATGCTTCAAGACGCGTTAAAATAACAAATTAGATTGAAATCTGACCTACTGCAAGGCAAATACCGCTACTGTTAAGTGCTTGTGTGTTGTAGGCTGTGTAGGTTTGCCCTGATATGGGTTCACCCACACCTCTGCGCTCAGCCTTAGGTACACAAACACTCACAGTGACGTACACGATGCCGGCAGTCCCTCAGCAACAACGCGTTTCATCTTTTCCCTGGCGCCAATTCCTCACTGAGAGCATTCCTGGCACCCAGAGGTCCAGAGGGGGTCGATCCTGGGCTGGAAGCAATGCCCCACTCAAGATCTGGCACGCTGTCTCGTTACCAACTATCCCTCTTTTCCCCCCCTTTTGGCCTTGGAAATGTCCTGCTTCCCCTCGGCTGGAGCGGTCTAAAGAGAATGACCTCTTTGAAGGATGGTCTGGTTCCTTTGAGTGCGGATTCTCCTCGCGCTCAGTTTCCCAGCGCTGCATCTCTGTCTGGAGCGCTGCCAGAGCTTCCATCCAAGTATGTGAATTGGCAGAGGACATAATTAAGGCGATGTCTGCCCTTATACATGGCCTAATCTTTAAGAGCCCCTGTTCACTGAGGGCTACTGTTGTGGCAGAGTATCACTTATTATATCAGCTGAATGGAGGCAGAGGAAGCAATTCTGAGGAGAATTGTTGTTTTTCATAGAGGACTTGAAATATACAAATATGCTACAAAGTGACAAGTTATGGGGCAATCAAGATAAAAACACATTTCTTAGTAGCCCATTAGGACAGATGCAAGTGCAACTGATTGAATATTTGCACATTAAATTAAAGGAGATAACCTGAAAAAGCATTACTAGAGTTGAGAGTAACATTGTTGTATTACCCCTGCGCCTCACATATCCAACTGGTGTGTTGTGTACGCAGGTGTCAGTATTTGCAGCCAAGTGTAAATTAAAGGAGCGACCTACTCCTATTTTTTGATTTGTCCTCACTTCCTCCTCTGGGGTCTGGTATCAGCACAGGGCTGGGAGCTCTTGAGTGAAAGCAGCAGGACTAAAGCCGTGTCAAACATGCTTCTCGGTTCTTCTTCTCCTCGTCCTCCTCCTCTTTTTTGCACCCCCTTCTTTGGCACACAGTGTTTAAAGGCTCCTGTTGCCAGAACAGGGATCTGGTAACTTTGTTGCAGTGCTGTTTGTTTGTGTGAGTTCTGCTCATAGGTTCTGCTCTCTGGCTGACATCCAGGCTGCTCAAACAAAGTATCCCATTGATGATTGAGGAGGGAGAGGGCCAGGCTTGTTTTCTTTACACGTTTGATTTGATTAAACTCGTTTTGTATTTGTTTTAGAGAGGATAGAGAAACCTGCAATCCAGCGGTGGTATTAGTGCTATAGTGAACACGCTAAACAACGTCCAGATTTGGACCACTGGAAGAGTCTTAAGTATATACACTTTTTACGTTTTGCAATGAGGTTGTTTTTTATTAATTTTCTTGAGCTTCTGAGGTGCAGATTAACTGATGTTCATTTACTGTCTTAACACTTTCAGATTCCTGCTTTTTTTTGTGATAGCTTTCGTCCATCTGTGAACTGTGTGCTGGCCCTTTCAGATGACTGTGCATTGGAAGAGTAAGAAATTAGTTAGACCATAAGCTTTGTCCGGTGTTTTCTGTTCCCGTCCCATGTGAAGCGGCTCTGTAAACCCTAACGAGACAGGAGGACCTGACTGTGATAACTGGGGGGTAGTCCTGCATTTATTTATTATCACAGAATGAAACATCTAGAAGATGAAACATGAACAGGATCAAGTTTAGCACGAAATAAAAGGTTAGAGATTTGCTGAGGCGAGGAATGTGTTGTTGTTGAAGGAGACCTAAGGCTTTAGAGATGGCATGTATAATGTAGCAGCATCTCTGCTTCCGGACAAAGAAAAGAAAGAGAGGGCAGTGAATAAAACCGTGAAATTGTGGATTTGAAACTTGGAACGTATTGAAAGAAACATACACTTGTTCTTGGCATAAGTCTGGGATCTTCACTGGCTCATGATATTTAAACTTCAATGAGCCAGAAGTCCATGTCTATCAAAGTGTCATTTCCACATAGTTTAGGGTGTAATGCCTTTCTCGCTTCTATTCTTGCTTTTATATGACATGCTTCAATGCAAAGACACTCCACCATGTCTCTCTGTGTACACATTCAGTTACAGACTTCATAGACTTTTGGACACAATTTTTTGAAGAACTAGTAAATAATATGTATCTTTTTTGTTCTATTTTTCTGTTTCACTGAATTGTCATAAAAACAGATGTCTTGATTAATTTTCTGCTATTAATAAATCATTCTCGTCACCAGAGCTATGTGTAATTTCTAGTCTTTTTCTGGTTGTTGTTGGGCATGCAGACTAATCCTGTCCCTTTCTTTTCAGATGGCGTCCATTCGGTGTCCGCTCAGTGCCTTCTTCAGGTCACGATCATCACAGACGAGATGTTGTCCAACAGTATCACGCTGCGATTGGCCAATACCTCGCAGGAGCACTTCCTGTCCCTGTTGCTGTCTCAGTTCTTGGACGGCGTGGCCCGTGTCCTGTCTGCTGCCCCAGAGGACGTGGTCATCTTCAACATCCAGGATGACACTGACGTTAGCGCCCGTATCCTTAATGTCAGCCTCTCTGTGGCCGTGCCCATCCTAGAGGAGGGCCACCATCGCTCAGCGGGGATGGGACACTCAGGAGACAGAGGCCTTGCTCTTGGTGGTTTAGAGTTTTATAATTCGGAGGAGCTCCAGGAAAGGCTGTACTTAAACCGCAGCCTCTTAGCTCAGATCTCCTCGCAGGAAGTGCTCCCTTTTGACGACAACATCTGCTTACGTGAGCCCTGCGAGAACTACATGAAGTGTGTGTCAGTGCTGAAGTTTGACAGTCTGGCACCATTTGTGGCATCGGACACCATCCTTTTTAGACCCATCCACCCAATCAATGGCCTGCGCTGCCGCTGTCCCACTGGCTTTACAGGAGATTACTGCGAGATCGAGATCGACCTGTGCTACTCCAAACCATGTGGACCACACGGCGTGTGTCGCAGCAGAGAGGGGGGCTTCACCTGCGAGTGCCATGACGACTACACTGGTGAGACATGTGCCATCAATAGATAATTTTTTTTCTGGCAAATGACCTGAGCCGGAATGCGCTTTACCAGGTGAGCCACACAGGCGCCAAATGTGCCACCTAACTGTATTTAGTCTTGTTTAAAAGTAGTAACGGTAGAGCAAGTGCAGCATAGACTTAGTTATAGTTGACAGGGCTGCTTTACTTGACTTAGATATACTCTGCTATATTTTAAATCTGTCTTCTTTGATGTCACCAGTGTGACTTTTGAGAAAAGACAAAATGTGTTTTTGCCTGATGCCAGGAGATCTTGTAAACATCTGTCACATTTTCTTTATAAATGCGCACTGCCCAGCACGCAGATGACCGTCACAAACAAAGGTTGAGTGATGAGTTATTGATTTGTTGTCCGGGATTCAAAACACAGATAAACATGAGCCTTTAGACAGCCGCTGTGCATTCCCTTGATTTGGCACTAGTTCAACATTTGATTTAATGTTAATCCATCAGTGTGACTTACTGGAAAGACAAACATTTCAGTATTCTTTACTTTCCTGCAGCATTTTTGTTAAAAAAAAAAAAAAAGGTCTGCATAGACAGCCATGTAGTGTTCACAGATTTTGGTTACTGTTAAGTTTCTGTTTTTTAAAGCTGTCCTTACTTTCATTCATTTCAAAACAAACATGGGTGGGACCCTGACATAATAAATATCTGTTTCTTTCTATTTTGGGACCAGGTATCATCAAAGAGAAGTTTACTTTTACAGAGTGGAATACAGCAGCCGTACTATTGCCATGAGGAGTAATAGTATGAGATGAATTATGAATTATAGATGGCCCCAGACATAGAGTGTCCCATGGCTGTAAGCTGGCCTTGTGGTAGAAAAACACAAGAAAGCACAGAGAATGTTTGGGCAAACACTGTAGACTCTTGTTTTTCTCTAATAATGAAAAATAATTTTTGTTAGTCAGCCTCTGCTACAAAAATGCTCCTCTAAGGGCTAAAGGCTGTCTGCTCAGTCGTTTTTTAAAGAAAAGAAGAAAGACGGAAGTGGGAAAGGGGTTTAAAGAGGAACGGGAGTAACATATGCAAATTTATACGATATGAATATTAGGGTAGTTGGCCCTCTTTTTGTAGTGAGGTTAAGTGGGTCAACTCTTGACTTTATAATGTGTATTAGAGTTTCATCTTGTCTTTGAAGCGCTGCATAAGTCGCCGTACCTCCTCATTACTGATCTTATGTTTGTGTATGCCGTGTTTACTGCCACTTTAGAGGGTAAACAGGCAAAAAGGAGAAGAGTTACATTCCTACACGGGGTGCAAATGTGTAATAATATCTGATAACATTGCCACATTACATTGTACTTTCAGCTCTCCAAGTACACTTCTCACCAACAGCCAAATTGAATAAAACAATACACGGTTAGTAATGGCATCTTCTATTATTCCATCAAACATTAAAAGCTTTTTCCTCCATTTATGCTCTTGTTTATGAAGCCTGAAATAGTGTCAGCCTTTGAGTGTGTGGGCTTTCGCCCCCAGTCCGGGTTGAGTGGCACTCTCACGTCCTTGCACAGAGCTGTGGGTGTTGGCGCTGCAGGTGCTTTTAACATCGAGTCCGCTTCGATGGAATGTGTGCGTGGGTGAACCGGGCGGATTTTTGCGGCGTTTGACTAAAAGCAGTGGAGAGTTGGCTACATTAATCAGTGTCCACGGGGCGGAGAGTCATGTTTAACACGTCTCAGCCTTTGATCAATCAGGCTGTTCATAGTTCATGTGTTTTAAACTGTGATGGACAGTTTGTACTCATCTGTCCAAGTGGTCTTTTTCTGTTCTGATGAATTACTGAATAGCTTTGTTTGAGAAGGTTTAAAAGAAATGTATAAAAATGTGTTAGTGGAACGGCAATGTGCATGTATGGTGTCAAACTGTTGGACCGTGGGTGTTGCCAGATGGTACCAAGAGAGGAAAACCAAAAAAACATAGTCATAATTTTCAGGAGAACAGAGTGAATGATTTGATTTGAGTCATTCTGCTGCAACAAGATGTTCCCCTCCTTTAGCTATCAGACAGAAACACAACACAGCCTGTGCAGACTCAAAGAACGTCTGTATCAGTATCTCTTTTGGTAATTCTCTCTTGTGTTGCAAGTCTATTTGTTGGGTTTAACATGCTTTTGGAACAAAACATGCTCAGTTTTATCACTTCGTTTTCCACGTCGCTTAACAAAATTGGCTCAGAATCAACACCCACCATTTCTCTGGGAAATAGAGATGGAATAAAGATGATGCCAGGTTTTGTAATAAGAGCCTTCCCGTCCCTTTGATACAGCCAGCTTGTACTCTGACAAGTCTTGGTGAACATTCACAGAACTGCCGGAATTAGTTTTTAGACTCAACAGGATGTAAGACAGTATACATCGATTGATTTTTAGTTTTGTCTAGTTAGAAGTTTCAGTATGGTACCTTCAACTAGAGGTCACTTGTCTGTTGTGCTATTGATCGTCCTATCTCATTATTCCTAGTCATAATCCTGAGAGGCTGCTTGTATTGGCTGAAGCAGCAATCTCAGCCTGACCTCCTGCTTTGAACAGACTGCAGTCTCCCCAGTAGGTGGATCTATTTCTCAACATCCCAAAGCACTGTAGTGCGTCTGGAGAGATCCACCCGTTGTCTTGGTCCCGGCCGTTACCTGGCAGCCCATAAACACACAGCGGGCTTCAAGATCTCAGAGGAAACAGATCTCTTTAGGGACAGTTACATTCATTGTGTTGCCAATTTACATTAGATTTATTAACCAAAAGCACGAAATGTAAAGAGTGCAGTGCCCAAGCGCCTCTAAATGAAGCCATCAGGACGAGTCTTTGTGTGATTTGTCGCCTTAATGATTCATGCTGGCAACAAACAGAGAGTTTGGGCCCTGGGATGGACTCTCACACAGGCGTAAACAGAGCAGAGGAGACGTGTTAGAATTATTGATTGGGATTTTCTGTCAAGTGTGCTGCTACACTTTCTCAAACAACATAAATAAAATCATAAATGAAATGACAATGCTTTATCACAAAGCCCAAAACACTTACTGTGAGTGTAACAATGAGCCTCTGGACTTAGAAATGTCTGTAAATCTTTAACAGAAGTTGTGTCTTAATGCTCTGAAGCTTTTTTTCTTAGAGGTCAAGAGTTCAGCAAAGGGGTTTCTTTGTGAGCTGACTAAAGAATCTGAGCTGGTGGTTGGTTAATTATTACAGAGTGATATCAAAATATTAAGCCTGAAAGATTAGGAAAAACTGTTGATAAATGCTTAAGTTGCTGCATGCCTGTCCTGTCTGAGAGGTTAGCCTAAAAATAAGCATATATGTTTGACTTTATTCTTCTTCACCCTCCCGTCCAGAGCATCCTGAGACATGGGGCTGAAACAAAGGCAATAGGACAGAGGTTCATGTCATTTAAACCGGTTTACTTTTTCTACATTGAATATTTTTTTACCTGGTGTATCTAAATAATCTTCACATCTTAAGTTTCTCTATCATGCCATATTGATTTTAGTCCAATCATTACTTTTGAAAAATCATAAAACAACACAAATCTTGTAATGTAAACATGTGCAGGCCACGTTCCCAGAGAGTGCAGACAGTGCTATGAATATCTTGAGTGAGTTTCAAAGCTCACTGCAGTTTGCATCGTGTTTGTGCCACTGAATATGTATGCAGCCACATCCCCAGAGGGAGAGTCTCGCTGGGTGTGACAGAGGCAGAGTGAGATCGCAAAAACATTTTGACTGGGGAATTACATTTCCTTTGATATTCTTTGTCAACAGTGCTATATCATTTCAGGAAGTCATTTGTTATGACTTCAGTTATGAGGCAGATAATGTTCCCCGTCTGTGGCTCATAAAGGACTGCTGCAGTGACACAAGCCTGTCATATACTAGTGTGGTGTCCCTTAGGTAAAAGCATGTCATGAACAATATTAATCCTCATTTTTCTCACTGTCTGTTTTTCAGGAGAGCGCTGTGAGCTGTCATCCCGCTCTGGCCGCTGCGTCCCGGGAGTCTGTAAAAACGGAGGCACTTGTGTCAACCTGCTTGTTGGTGGCTTCAAGTGCGAGTGTCCCCCTGGCGGCTACGAGAAGCCCTACTGCGAGATGACCACCCGAAACTTCCCCTCTCACTCCTTTGTGACATTCAAAGGCCTCCGGCAGCGCTTCCACTTTACCCTCTCCCTTACGTAAGCACTAACCGATCACTCATATATGAGCCTCTACTCATCCGCCCCCAAATCTATATCTGTATTCACATTTTCACTCCCACCTGCACTAAAGTGCCGCTCTCAACTGACATTTATGTAACCATAATTGTCTTTAATAGCAATAATGGCATCATTAAACACTGCCATTACCTGTAAAGTCACTTCAGGGTCTGATTTAGTAGCTGCTCCAAAGTGTAGACGAGATTAGGAGACTACAATTGGCCGTGAGGTGAAAGTTAAAACAAGCCACAGCTGTGCTTTTGGAGAGGAGACTTGCATAACATGAGGATGCTAATGCCACAGCCTGATCTGATTATAGTCAGTGTCACTGGGCTCTTTGAGCTGTGAGTCAGCGACTGGCCCATTTCAGCACTGCCATGCTCATTCACAGAGACGGCACATGACAAATGTATATTGCACATGTTGATATTGTAATGATAAGTATTTGTACATATTAGGCATCCCCATTTCAATCCATCTTTATGAACTGAAGTAATTAACTGTGATCACAAATGTGGAAACACAACATTTGAAAAACGTCAACAAGTCTAAGACAATCGGTGAGAACAAGAGGTGCTATTTCTAATGCTATCTATAATTTCCTTTTTTTTCCTCATTTGTCTCTTAACGTCATACCTGCAAATTCAAAAACACATTTATTTATAGTTTTACTGTAATTTTATTCATTCATGTATTGCAGCCAAAGCTTTCTGAGCATGTGGTTGATCATTGGGGTCTGATTGTGGAGGGGGAGGTGCTCAGCACAGAGCAGATGAACTGTGAAGTCTGAGCACATGCAATGACAGTAGGACCTCAATCAGCATGAAGATGAAATGTAATCAACAGTAAAACCGGATAAACGTCACAAATCGCATCATCACAATCATCACAAGAAAGGTGTCCTGCCATTTTGCTTCACTCATTGTGCTACATGTCACCGAAGACGCACTGGGCACAATTTGACACTCACAATGGTTGTCGGTGCAAATAATATCCCCCTTGTGAGCTGTTTGGAGGCAGCCCTTTTTTAAGTGTGGTTCAGGTGACAGGCTTTTTGATGAGGAACAGCTCAGACCAGTTTTGAAAGCGGGCTATGTTTCAGCGGCAGGTCAGGGGGGCTGTGAAGTAGCTGCTGTGTGAAAGGTGCTGCTACAGCGAGCCTGAGGCAGGTGAGCCCAGTGAGCTGCTCTGTTACCTGAACTGCCGCAGATCAGGTGTCTCTCCCTAAGAGCCTCTGTTATGATGAACAGCTTAAGTGTGCACTCGGAGCGCCGGTAATTTTTATTCTGACTCAGATTTGGCTCTGGAGCTCTGCAATTTAAAGCTGAGAGTCAAAAAATACAGCCGCATTCAGACCCAATTCTTTTAGCTTTAGTAAAGCCGCACTGCATGATGTGTGTGAAGATGTGCGTTTCTTATCAGTGTCTAATTTTAAGGTGTGCCCTTATTTGTGACATTGTGTATTATGTTACAAATTATTCTTTTTGAATTGTTTAAATCCAATCCTTTCACTGTTCAGCCTCTTAAAGGATTTAAAAGAGAGAAAATCAGTTGTTTCTTCTCTAAAGTGTTCTGTATCTGCCTAATCTTTATTACTTAACAAGTTCAATACTTGACTTGAGAATGTATCTTTAATGATAACAGTATATTTGCACCAAGAGATCCACTAAACTAGGACAAGTATCAATAATAAAGTGTCTCTTTTTCTATTCAGAGTGCTCACTCACTCAAAACGCCAGGCTTTAGACATCCATACGGGAGGTATATTTTCTCACATCACTGCACATATCCCATGTAGTTCAGCATGTTAGCATAGCGTGACATGGCTCCCCTACATAAGGGGCAGACTGGTTGTTATTTTTACTGATGGGTGCCTAATGTGGCGCTCAGTGATGCCAGTGGAGTCAGCCTTTAGTTCCAGTTGATTACTCTCATAGTTCAGAGGGCTCAAGGGGGCAACGGGATAAAGCCTTTTAAATCGATACGTCAAAAACCTAAGGACGTGTAGATGAGAGATCTTCATTTTTCAAATCCAAGCTGACTTTTCTGTCTGTGTGCTGTCTTTACTGTTTTATTATCATCCCAAACATTTTCTTTCCCCTTTTCTTTAAGGATGAGATTGAGGTTTTTCTCAGTAAGCAGGTCAGCTGCACCGTGCCCCCTGGCTCTTCTGTGGCTCAAGAATAATACACAAACAGCTTCCTATACAGAAAGCCCTGAAGCTCTAAGGAGTGGGAATGAAAAAGGGAGCGGGCTACTGCTCATCTCAGCTAAAAGCAACCAAGGACATTTAGAGTTTTTTCTTTTACTTTCCCACAAATGGCAAGTTTAAATGGCAGCAAATTTAGGTTAGATTTAGAAAAAAACATATAGCCATTAAAATAAGCATTTCACTCTGGGGTTTTTATTATTTATGTCTCTGACCCTCTTTTTAAATAAAATGTCATTTGTTGTTCTGCTGAGACGTTAAGCTGCTTGTTAATCGAATAAATGACCCGAAGACTCAATGGCACATGAAGCCTTGGAGTTGCCAGATGTGTTCTGGAAACTCCCAGTGGGATGGATCATAAATTATCAGGTTGTTAGTGTTGGCTTTTCTACTTGCCTTCACACATCACAGTGACCCATTTCCACAGAATTTGATTTATCAGTGCGGACCACATCTGACAGGTAGAGCATGGGTATTTTTAAACCCCCACATAGTTTGAGTGTGTGGAGTGAGGTATCATCGACAGTCTGGCCCATAGCTCAAACTGTCCATAAAGAATATATTGTCAGAAATTTGAAACAGAGATTAAGGTTACAAAGCACAGAAACTGTCTATATGAAAAGATACATTAAGAAATTGTAGTCTTCATCACTCTCTGCAGTCTTCCCGTGTCTTTGTGCCATAATGCTGTGGTTTCCCCCCCCACTCGGCTGCTATGACATTGCCCTATTTTCTGTCTATTGTGTATATCTTTTCACGGCACACATTTGCAGTATTCCTTCACTTCACTAAGTCCAGTTGTAGACTTCCCCTCTCTGACAACCTTGTGCCACTAGTTAACCTCATCATTCTGATTATTTCTTTTTTCGTTGGTGCAAAACTCAGGGTTCAGTTTTTATAATTGTATGTGACAGTGTATGGTGAGCGAGGAAAACAATAAAAACAAACCTAAGCCGAAAGATTAACACTTTATAACATTTAATAACCTTGCACTTCACGTAGGGGCATTGTTACCTTTATGTGCCATTTAAAGTGACAGTACCTCAGTTTATAAACTATATAGTTGGTGTAGTTTTACTTTGTATGTTATAAATGCTGTGTTTTCTTTAGGTTTGCCACCAACGAGCAGAATGGTTTATTGTTATACAACGGCCGCTTTAATGAGAAACATGACTTCATTGCCATGGAGATCATCAATGAGCAGATACAGCTCACTTTCTCCGCAGGTAAGTAATGTATACAATGTCATTGTGAGTTCACCCTGTTTCTTTTGTCTTTGTATTAACCTCTTGTTTATGTTCCTCAGGCGAAACAAAGACTACAGTTTCCCCGTACATCTCCGGAGGAGTCAGTGATGGCCAGTGGCACGTGGTTGAAGTCCATTACTACAACAAGGTAACATCCACAATAAGTAGTTCTCGAGGTTTGGCTTTAAGGATCTGTTAATCTAATTCATTAAATGATTCCTTTGGAAATTCCTCGGGTAAATATGCTACAGCATTCAGCGGGATGCCTCAAATATTACATTTAAAAGGGAAGCAGGTCACATGTCTGATCTGCAGCAGATGACAGCCAGAGAAGTTTTAACACGCTGTAACACAAGACTGCAGTGAGAAGTGGCAGCAGAGTTAGTCTTGAGAAGCACTAACTGTGACATGATACATTTTAGTGCAGGCAGAAATCCCTGAGCTATGGAAGTTCACATTGTGCCTCTGTGCAAGACGAAAGAATAACTGCTGACAGCTGATGATCTGGAGGTGAGCCAGAGTGCCATCCAGACGCTGACAGAGACCCAGACGAGAGACAGGAGCGTTAAATAAAGCTCAGAGTGAGACGCTGATGTTTCAACAGACATGTTAACAATGCATTAAATATGTTTTGACTCAAACATTTCCATCAGTGAGGAATGTATGGAGGCATTGTTCTCCTGCCAAAACAAACTCACAGGATGTCACATTTAACGCTATTGACAAAGTCACTTTGCATCATAAAGCTGTTACCAGGCAACACCCCCTACGGTGCACATTTTTACTCTGTATCTATGATAACATGTCCAAGTCAAAGGAGGGAATTGTGTCAATTTTTGGATCGAAATTAGATATTAATTGCCAAAACCATATTCTAGGCTCATTGCATTTTTTATGTTTTTGTGCCTAACATAATCTCAAAAAACTGAACTATAATTTAAACCTTAATTGTTGTTTTCCAGGTCATAAAACAAGATAATACATGTCATATTGACATTAGTAATCCATATATTTGGGCCTTTGTGACAAATATATGACTTTATCTGTTAATGTTGACCACATGCTACAATTGTGTGCATATTGTCAGCTCTCAGTCTTTTGGCAGAACTAATTCACTCTGCTGCTGTTCTCACGTTCCTCATCCTGTAAGTCGATGAGGTAGAACCGTTGCCCCTCCCATCAGAGGTATCCCACAGTGGCCCACTCTGACCTGTCACTGTCCGCTGGGGGTGGGGCAGGCAGAGGTAGGGAGGGGGCATTTTAGATTAAAATGTGGCTTTCAGGGAAGTAGAGGGCTGTGGAGAATGGCAATGACCGCTGCTTTTGTGTACAGCTCAGCTTCCTTTGGGACTGTAGGCAGTGAATGATGCGGCCCGGAGGAAGGTGCCCCTCTCTCACTTAGGACAGAAAAGCAGAGAAGGAGAGGCGCGAAAGGAGGCCAAAGAAAAGCCACAGACAGAAGTATTGACTCTGGCTCTGAGTGGTGACTCTGTGCTTTCGGCTGTCCTCTCTTGTTGCTATGGGTACCTCCAGTCAATCTTCCCCAATATTTGTGTTTGTGTCCTTCTGGGGTTCTGTTGTCACCCTCAGTGACAGGGAACTCATATTCCCATAATCCTCTGTGGCGGCAGGCGAGAGCAGGGTTTGATGTAGTCCAATGCAAATATGTACGCTCCAATCAGCGCTGACAGGACAGGCTTTGTGTGTCAGAGAAACATCCTGACAGAGAGTCATTATTGGAGAGTCAACAGCCATGACTGATGACAAAAGAGGTCAGAGAAAGGAGCGTCAGATCTGGATCGCTGCCGGTTTCAGACCATTCACTGTGAGGAGACAAACCGTGGAAAAGAGCATGTTGGATGATTTCACCTTTGGCGATTCACTGTGGTGTTTGCTTGTTTTATCATCAACCGATTTGTTACAAATTAGCCTCAAGGAGAATCAAATGAAAAATAAAAGCCTCTATGAGTCACTTTTGATCTGCTTTGCATTTCTGGGCTGAATAGTGAAGAGTGAGTTGGAGAGCTATTTGTAAAAGCTTCATGTTTTTGCTTCACAAATATATGCACTGATTTTCATTAGCTGTTACTTTCTACAACATAGCATCTGAAGCAGCAGTGCGATCAGTGTTTTGCAAACTATTTTATTTCAAAATAGACAAACATGTAACTGTGCATTTCCTGGGAAAAAAAACATATTTACCAGTTATTTTATTATTATTATTATTATTATTATTTACACCTCTCGTGGGCCCACCACCTGCAGGAGGAACCGTAAGGGGTTGGTGCAAAGTGGATTGGATGGCAGTCGAAGGCGGGGGCCTCGGCGACCCAATCCCTGGACACAGAATCTGGCGCTAGGGACATGGAATGTCACCTCGCTGGCGGGGAAGGAGCCTGAGCTTGTGCGGGAGGTTGAGAGATACCGACTAGAGATAGTCAGGCTCACCTCCACGCACAGCTTAGACTTTGTAGTTGTTTCATCTGACCTCCGGCCGTATGTCTTGGACACTCGGGTGAAGAGAGGGGCAGAGCTGTCAACTGATCACCACCTGGTGGTGAGTTGGATCTGATGGCGGTGGAGAAAGCTGGACAGACCTGGCAGGCACAAACGTACTGTGAGGGTCTGTTGGCAGAGCCCCATGTCAGAAAGATCTTTAACTGCTACCTCCGGCAGAGCTTCAACCAGATCCCAAGGGAGACTGGAGACATTGAGTACAAGTGGACAATGTTCTCCACCTCCATTGTCGACACGGCCACTCGAAGCTGTGACCGTAAAGTCTTTGGTGCCTGTCGTGGCGGCAATCCCCGAACCCGGGGGTGGACACCGGAAGTAA
Organism: Perccottus glenii; assembly: GCA_024416835.2. Lineage (NCBI taxonomy): Eukaryota > Metazoa > Chordata > Actinopteri > Gobiiformes > Odontobutidae > Perccottus > Perccottus glenii. Next base: position 47,221,217 of record CM044546.2, read on the forward strand.
GGGATGCCGTCAAGCTGAAGAAGGAGACCTATTGAGCCTGGCTGGCTTGTGTGACTCCTAAGGCAGCTGATAGGTACCGGCAAGAAATTCTGGCAAACCGTCCGGCGCCGCAGGAGGGGGAAGCAGTGCCCTGCCAACACTGTTTACAGTGGAGGTGGGAATCTGCTGACTTCAACTGGGGACATTGTTGGACGGTGGAAGGAATACTTCGAGTATCTCCTCAACCCCACCAGCATGGCTTCCACTGAGGAAGCAGAGGCCGAGGGCTCAGAGGTGGACTCGTCCATCACCCAAGCCGACGGAGGGGGGGGTGCTCTGGGGTCCGGGGCCCTTTGCTAAGGGCTGTCCGGTCCCTGTACGACCGGAGCAGGAGCTTGGTTCGCATTGCCGGCAGTAAGTCAGACCTGTTCCCAGTGCATGTTGGACTCCGGCAGGGCTGCCCTTTGTCACCGGTCCTGTTCATTATCTTTATGGACAGGATTTCTAGGCGCAGCCAGGGACCGGAGGGAGTCTGGTTTGGGGACCACAGGATCTCATCTCTGCTTTTTGCAGATGATGTTGTCCTGTTGGCTCCATCAAGCCAGGACCTCCAGTGTGCACTGGGATGGTTTGCAGCCGAGTGTGAAGCGGCTGGGATGAGGATCAGCACCTCCAAGTCTGAGACCATGGTTCTCAGTCGGAAAACAGTGGCTTGTCCCCTTCAGGTTAGTGGAGAGATCCTGCCTCAAGTGGAGGAGTTCAAGTATCTTGGGGTCTTGTTCACGGGTGAGGGAAGGGGAGGTTGACAAACGGATCGGTGCAGCTTCTGCAGTGATGCAGTCGATGTACCGGTCTGTCGTGGTGAAGAAGGAGTGAGCTGCAGGCGAAGCTCTCGATTTACTGGTCAATCTACGTTCCTACTCTCACCTATCGTCATGAGTTTTGGGTCATGACCGAAAGAACAAGGTGGCTGAAATGAGCTTTCTCCGCAGGGCGGCGGGGCGCTCCATTAGAGATAGGGTGAGGAGCTCGGTCACTCAGAAGGAGCTCAAATTAGAGCTGCTGCTCCTCCACATCGAGAGGAGCCAGCTGAGGTGCCTCAGACATCTGTTTCGGATGCCTCCCGGACGTCTCCCTAGGGAGATGTTCCAGGCTTGTTCCACTGGGAAGAGACCCCGGGGAAGACCTAGGACACGCTAGAGGGACTTTTTCTCTCGGCTGGCCTGGGAACGCCTCGGTATCCCCCCGGAAGAGCTGGAGGAAGAGTCTGGGGAGAGGGAAGTCTGGGCGTCTTCGCTTAGACTGCTGCCCCCGCGACCCGGCCCCGGTTAAGCGATAGAAGATGGATGGATAGGTTATTATTTACATTATTTACCAGATTAGCCAAGTTTTAGAATTGACACACTATGCAACAGTAAAGTTTTTAAGGTTAATTCAGGTGGATTTTTTTATGGCATTTGAAAAACACTTATTATAGAGATGTTGAAAAGTTCACACCGGCCCTTAAAAACATACTATCTCTTTGTAAGCCTTTAAATTGAGACATCAGAGGACATACTCTATAAATGTGAGGAAAAAGTATTGCGGTACCCACTTGATCTATTTTAGTGTACATTAGGAATAAACAATAGAATGAGCAGCTAATCACAGCTGGCTTCAGTCCACACATACATTACTCATGTGAGCCTCTTCATTGTATCAGCTCTGCTCATGAGAGGCGCTAACTCCTGCAAATCCTGTCTGACCAGCTGACGGCTCAGTGCACAGCCTTGTGTCCCCTGTAGGCTTCCAGTGAGCTCAGCATTTACAACATCAGCTTGAACCACCACTTGGGTTTAATATGAGCTCTATGTGACCCCAAGGAACAGCCCAGCTCTGAAAACAGGTCATGACCTTTATTGACAAGATCATCATTCTCTCCCCTGCAAACCCCTCCTCTTTTCTTGCCCCTCCTCCATTGGTCTCTCAGACAATGAAGAAGATCCTATTGTTGACAGGGATGGTGTCCTGCAGAGAGCAGGTCCTCCTGAGTGTTTGCCATTCACTGCCATGAGCCCCTCTGTTATGATATGAATTTTTAAAACAACCCCAAGCTGGAGCTGAACGCAGATTGAACCGGGTCTGATGCTAAGATCATTAAGCTTTTGTTTTCCTCAATTCAAAGCCCTACATTGTGACCAGGCTCATAAAGCTACCTACAGCATTACACTTTTTGCACTGATTAAAAATTAATCTTTACTAAATCCAGAATAATTTCTTCTCAAAGCAAGTCATTTGTAAGCATTGTTTCTGCAAAAGTCCACAAAAATGTTGTTGTTCCTAAAAATAGCAGCATGCTGACAATTCCTTTTAGGAGACTTTGAGCTCCTTTTTGACGTTCTTTTCTTTTCCTGATTTATAAAAATAACTTCAAAGACATTTTCCATATGAAATTAGAGACACAAATTGAGCTCACTGTTAAATTCTCAATGAATGTGAGTCTTTTTGGACCATCAGGAAACCGATTGATAATTCGTCTTCATAATGATGGCTTCTGCTCTCGCTCTGCAGCCAGTCTTAAACCAGGCCGGCCTCCCGCAGGGCCCCTCTGACCAGAAGGTGGTTGTGGTTTCACTGGACAACTGTGACTCCTCCGTGGCCTTGAGGTTTGGACATGTGATTGGAAACTACACCTGTTCTGCTCAGGGCAGCCAATCAGGATCTAAGAAGTAAGCACACAAGCAAATATCCTTCTAATATCAAAATGTTTTCTTACTCTTGTATTGATATTAAAGATTAAATTACTTTTAATAATATACTTTTAAACTTGTTTTGCTGTTTTTACATCTCTAGGGTATTCAATGTCTTTAATTTCAGGTTTGAGCTGTTTATCTGTTGTATATGTTTTTATCTCCAGGGGCAAAACAATCCCACAAAGCTATCTCTGTGATGAATTTAACATGTGTTTTCACTCACATTAGTGTTGATGTTGTGTTTGGAGCCAAACTTGTGATGTTTACTCTCTGCATGTTGCTCAGATCTTTAGACCTGACTGGCCCACTGCTCCTCGGAGGCGTCCCTAAACTCCCTGAGGACTTTCCCATTCGAAACCGCCAGTTTGTGGGCTGCATGAAGAGCCTGCGTATCGACAATCAGCACATTGATATGGCCAGCTTCATTGCTAACAATGGCACTCTGCCAGGTATGCAGGCTTTTCACCTGTTGTAGATGATGTCTTAGTTTATCCGGGAGAACATTGGCTACTTTGCAGTCACACTGTGTTTACTGTTTGAGCAGCCGAGTGAAAGAGACTGACACAGGAAAGAAAATAACAGAGACTATAATGGGCCCAGCAGGAAGGTACAGACAGAGAGGAATGATCATTGTACCTGCTATGAATAGTTTATCACCCTCGCTCATTGTTCTATTGATAAAATAACGGGGAAGGCTAGATCAAATGGTTCAATTTCTTATTTTCTCACCCTCCCAGGATGCTCTGCAAAAAGGCATTTCTGCAACAACAGCCCATGCCTGAATGGAGGGACCTGTGTGAACCTGTGGGGGTCCTTCAGCTGTGACTGTCCACTTGGATTTGGTGGACAAAACTGCGAAAGAGGTGAGAGAGTACGGTATGAAACATGGCAAAGATTTGTCTCAGGACCGTCTGTCTGTGGGCCCTGAAAATGAACTTGTCACTTCAGTGCAAAAGCCTCAACAGTATTTGGATTTTAATATAAGCGGACCATATTTGCAGTGTTAAATGCTAAAAACTCTGCATTACCATATGAAAAAACAAAATAAATCTTAAGTCCAATGAATAGCTGCTATTTTTGCTTCCTGCCTCGAGTAATTACAGCTTTTAAACATTTTAAATCCAAAAAGCCTTACAAGGAAAATGTAGTCAAATCTTTTAGTCCTGTTTTTTTTTTTTTTAAATATATAGTTTTTAAATTTATAAAAACATGCTGTGCATAGCTTATGTTTTGGTTTCTGTGTTCTTCAGTTTCTGTTTTTGTTCCACCTGATACTCTGCAGCTGTTATGTTCACTGATTTATGGTTTACAGCAATTTGAGTGGCTTCAGGGAGAGAGAGATGCAAGAGCCATGAAAGAAACTGTAAATAAGATCAAACACACTTTTGTAGTGACTAAGCTAAAAGATTTGATCATATAATCTATAAAAAGAAGTGAATGGATGTTGCATGTACCACACTCTCATTTCCTTTCTATTATTCTCATAGACCATGGCAAACAGTGCAGGCTCTCTCCTTCTGCTTGACAGTAGGACATATGCATTAGGTTAATTTGCCATGGCTAATCAATCTTTTCAAGCTGGTGCTTTCCCTTAGCTTTGTGTATACAGCCTAAATAGCTCCATCTTGTCTGTCTTTGTGGTGAGGTGTAGTATCAGCTGAGCTCAAACCGTTTTCTCACAACCTCACTGAAAGACTCACAGGAATCACTAGGGACTAGAAATTCTATGTATGGTGTTTTCATGTTATTTGCATTACTTAGCTGCACTTTAGATGGATTTCAAAAATGATTGCAGGTGTTTAAAAGCTGTGGAGTGCCCTTATTTTCATGTTGGAGAATGTACAAAAATGCTTTTGGTATAATTAACACAAATGAGGTGTTTATGCGTGATCAGAAAATATGTCTTTTTGTGATCTTCATCCTGTAGTTATGGCCAACCCGCAGAGGTTTTTGGGAAACAGTCTGTTGCAGTGGAACAACCTGGCTGCGGCTTCTGTGTCCTGGCACATTGAGCTGATGTTTCGCACACGGCAGGCGGGCAATGCCACACTGTTGCACATCTCGTCTGGACAGCAGCACAACCTCACTCTGCAGGTTAGCCGTCCCTCTGTTCAAACTCCTCTTTGCACTCACCAGCGCTGCATGGCTACAGTCCCTTCACCAGTTTTTGTTTTTTTTTTGTCTCAGATGTGATCTTGCTCTACACAGAAGAGTTTAGAGTTGCTCAAGTGTTGCAATACACAACAATTTTCCTCAAGGACAGCCCTTTTCATGATCATGAGACATTATTTTGAAAGCTTAGCAAAGATATGGAGGTTTTGTCTTTGATTTAAAATATCTTAAATAAGTAAAAACTGTGGAATCAAAAAAGATTTATTATTAAATAAGCAAAAGACAGCCATCCAGTTGGGAACTTTTTAAATTTGATGACAAGGCTCCACCTGTAGGCCAGTTGAGCCGCAGCACATTAATGAACATTAGACAGAACATTATTGTCATAGCAATAAGAATGAATACTATGAAGCTTTTTTGCTTTGTTGGTGCTCCTTTTCCCTTTTTGTCTGCTTTCTGTTATTGAACATTGTTTCAATCTCCCTCCTGCGGTGTCTCCTCTAGCTGCGTGCTGGGAGTGTATTTATGGCGCTGCACCGAGGGGAAGACTCAACACTGTCCCGTGTGGAGGAGATGCTGGTAAACGATGGAGACTGGCATCATCTACAACTGGATATTAGCAGTTTGGGAGGCGCAGCAGACCTCCACAAAGCTGTATTGTCATTGGACCTGGGACTCTACCTGGTGAGCTCCACTTACCTTCTGTATGACTGAAAATAACCAAAATATTCCAGCCATTAACTTCATGATATGCTTATTTCAGGCCAGTATGGATGTGGATGGAAAACTGCGCGACTCCAAACTGAAGACAGTAAGCATTGGTGGTTTACCAGGGCCTGATGGGAAAATTATACAAGGCTTCCGTGGCTGCATACAGGTCTGTCACTTGTTTATTTTTCATCTCAAAATGTCTATTGTATAATATAATAAAAATAGGTCCACTATTACATATTTATATTTCCTTGTGGTTATTTGTGTCGGCAGGGCCTGCGCGTGGGCGGTGCTCTGAGTCTGTCCCAGGCTCGGAAGGTCAATGTGGAGCAAGGCTGCAATGTTCCTGACCCCTGCATCTCAAACCCCTGTCCTGCCAACAGTTACTGCAGCGATGATTGGGACAGCTACTCCTGCACCTGCCTCCCCGGTCAGTGCTCTCCCATATCATCTATAATTACATTTAGTGCTAACAAAACAGATGAAGTAATGCTTTTTTATGTTAAATCAATCAAGCACCATTTTCTCTTTTCAGGCTACTATGGCCCTAACTGCACAGATGCCTGCAGCCTGAACCCCTGTGAGCACACATCCACCTGTACGAGAAAGCCGAGCTCTCCTCGCGGCTACACCTGTGACTGTCCCAACAATTACTTTGGCCATTACTGTGAGAAAAAGTACGGCCTCACATCTTAGTGATAATGTCTAACCCTATATTGTTGTCGAGGGGGACTAAGCTAAACAAAACTAAATGTGTATTTGGACAGGACTGACCTGCCGTGTCCAAGAGGCTGGTGGGGACACAAGACCTGTGGCCCTTGTAACTGTGAGACAAGCAAAGGCTTTGACTCTGACTGCAACAAGACAAGTGGCGAGTGTCGCTGTAAGGTGAGTCCGCCATTGTCAGTGTCAGAAAAGCACAATCAAGTCAGTTTTATATATAACAGATGTTCATCAAGAAACACAAACAATTGCCCTTGAGGAAAAAAAATGTGACCTTTTCTTGAAGTAAAAATAGAGGTTCTGGAAGTTGTGTTTATCATGCACAAAATAGATAAAATATTTGATTGTATTCATAATGTAAGCATTATGTAATTATCCTTAACACGTTCCATTAAATGTTAGTTCTATAGTAGTTTAATTATAGTTTACCATGGAAGTGAGGTGCAGTCCTTGAGGTAAAATATGGATGGGGACATCATTACCCAACAAATCCTGCAGTAAACAGATGTTTTTAACAAGCAGCTGGAAGCGACATGGCTCTCAGCTGTTCATGCGGCTGGAGGAATATAAAGTGAAGGGAGACAGCTTGTAGGTTTATAAATATATATATATATATAAATCACCACTTCCTCTCTCCATCTCTGTTTCCAGGACAACCACTACAGGCCTGAAGGCAGTGACACATGTCTGCTGTGCGACTGTTACCCTGTGGGCTCCTTCTCCCGAGCGTGTGACAGAGAGAGCGGTCAGTGTCAGTGTAAACCAGGTGTCATCGGCCGCCAGTGTGACCGCTGTGACAACCCCTTTGCTGAGGTTTCTCCCAATGGCTGTGAAGGTCAGAAAAAAAACAAGTATTATCTCTCTATTACTAAAAAAATTAAAACAACATTCTTATAACTTCATATGAGGTCAATAGTATGCTTATTCCCAGCATCTGTGTTTTTCGCCCTAAGTCATCTATGACAGCTGCCCTCAGGCCATAGAGGAAGGGATTTGGTGGCCTAGGACCAAGTTTGGGCTCCCAGCAGCGGTGCCGTGTCCCAGGGGAACTTTGGGTATGATGGTTTCTCAGCAGTTCGTCAAATTACCATATAATAATGGCAGAACATGTAACTTGCCTCAAGCGCTTTCTCAGCGGTCTATTTCTCACCTCTCACGTGATGATTCTCTCTCCCTCTTGTTAGGCACAGCAATCCGCCATTGTGACGAGCACAAGGGATGGCTCCCACCCAATCTGTTTAACTGTACCAGTGTTACCTTCAGCAAGCTAGAAGCCCTGGTATTTTACACAATAACTTCCTCATTTGTAAAAAAAAAAAAAAAACAGTATTTATTTAAATTATCCGTTTTTTAATGGTTATGTGTTTCTTTCAGACTGAAAAGTTTTACCGTAATGCATCATTACTCGACTCTAGCCGTGTCCAGCAGACAGCAGCCATGTTGGCCAACGCCACCCTGCACACAGAGAAATACTATGGCAGTGATGTCAAAGTAGCATACCATCTCACAAAGAGACTTCTACAACATGAGAGCAACCAGCAAGGATTTAACCTCACAGCCACCCAGGACATCCATTTTACTGAGGTGCAGTAGACCAGCACTGACAATTTAAATACAATGCATTCTTAGCTAAAACAAAACAGACAGCCCTGCTCTGTGGGACATCACAGTCCATTTAACTCTTCTTTTTAAATCTTTTCACACTCAACTCTATGTTTTTTTGGCAGAATCTAGTGCGTGTGGGCAGTGCCATCCTCTCCCCAGAGACACGGCCGCACTGGGAGCTCATCCAGCATACGGAGGGAGGCACAGCCGCCCTGCTGCGCCACTTTGAGGAATATGCAAACACGCTGGCACAGAATATGAGGAAGACCTACCTCAGCCCCTTCACCATTGTCACACCCCACTTAGGTGAGGATTTCATGGATATCTACCAGGTTGTAATGTTATTTATAGTTTTGAGCTCAGATATACACTACATACAGAGACCTCCAAAAATGTATTATGTGCTGTGGCCTCAAACAACAAGCGACGTTTAGCCTCACTTCACATTTCTGTGCTTTTGATCTTCACAGTGATCTCTGTGGACCGTCTTAAAAAGCTCAACTTTGCTGGAGCCAAATTACCACGATATCAGTCAATGAGGGGTCCTCGTCCTGTGGACTTGGAGACAGCCGTAACTCTGCCAGACTCAGTTTTCCAGCCTCCTGTGGACACTAAAGGCCACAGACACCTGGATGTCTTTCCCGAGTCCTCCCTGGGAAACAGCTCCATGAACAGACAGAGGCGGCATCCTAATGAGAGCCAGCAGGACGCAGTGGCCAGCATCATCATTTTCCACAGCCTGGCCTCACTGTTGCCAGAGAACTATGACCCAGACAAAAGAAGTCTCAGGTGGGAACCAAAGATAGAGTTGCCTTAGCATATTTCATCCAAATATTTAAATAGTAACAAAGCTTAAATAAATGAAAACTCCACATTTCATCCTCAGAGTTCCAAAGCGTCCAGTTATCAACACACCAGTGGTCAGTATAACGGTGCATGACAACGATGAGCTTTTGCAGCATCCGTTGGATAAACCCATCACTGTGCAGTTTCGCCTGGTGGCCACTGAGGAGCGCTCTAAACCCATCTGTGTCTTTTGGAACCACACCATACTGTAAGTCTAACAACAACTTGCACATGCCCCTTAAGATAATGCAGCTGCTCCTTAAACAATGGTTGTATTATTTTTTGCCAGTGGTGGAAACGGTGGCTGGTCAGCAAAGGGCTGTGAGGTGGTCTTCAGAAACAGCACCCACATCAGTTGCCAGTGTTACCACATGACTAGCTTTGCGGTGCTTATGGACATCTCCCGGAGAGAGGTGAGTATCAGACACCTTAAAGTTAGGGCAATGTTTATTTCTAAAATTCATTCAAATGTCCAGTTCTGAATATGAATTTTCTACCAAATAATCTAAAACAATACTTCATTTGATTTGTGACTTCATCTGTTTTATTCATGATGTCAGAACGGAGAGATCCTGCCAATCAAAATCCTGACATGGAGCACAGTGGGAGTCACTCTGGGCTTCCTCTTCCTCACGTCAGTCTTCCTTTTGTGTCTGAGAGCCATGCAAAGCAACAAAACAAGTATAATCAACAACGGAACCACTGCGCTCTTTCTTTCTGAGCTCATCTTCATTTTGGGCATCAACCTGGCTGACAACCCGGTAATGAGCCGTTTGATGACTTTAATTGGATTATTGCAGTCTGATTATGCCATCACTGTTTTTAATCAATTCTGTATGTCCCCTGTCTTAGTTTTTGTGCACAGTGATCGCCATCCTGTTGCACTTCTTCTACCTCTGCTCTTTCTCCTGGCTTTTCCTGGAGGGACTTCACATCTACCGCATGATCAGCGAAGTCCGAGATATTAACTATGGACCGATGAGATTTTACTACCTTATTGGCTGGGGAGTCCCTGCCTTTATCACAGGTTTGACCACCATAAATAAAATAGAACCTGTTGGATAATGCAATTTTAGCATCTACTGCTTTTACTAACTGGCTTCCTAAGAGCGCAAAGTGGAATGAAAATATATTAGTTCACCTATTGTCTTTTTTGTAAACAACCTGACTACTGATGTCTTGTGTCTACACTTGATGAACCTTCTTTCTCAGTCTGACTACGAAGCTACAAAAAAGCCTAAGCAGATGTGTCATGAGCCATGGTGTGTTGGTTTGCAGGTCTGGCCGTGGGACTGGACCCTGAAGGCTATGGTAACCCAGACTTCTGTTGGCTGTCCATGTATGACACTCTGATCTGGAGCTTCGCTGGACCCATCGCTATGGCTGTATCGGTCAGTCCATACAAAAACACAATACAAATAAAAGAGAATATCTAGACAATAATTGTATGTGCTTTGTTACACACCATTGTCCACACGACGTTTAGTAATCTTGTGTTTGATTTTGTTTTCAGATGAACATCTTTCTTTATATTCTGTCATCCAGAGCCTCCTGCTCATCCCGGCACCACAGTATCGAAAAGAAAGAGCCTAGTGTGTGAGTGTCCTTAGTTTAAGTATAATTACCTAATATAGTGTAGTAGATTTAGCCTGGGTTTGAAAGTGAAAACAATCATATCACAATACAGTACTCAAGTGAAACCTTTAAACAGCTTCTCAATGTAAATACTGTAATACAATACAATACAATGTAATGCCATTGAACTATATTTGAAACAAATTTGGACTAAGCTTTCTTAACAGTTAAAGATAAGCTTCATTCAACAATCTGAAGGCTGTTTAACAGTTAGCCTACATACATAGAAACCTACTAATAAAAATAGCATTTGATGTGTTCCTTGATAGTATTCTGTTTGTCGTCTTTGTCTTGAACACAGAGGCAAGTATTTTGTTTGTGATGTAACTGAACTGGTTTTAGGGTCTCATTTATCAGTCTCCATCTTCTCAACTAAATTCATAGAAATCATTCTGAAAGATTCTCAGTAACACCTTTCTGCTTTTTATCCTCATGTGATTGTGCAGTCCCGGTCTGAAGACTGCAGGTGGAGTCCTCTTCCTGGTTTTAGTCACATGTTTCGTGGCCCTCCTCTCCGTCAACAGTGACATCATTATCTTCCACTACTTGTTTGCTGGCTTCAACTGTGTGCAGGTGAGGTTAACTTGAGACTAACCTCTCCTAAAACTATCAAAAAGGCGGATTTGTTTTTTTACTTGACAGTTTTTGCTTTTCAAATGCAGGGTCCATTTATCTTCTTCTTCCGCATTGTGTTCAACAAAGAGGCAAGGACTGCCATGAAATACTGCTGCAGCCGCAAGCGCCCAGATCATATGATCAAATCCAAAGCTTCTGTGAGTTGTGCACTACTAACTCTTAAGAAAACACACCATTCAGACTCCTCTGGGATGATCTGCATAACTTGACTCGCATGCCCGGGTGTTTTTCTTCAACACATTCGAACACTGTTCTTAAATCACTCATTATTTAATGTATTAATTAAATGAACCATTATTAACTATTTGTTTGGAATCCAGTTACTGTCCATAGAAATTATTGATTACCAAGACATGAAAGAATTCTCAGAATAATTAATTACTTAAAGACTTGGTTCTTAATGTTTTATGTCACAGACTTATAGGACCCAAGTACATTTAAACAAACCAAGAACATATTGTTTCTATTTTCAAATCACAGATAATCTGTCCCCTGTGCCCAAACAACCCCTTTCTTTTTTAAAGACAGTGACAGTAGTTTGATTTTTAGAGTTGTTGCATAATATTTCTTTTCACTTATTGTGTCACTGTCTTGACTCAGTTTGTAAAAGTCTTGCCTTGCTCTCGACACTTCCTGCTCTAGGTCATTACTTGGTCTCGTTTAATGTTCTGTGTACTAAAAGCTACGTAAAATATATATTTTAGAGTGCATAACCATTAATCAGAAAATGTTATATTATTTTTTTTTGTGTGTATTTGTGTAATTGTGTATAGACAAGACAAGACAAGACATTTATTTTTGTATAGCCCAATATCACAACAACAGTCGCCTCAAAGGGCTTAACAGACTGCACTAAACAACATCCCCTGTCCTTAGACCCTCCATCAGGGTAAGGAAAAACTCCAAAAAAACCCAGCCGGGAAAAAAGAGAAACCTCAGGGAGAACCACAGAAGGAGGGATCCACTCCCAGGACGGACAGGCCGTGCAGTATATTCATTGAGCAACATATTCTGCTTTAAATTCTTTGTTTTACTCCCAGGTTTACAAATGCAACACCAACTACAAGGATGGCAGGCTGTACCACCTTCCCTTCGCAGACTCCAGTGTATCTCTGAACGGCACAATGCAGAGTGGCAAAAGCCAACAAAGCTATGTGCCATTTGTTCTCAGGTAAGACATAAAAATAGACATGTACTGTATATTCATAGTGTACACAGACGAGTAGCAGGTTCTTTTTCTTTTCTACTTTCAGGGACGACGGTTTAAGCAACAGCCAAGCACATATTGCTCTGAGCGACCACATGTCCCACTTTCCTGAGAATAAAGACCCAGATGGTACAGTTCATTTGTTTTTCTAATTGCGTTTACCTGTGCATTAACTTGGTAACCATCACTCTTTGTGTGTGCTCAGATCATGACAGTGATTCGGACAGCGACCTGTCATTGGAGGATGACCAGAGCGAATCTTATGCCTCCACTCACTCCTCTGACAGTGAGGATGAGGAGGGGCCTCTTCCTCCTGAAGAATGCTGGGAAAACCTGGCATCCACTGTGGCAAAGAGACCCCCAACACAAGGTAAAAGAACCTCTCTATATTCATTTTTTTTATTTGATTGGGACTTAGGTGAGACACAACCACATGAAGGTAAACATGCCAGATTTTAGCCTTAGGCTAATTTCCATTCATTGTCCCAACATTCACACATTCATACACCAGATCAACATTCACACACATTCATACACCAGAGCAACATTCACACATTCATACACCAGATCAACGTTCACACATTCATACACCAGAGCAACATTCATACACCAGAGCAACATTCTCACACATTCATACACCAGAGCAACATTCATACACCAGAGCAACATTCTCACACATTCATACACCAGAGCAACATTCACACATTCATACACCAGAGCAACATTCATACACCAGGGCAACATTCTCACACATTCATACACCAGAGCAACATTCACACACATTTATACACCAGAGCAACATTCATACACCAGAGCAACATTCTCACATTTATACACCAGAGCAACATTCACACATTCATACACCAGAGCAACATTCACACATTTATACACCAGAGCAACATTCACACATTTATACACCAGAGCAACATTCGCACATTCATACACCAGTGCAACATTCACACATTCATACACCAGTGCAACATTCACACATTTATACACCAGAGCAACATTCGCACATTCATACACCAGTGCAACATTCACACATTCATACACCAGAGCAACATTCGCACATTCATACACCAGTGCAACATTCACACATTCATACACCAGAGCAAAATTCGCACATTCATACACCAGTGCAACATTCACACATTCATACACCAGAGCAACATTCTCACATTCATACACCAGAGCAAAATTCGCACATTCATACACCAGTGCAACATTCACACATTCATACACCAGAGCAACATTCACACATTCATACACCAGAGCAAAATTCTCACACATTCATACACCAGAGCAACATTCATACACCAGAGCAACATTCATACACCAGAGCAACATTCACAAATTCATACACCAGAGCAACATTCACACACATTCATACACCGGTGCAACATTCGCACATTCATACACCAGAGCAACATTCACACATTCATACACCTGAGCAACATTCGCACATTCATACACCAGAGCAACATTCACACATTCATACACCAGAGCAACATTCACACATTCATACACCAGAGCAACATTCACACATTCATACACCAGAGCAAAATTCTCACACATTCATACACCAGAGCAACATTCATACACCAGAGCAACATTTACACATTCATACACCAGAGCAAAATTCTCACACATTCATACACCAGAGCAACATTCATACACCAGAGCAACATTCACAAATTCATACACCAGAGCAACATTCACACACATTCATACACCAGTGCAATATTCGCACATTCATACACCAGAGTAACATTCACACATTCATACACCAGAGCAACATTCACACATTCATACACCAGAGCAACATTCACACATTCATTCACCAGAGAAACATTCACACATTCATACACCAGAGCAACATTCACACATTCATTCACCAGAGAAACATTCACACATTCATACACCAGAGCAACATTCGCACATTCATACACCAGTGCAACATTCACACATTCATACACCAGAGCAACATTCACACATTCATACACCTGAGCAACATTCGCACATTCATACACCAGAGCAACATTCACACATTCATACACCAGAGCAACATTCACACATTCATACACCTGAGCAACATTCGCACATTCATACACCAGAGCAACATTCACACACATTCATACACCAGAGCAACATTCATACACCAGAGCAACATTCACACATTCATACACCAGAGCAAAATTCTCACACATTCATACACCAGAGCAACATTCATACACCAGAACAACATTCACAAATTCATACACCAGAGCAACATTCACACATTCATACACCAGAGCAACATTCACACATTCATACACCAGAGCAACATTCACACATTCATTCACCAGAGAAACATTCACACATTCATACACCAGAGCAACATTCACACATTCATTCACCAGAGAAACATTCACACATTCATACACCAGAGCAACATTCGCACATTCATACACCAGTGCAACATTCACACATTCATACACCAGAGCAACATTCGCACATTCATACACCAGAGCAACATTCGCACATTCATACACCAGAGCAACATTCGCACATTCATACACCAGTGCAACATTCACACATTCATACACCAGAGCAACATTCTCACATTCATACACCAGAGCAAAATTCGCACATTCATACACCAGTGCAACATTCACACATTCATACACCAGAGCAACATTCACACATTCATTCACCAGAGAAACATTCACACATTCATACACCAGAGCAACATTCACACATTCATACACCAGAGCAACATTCACACATTCATTCACCAGAGAAACATTCACACATTCATACACCAGAGCAACATTCACACATTCATACACCAGAGCAACATTCACACATTCATACACCAGAGCAACATTCATACACCAGAGCAACATTCACACATTCATACTCCAGAGCAACATTCATACACCAGAGCAACATTCACACATTCATACTCCAGAGCAACATTCACACATTCATACACCAGTGCTGTGTCACTGGAGGCAAGGAGGATTAAGTGTTTTGCCCAAGGACACAACAACAATATAAACTGGGGAGAGCAGGAATCGAACTGCCCATCTTCCGGTTATTGGACAACCGCTCTACCAACAAGACACTTTTAAAGTTGTTGTCACGTATTTCAACCAAGCCTTTCTCATGGAACCTCTTAAACCTCCTTGTGTAAGGGCGCCGCCATACGGCGATTTACAGCAAAATACAGCGATATACTACCTCTGCAACTGGTCCAGAAACTGTCTGATTTGAATGTGAACTCTTTTATTATCAAGTAGTTTTATTCCTTTTTAACGGACAGACAACAGCAAGATAGAGTATGGTGTCCTCTCTCCGATCAAATACTCTAACACAGGTGTACCTCAGGGCTGTGTGAGTTCTCCTTTCTTATTTACACTTTACACAAATGGATGCAGAAGCTGTCTGTGCAACAATCATGTCATTAAGTTCTCAGACAATACAGTCATTTTAAGCCTACCTTATAATGATGACTGACCTTCTGTGTACACGCATGAGATCGACCATTTTAAGAACTGGTGTGATCAACACAATCTTGTTTTTAATGTAAAAAAGACTAAGAGATGATATTTGACCCAAGAACAGTGATAGATCATGCTCCTGTTATAATCGGTGACAGTGTGATTAAGCAGGTCAGCACTTTCAAATATCTTGGTTTTCTGCTGGATTGTAACCTGAAAATGAATGAACATGTGGACTTTTTGATCGGGCGACTGGCCCAAAGACTGCACTTCCTCCGCCGGCTCAGGCTGTGAGCAGGGCAGTCATGTGGGACTTTTACTCTGCTGTTCTAGAAAGTATTATCAGATACGGAATGGCTGCATGATTTGGTGTTATCTCAGTCCAACAAAAATCCAAACTTCAAAACATCATAAAAACAGCGATGAAAGTGATAGGCCAAAAAGACATGCCTTCTGTGCAGTCGATCTATGAAGGCACAGTGTCCAGACTGGCTCACAAGATCCTTAACGATCCCTCTCACATTTTATTTACAGAGTATGAGCTTCTTCCCTCAGGCAGAAGGTACAGAGCTTACAGATGGAAAACTAACCGACTGAAGCGCTCCTTTATTCCTACATCCATTACTCTGCTAAATAAGGAGGCTCGCTGATTTACTTGTTTTTATATTCTGGCACATTCTGATCTGTTCTCAGGGTCGGCCTTTTATTGTTACTTACCTATTTATTTTTTATCATCCGATGTTTTAGCTGATTCCAGGTTTTATTTTTGTCTTTTTGTCTTTTGTTTAGAGCCATTGCAATTATTTATTTGATATATGCAGTATTTGCACAGATTTTGATGGTTACAGTACTGTTGTTGTATGTATGTTGATGTATGTTGTGCATATACGTATGTACTTTTGTTGTTGGTTGGTGTACTGTATGTTCTGCTGCTGCTGTGGCACTGCGCCTAAGAGAAATCTCCCTTTGGGGACAATAAACTATATTTGATTTGATTTGATTGATTGATATACCGCTGTCCACCAGAGGGCAGGCTCCAAAAGCGGAAATATAAGGAGAAACCCAATGGCAACTTTACAAGTATAAAACTCATGTTTACAGCCTGGTACAAAAGATGGCTCCGGTCTCTAGATCTGAAAAAAATTGTTTTACTATGGAGTAAAAGACGAAAAGCCCGGATGTAACCACCATTTAATTGCCCTGTCATAATGACAATATCGGTGAAAAGGGGACTAATCTATGATTTCAACAATATGCTGTGTTCTGTTTTCCAGATAATGGCTTGAGTAAATCGTACTGGCCTGGAGAATACACAGCAGCAGGGAGTGACAGTGAACTCAAAAGTGCAGACAGACTGAGGACAGAATTGTTTGCCAATTCTGAGGCAAACCTGAGGATGTTACCAGAGGCAAAGACACAGGAGTCCACAACAGTGCAGCTGCCAGGCCTGCCTAATTTTAACACACACCCACACAAAAGTACGTAAAGGGCAACCAACTCTTTTCTCTCCTATTGCCATATTCTCTCAGCTGTTCATTGTGTCCCCAGCTGCCACATAGAGACAATGTAAAGTATGAATCTAAACTCAGAATAAAAAAAAAAACTTCAGTCTTATGATACATTCAAACACTTAGCAAACCCTGTAGTGTACACTAATACAAACAGATTTTGATTATAATGTTGTTTCCTCCAGGTATTTTGAAAAAGAAGCAACTTTCACCAATTGTGGAAAGAAATGGTGGGAACCGCTTCAACAAGTTGGTTGAGACTGTATCTGTTGTGGCATCCTCGCACGGATCCTCGTCCAGCGATGGTCGGCCTGGTCCGGCGAAGCCCAGCCTGTCCGATCAGCTTAATGGTGTAGCTTTGAGCATCAAGGCGGGGACAGTAGATGGAGACTCATCAGGATCAGAGTGAGCATTATGACAAACAGACACATACAGCCATTAACAACTATCAACGTGTCTTTGTGTCTAATTGTGCCCAATGTTTTTACTGTATGTCACAAGACCCATTGTTCAGTTTGTATTTAGGGATTATCGTTATTACCTGTAGCCTAATTTTCACAATAGTATCTAAAATGTTAATGGTAAGCCAAATGAAGACAGCAATTAACCAACACTGCACTCAGCAAAGTAAACATATATTTTATGAGAGTTCAGACATATAAGTGCTATAACCTTGGTTTGAATATTCAATTAATTTACACATTTAAAAGTCTAACGATTCTTCTCTGTCACTTTTTCTTCTCAAACACATAGATTTTTATTCTTTAATTTTATTCCGTGAAGCGCTGATCCTCATTGAGGCATTATTTTAGCATCTTCCACCATTCACAGTTTTTGTGTTTGTTTGTTAGAAAGCATTTCATATTGTCATCACTTCCATTGTTTGTTTTGTCTTTCATTTGTCTCCTACAATCCCTCTTTACATTCACTTTCCCAGCAGCCACTGCAACACCTCCATGTGAGTGCGCTTACGGAGAGGTGTGTCTTTGCAGGTCATAGAGCCTCCCTCTTCATTAAAAAAAAAAGGCGAGAACGCTGGACTTCTCCTCACAAAAGCGGAGGGACAATTCAAAGGATTCACCCTCATCTTCTGAAGGAGCGTCGTGTATTTATGTCATTTTATTAAGGACAGACAGTATGCGTGTCCACATGTGTGCCAAACCTCAGGAGTCACTGCACTGGCCCAGGCTCAAGCACACCGAGTCTCACAGTCCCTAAAGGATTATTGTTTACATACTTGAAGCAATGCACTTTTATTTACTGTCTGCAGCAGCTTGCAGGCAGATGATTTTTTTTTATTTTATTTGTTTCTGTTCCAGGATTTACATTGTGATTCGATGACTGTGGAATAAAGGTCATGCTCATTTGTGGGTTCATTAGATGTAAACATTCAGGGATCGTCCTTTTCATGTATTACTGTTTTAAGTCTTGCCTGCTTATGGTACTGTTAGTATTGGTGCCAGTCTGAGGTCAGAGTGACTTACACAGCTGAAATTTGTAACAAAAAGAAAAGGTCTAGAATAAAAAAACAAGGTTCGCTCACAGTTTAAAGTGGGCCGTTTACAGACAAGTTCATTGTAGATTAATGGACTTTTGTATGAACTTGGAAAAAAGCTCAGATCTGCTTAGAAATGGATGGTGTGTAATAAGCTATTTCTCAAAAATGAAGGACACTTTTGGAGTATAAAGCTGAAGAACCACTGTCTGCATGTGCTTATTGAAACAGGACAAAAAAAGACTTCTGATGCCTTTGTCTTTAAATCATGGGAGCTCATTTTCTATAATACATTCTTATTGTACATCACCACTCCCCCGAGCGAGGAACACATTCAGCAACTCAACAGCTGTGTTTTATAGATTAGCTGATGAAGCTTTTGTCTTTTATAATGAATTCTATGTAAATGTGTGCTGTAAAACTATTGGAGCTGTTTAACTGTACAGAGGTCCCTGCAAAGGAAAAAAAAGGACATATCTTTAAATGAAATTAAGTAAATATCTATACGTCTGTAACACATGCAATCTCACTTTTTCCACTACCATTATTTTTTATTAATATTTGAATGCCATTTTGACAATTATCAAACCAAGTGAACTACAATGTCCTCACAATGCCACCGGATGTTACAATTTTCACTGGTTCCATTTTTTTTTTTTTTTCACTGATTAAACTGTTTTATACAATTTTTCATAATTTCCCTTTCCATTTTTATCAGTGCCATGTTAAAAAAAGTTTAAATGTCTGGTATTTTTCCAGGTATGTGTGATAACTTTGATAAACAAGATGGTTCCAGTCTTTATTGTGACGTCACTATGTTTCTGACCAAAGGTCATAGATGTCTATATTAATATAAAGACTTTATTTTATTTAAGTTCAGCCACGTTTGACTTGATAAATCAATGCAAGCCGACTGCGCAAATAGAGTGTATGGTTTGAGGCCATATAGGATTTACCCTTGTCTAAATGGTTGTGTTAATGCAATGGCTGCACGCTGCAGTGTAATTCAATTCACAAAAATAAACTCAAATTCATTGGCAGAAAATAATTATATATATATATATAATTTGCAATGTGGAATAAAAAATTTAATCTTTAATGACAAGGCACATATTTAGGCAGTCTTGCGTAGTGGCTTAAAACACTCACTAGGTGGCCCCAATGCTACTTTCCTATGGACCAATGTTTAAGCAATGTTTGTGGTTGAACCATAGATGTAACTGCTGCTCTGAGCAAACAGAATTCCCCTATTGTGATTCTGGGAAATTCAAAGTTTACAAAACATCAGCACTGGGTGTAATATCATTTTATTAAAAAAGGTGTGTTTGAATAGATGCAGAAATGTTCGGTTTAAATACAATCTAAAATGATTTTTTTAATATATATATATATATATATATATATATATTTTTTTTCATAATACTGGGAATGGACTACTTTTAAAACAAATTGCATCTAGTAACATACTACAACGGAGTAGCCATTAGCACGACAGGCACAAGGAAAGCCTATTGTAGGGGTTGCATACAAATCCACAAAGCACACAATAAAACACAAATCTTCACAAATTGGTTCTGCTCCTCATAAATAATGACAATCAAACAATTCTGAAAATGAAGGACGACAGAATCCACTGATCACCTGTTTTTACACGCTTTCATAAATACAACAAAAATACTCTTCTGACCAGGATCCGAGTGCATCTTAGTTTGTCTGAAGTGTATTCAGTTCGAGTCCTCAAGGCTGCTTCTCTTATGTTCAGTGCCGCAGAGTCGGACCATGATGCTTTGCAGGCTCGGCTCAACGATGCCCAACAGAGGTCTCTGAAGGGGGTCGCCGTTCCAGCACGCCTCCATGAGCTGCCAGCACTCTTCATCAAAGCTGCTCAGCCGTTCTGGTCTGGCACCTGCTCAACACAGCGACATGTCAGGACACACCGTGTTATTGTACATTTTATGTATTTACAATAGACTTGTCTGTGTTATGTGGACCTTTTTTAACGTTGGTCCACAGCTGATCTTTGCTGGAGCACTTCTCAAAGGCCTCTGGGAGTTTGACTGAACCAGTGCAGAGATACCAGAAAAGAATCCCAAAGGCGTAGACGTCAACAGAGTTATCATACTTTCCTGTCACAACATTGTCACAAAAGAGTTCTTGACTTTTTGCACAAACATTAGGCACCACAAGTTATATTATGTAGAACTAATAAGATAAATGTGTACAACTGAATAGATTTTAAATCACCTGTGAATAGCTCTGGAGCCATGTGAATGGGGGTCCCAACAATGCTGCCCGACATCATGGCTTCGGGTTTACAAAAGCCCAGGTCAGTGATCTTTGCACGATTTTGTTTGTCCAACTGGAAAAGGAATTAAAGACACCAACACCAAATGTTAAGATACTGTGACAGAATAATATAATTTTGAACCGCCATTACTGACTTTACAAACGTCTTATCATTGCTTTTGTCTTGTTTTACATCTAGTATCTAGCATTGAACTTGTTTACTCTTTTTTAGTCAAAGATTGGCTCATCAACAGGACTTTCTTATGAACTCACCAGAACATTTTTTAGCTTGATGTCTCTGTGTAAAAGACCCTGACCATGCAGGAAGCGAATGCCCTCCACAACATCTAGAGAGATCTGAAGCCTCTCCTTCAATGACAACCCGGCCTGGCAGCCAGAGACAATTTCAAGAAGAGAATTTAACTATGATTATCATGCTTAATGAATAAAGCAATGATTTCTTTTTAGTGGCAATTGTCACCTTTATTCCCGTGTACAGGTCTCTGTGTAGCCGTTCCATGATGAGCAGCACAGCAATGCTGGAGCCGCCTCCATATGTATGATCAATCACTGAACCATGCAGGTCCACGAGTCGCTCATGTTTGGGAAGGGACCTGAGGATTGACACACAAACCAGATGTGTTTTTGAGATTAACTGTTAGTGCAAGTCTTATTAATGTCACTTCAATGCAATGCTCATGTGTGAAAAGCCTTCCGGCGTAAGCAGTCAAGCCTGCCATGAAGAGCGTTGGATAAATGCTTCTAGAATTACCTAGCATTTCCTCAGGCATCTAAAAGGCAGTGCTAATTCTCAGAAAAAAACTCAAGAATTTACACATGTTGGTGCTGGCTTTTACCTTGTGTAGTGAAACTCCAAGGCCAGATCATTCCAGTGTTTATCGTCAGGAGGCACCACTGACTTCAGTGCACAGGGGTAGTGTCCTCCCCAACTGTCACACAAGTACACCACTCCGTACTGGCCTCGACCCAATTCTCGCCCGAGCTTTGGCTTGCCTGCCAGGAAAACATGCAGTTTAACTTCTCAGTAAACAGGTGTTCAAGCAGAGGCAATACAAAGTGTCTGTGCTGCTCATTTGTGTCCAGATTCTGTGTATTCTGAAAAACTCTGGTTGAACTGGTCTTTATTTAATAGTAGATATTTGCGCTCTACGAGGTGAACCACTGAGGCCTCCTTTTGCAAGATTGAGCAATGACTCACCGTGCAATAGCACATCCCTGAGGGAGCGGCTCTCTAGAGACAGTCGGGCCAGTCGAGGGGCGTGGTCCTTCCTCACACGAAGCCACAGGTCTTCTGTGCGCTCCAGTCGGCCTGTGTGGCCTTCCTCCAGCTACAGATGCCAGCAAATCTCATTGTTAGCATTAAAACAACTCCTAATGCCGTGGTGGCAAACATTGAACCACAGAGGTAAATAAAAAATAATAGACATGGTCAGCTATTGGTAATTAACTCGCTTTTTGATGTTTGCTTTACTTTAAACCCTGTGATGTTTAGTCTATTATGGATCAATCTGGTCCTTCGGTTTTTTATTATTATGTATTATAATTTAAATGGGCCATCCTATGGGATTAATACGCAATTAATCGCATTTGCAATTAAATGGCAATATTAAAAATCACAATTTTCAAAGGCTGCATTTATTTGTTATGTTACAGATGTTGCAAGAAATGGAATCTAATGATTAACCTGAGACGCTGACTACGTTACAAGGAGGAGATAAGTGAGGAAATAACAGCGTTCAGAGCCAATGAGAGCCAGAGATCTAGTTGAAGCTTAATACTGTGGGAATGTTAACTCTACACTGTGTCCCAACAGAGGACAGGGGATGTGGACTATTATTGGGTAAATAAAAGTTAGCAAAGCAGCTAAATTTGTTTTGAGACTATGTTGACTTTTGAGTAGTGCTGTGCCTGAAAGATGCTGTTCTTTCCGAGCAGGTTCAAGTTTCAGAAAATATGAAGGGTCCCAATCTCATGACTTTTTAAGACTCTCTGCTACATATACTTTTTAGTTTTTCTCAGGACTAAAAAGGAAATGCAGCTTTCTCTGGACAACTAGAGGTAAAGCAGAACCAAACTAAGACGCCGTCATGAACCAAAGGGTTTTATCTTCCGTTTGAAGATCACCGTCAGAGAAATGAAGTGAACAAATTGATATAAATTCAAGGCCCATGGCCAAATCCAGTCCTGTGTGAAGGTCATTCATATAATAACATACATGATCTAATGTCTTGAACACAGGCCTGGCCAACAAGAAACAAGAGTTTGTTAAGTATCGAGCATATTTGTTGATTGTGGACATGTAAAAAAGCAGAAAAAAAGTCATCGTAATTGCAATATTGGTTGAAAACAAAAATCGTAATTCAATTATTTTCAAAAATCGTTCCGCCCAACTAATCAACTAAGCCACATATGCCAAAATATGTTTCTAAATTTCAATCAACTTAATAAAGCATTCTTGGTAACGTGATATGGTTCATTTAATAAAACATTTTACAAAATGTTTCTGGACTTGGCTTGGAAAGACTAAGAAGAGAGTGATGTGAGCCACACTGTTTGTCATGTGAGGATTGTCATCAGTGCAGTCAGACAGATACTATTGGTCAGGGATGTCAAAGCCGGAGCTGAAACGTTGGTAATAACCGTTGTTCTGCAATTATTGTATGAAGAACAGCAGAATGGCAATCACGCTAAACATACATATATTTAAAATTCTTAAAGATAAAATGAGCAAGATGATGCTCCAATTGGCAACCAGCTAGTACAACTTTTCTATTATCCACTGGCATGTACAAAGGCTTCTCAACTATCAAGAGAGCAGAAATGACCTTTTGTCGTCAGGTGAACACAATATATTAATTTAGTGCAGTACAAAAAAACAACAGGAAGAGCATCTTGTGTGTGCTAAAACAGCAGCTAAAAACTCCATATTTATCTTTGAATACTGAAGGATAACATTATACTAAAAAGATAGCTGTGTATGTGATTGTCACAAATACAGTTGTGCTTATAAGTTTACAGAATTTGTGATTTTTGGGCCATTTTTTAGAGAATATGAATGATAACACAAAAACTGTCTTTACTATTTTTAAATCATAATGACAACAGAAACTACCCAAATGACCCTTATAAAAGGTTTACATACCCCAGTTCTTAATACCATGTATTACCACCTTTAACATCAATGACATCTTGAAGTCTTTTGTGGTAGTTGTGGATGAGGCTCTTTATTTTCTCAGATGGTAAAGCTGCCCATTCTTTTTGGCAAAAAGGGCTGTCTTGCATGGACTGCACGTTTGAGATCTCCCCGGAGTGGTTCAATGATATTGAGTTCAGGAGACTGAGATGGCCAGTCCACAACCTTCACTTTTTCCTGCTGTAGCCAATGACAGGTCGACTTGGCCTTGAGTTTTGGATTGTAGTCATGTTGAAAAGTCCAAGTACGTCCCATACGCAGCTTCTGGGCTGATGAATGCAAATTTTCCTCAATGTGCATCTTGAAACAGCCACACCAATTTTTTTTCAGAAAGTCCTGTATTTCAGCTGCAGTTATTTGTGGGTTTTTCTTTGCATCCCAAACAAATTTCCTGGCAGTTATGGCTGAAATGTTTGTTGGTCTACCTGACCTTTTCATTTTTCACTTCTTTATTAGAGTTTGAACACTGCTGATTGGCAATCTCAATTCCTTGGATACTTTTTTTATATCCCTTTCCTGTTTTATACAGTTCAATTACCTTTTCCCAAAGATCCTTTGACTATTCTTTTGCTTTCCCATGACTCAGAATACAGAAACGTGCAGCACTGGATGAGAGATGCAAGGTGAGGATGGTTACCTTTAGTAGCCATTCAAACCTATTTGTGACAACTGGTGTGCATGTTATCAGGCTAAAATCACCAGAGTATGTAAACTTTTGATCAGGGTCATTTGGGTAGTTTTTGTTGTTATTCTGATTTAAAAAGAGTAAACACAATTGTTTTACAATAAATGGCTTCACCCAATCACTAACTATGAGTGAAAGAAAAGTCTTTGTGTCATCATTCATATTTTCTGAAACATGGCCCAAAAAAAAAAATCCCAAATTCCAAAGTATGTAAACTTATGAGCACGTGTATGTAGACCACTCATTTGTAAAGCTGAACAAAAGTATTAGAGAGAGGGTTTACCTGACGTAGAGATGCTGCAAAAGCTTCGTGAGAACTATTGAGGCGAGTTCTAAACTGGGCGCAGATGCTTCTGGCAAGTTTGGCTGCGCTTAGACTTTCAATGGCGTCCTGGGCCACTTTGCGCTTCCACTCTGAAGTGATGGCTGGTGGGTTGACAAATGTAATCCGGTGGATGATCTAAAGATAGACATAGATGACAGCATATTAGTGGAGATTTTGAACAAAAACACTTCAGAAGTCATAGCTAATGCAGACAGAGTGCACTAACCTGTTTGATTTGTTCCCACACAAAACGTGTTACTGAGGATCCTGAGTGAAAGGTAACCTCCACGTGGTAGGCAGCATTTAATAACTGTAAAAGTAAAAGTAACAGTAAAATAAAAAGGCATGAATGTCCAGAGAAATCCTCTGCCCAATCTGAACATAACAGTTTGTCAACATATAGTATACAACTGTGACCACTTTTGTCCCAGGCGTTTTGCATTTCCTCTGTTTGCCTTCCTATGTGCTCACCGTTTGTTCAGCAACTTTACTTGATGACTTGTTTGTAAAACCAGGATGAAAAACCAGGATGAAGATATTGTATGTCTAAGTGATAATCTGTATTAGATAAACATTCTTCTCTTAATATTTCCCAGGAAGTGTCTCTGCCATGGTTCCTGAGTGCTCACCTGTTTAAGGTGATTTGAGGTGACATTGTGGACTGAAGACTCCGTGGTTGACTTCTCCAGACTGTTTAGACATCGCTCCAAAGTTCCTACAAAGCTCTCCCTCAAGTAGTCCACGGAGCTGATCAGCTTGTTGGCCACTGCCTGATTTAAACGCACTACTATTAGCTCCTGGATCTGATGGATGCAAGACTTGATCTCCTTCGACGTTACAGCCTCTCCGTTAGTTGTGACAATAATGTCTGCAGTCAGAGAAAATGACATGTCATGTTATCAAACAGAGTATGTGAACAATTACCACTGTTATTTTCTAATAAGTCAATGTCAGCAAGTGTAATTTGAACTAAGAGTAACAAAAGGCTTTTTCACAGCATCTAGTTAAACAACATTTTTGATGTTAATATTTAAAGCTAATTAAAATGAAGATAAACAGACTTTCTGTCCTCAGACACATTATTGAAATGATATAAGTATGGAGTATTGTGAAAGTGTGTTTAATATTTTTTAGTAAGTAAGTTAAGTATTATATTACTGGCAAAATGTGCAGTTTTCCAGTTAACCAAATAACTAATGTAAGAAGGGGAACTGGAAAAAAGTAACAAAAATAAGTCTTTTCTCAGCTTTAAAAGATGACTCAATGCCAAACACTGTGAGCCAATTGTGAAATAAAGCTTGCTCAGCCATCTCCCTGCAGGTCGCACTAAAAGACCAGAAAACCAGTGTGCGGACTACAGCACACAGAAATCCTTTCTAATTAACAATAAAAAACAAAAATGTGCACCAGAATAGCAATTGAAACCATAAAAGTGAAGCATCAAAGTTTTAAGAGTTTATGAAAGAAAATCACATTTTCAGTCTTTGTGGAATCTAATTTAAACATGAGACTAAAGAGTATGCTTCCAATTTCACTTAAAAGTCCTCTTCTCTGCTCAAATGTTTATTAAGTCTTCAATTAGTAGAACTAATTCAAGACAGCCATTACTTTATCAAAGAGAAGCCTTTGGTTTGTCGACAAAAGACAACTAAATGATTTAAAGACTGGACATATGGAGCGAACAATTACATTTCACCTTATCTGTGTTATTGTACATTGTTATAATTTGAAGGATGTGAAAAGCAACAATAATTACAAATAATAACTTTTAATGGACTTTTGTTCTTCTTAACAGTTAATATGCCTTTGGCAAAACAAGGTCCTATACAAAATTGTTTGTACAAATAACCAACACTAAGTGACACAATATAACCTGTAAACTCCAGGTTGGCGGCATCCTCAAGCAACTGCTCTTTCATGCTGCCAAGGGTCTCCACAATCATTTCCTTCATCTCCTCCTGTTTGCGGTTGGCGATGGCCATGAGCGAAGTGAAGAGTTCGCCCTCTTTCTCACGGGTGTACTCCAGCCTGCGGGGCGTTATCTGTAGGTCCCGCTGCATGTCAAAGGCCTGCAGTGAAAACGAGCAGAGGGGACAAAGGTCTGTGGAGGACTTTCTTGGGGTTAATGCAACAGAAATAATCATGACAGCAAAGTAGTAAACCATTCATACAGTACACAGAAGCTGTCCTCTAACCTGGTTGATAAAAAGATCAAGGCAGCGACAATGCAGCCCGTTGAGCAGGTTGGCAGCCTCCACCTGTTGGTTTTGAAGCACTTGGCGAGCAAAAGGAACGAGCAGTCGATGTAGTCTGTCAAAACTCTCTCCCAGCATGCTCTGAGGCTTGGCACCGGGAGTGGGCATTTGTGCAGGGGCACCACAGGAGCAGTTTCCTGTTGAACTACTGAGCAGGCCCAGAGAAAGCAGCTGCTTGTGGAGGACACTCTTCTCCCTGTCTTTATCTTTTTCTGCACGGTGCCCGGGATCCAGGATCACAGTTGCTGTTGTTGTGTCTGGGATACGAACAAAACAGATGGGGTACGAGAATATCTCTTTGACCTTCCAGAGCTCAGACACCTGCTCTGTGCTCAAGGAGTCTTGGTTAATGGCATACAAGATGATGGGAATCACACCGCGAGCGTAGTCCTCCAGGGCTTCTTCAATGGGCTGGATGCTTGGACATGGCACCACCATGACTTTTGCCTCCTAAGAGCACAAGAGAAAATACAAATGTGTTTAAATCTAGACTAGTCACATGAATTAAGCAACACCATCACTTAAATTTATAAATGTATGCTTTTTTATTTTTTTACCTATACCAGGTGTGCCATCACATGACCATAGCCAACTCATTTTTACTCGTCTTGGATAAAAATCTTTTAAAAAGATCACAATAAAAGTGGTAAAAATTATTTGGATTTTACAGAGCTTGTGCAGGAACATGCTCCGTTTGTAGAAAAACATTAATCACAAGAATATTTGTGGTGGTCCGGGAAAAGTCTGTGACAGGGCAAAGAATTATGGAAAATAAAGTCATAGGTTTGCTTAACCCTGAATAAATAACTAAAAATAGGCAGTGAGGGAGCATGAAACCCAAAGAGTAAAAAATGACCAAGTGCTGCACAAAGGCGACAGTCAGTCCTGTCTCCAAGAAACAAGCCCCTCTGCGCAGTTCACTGGGACAAAGACAGGCTGAAAACATTAGACACAACCCATCAAAATCAGTCTAATGTTTGAACATGTCTTAATGACTATAGTCTATAGGCTATTTCGGGTGTTATTATTGTGTTACCCGCATGAACACTTTGTTATGACTGATACTCTCTGACCTAGTTTTTAAAAGTAAAGACTAATAACTGTGCCAGGAATCATTTAAGGCCCCCTTTTCTAAATTTACATTAGTCTGATAACAAGCAGAGCAGCTTGTGGTTATTGCCACTTTTCTATGAATTCACAACAGAGTCCCTCAGTTTCAATAGGTCACCCCCCTTTGTGTCCTCTGGGTTACAGAGTGCTTAAGCTAAGGTTGGGAAGCTAAGTAAAACTCTGGGATATGGCCAATTAGCAAGTTGGTTTTCTTTTGCTGACCTCTAAAGAACTGTCATTGTGGCAGGAAGGTGTGACTGTCACAGTGTACAGAGAGATTCTGTTGCTTCAATTACTCTTGTCTGAACATGTGTTTATACATTTAACAGTCTAAACCAAAGATGGACCACATTAAAGAGTATGAAACTGGAACATTACATTTATTCTTTCATTTTGTAAATAAGCAACAATAAGTTTATTCAATTCAGCATCTCCAACAGCCAATAAAAAAAGGTTGCTCCAAAGAGCTTTAAGTGACGTTTGTTTAAATAATAGAGATTTGAAATGACGTTATCTGCTTCTTTGGATGACTTGCAATTGTCAACAAAGATGAGTGATAACCAGTGCTTGTGACGAAATGTTTCATATTTACTTTCATTAGCTGGATGTTAAAAATAAACTGTACACAGCAAATAAAGACTCTTTACTAGTTACCAAAAATGTTGTTTATTATCAAAAAGTGAGAATTTTATAAGCACATAAACAGCTAGTGTCCCAGGACACAGCTGTAACCATGGCAACTTCATCATAGCAATGCGTTTCTGATTTTTTTCTACAAGCCCTAGTCATGTGAATCACACCAGACCAGCAGCATTACGTAAGGTGGCAGAGCGGGTGGGCTGCCCCAGGACACAGCTAGGCCTAGTTTGTGGGCCAGTATGATCCTTGCAAGGGCCCTTGCTCTGAAGGATTATGGACTAATTTCCACGTGTCACCCATGATAAGAAGTGACTACAATCCTCACACCATGCTAAATCCATTCACTCCCACAAGATGTAATTTTCAGGTCGCAGAACCAGCATGAATACTAGCTGAGAAACACAACAATTACTCTTTCAGTTAATAGTGGACGTGAAGTATGAACAGAAGCCATTACAAAAGAAAGTATTTCTGATTCTGAACAAAAGAACAAATCAAATTAAATACAGAAAAAGAGAAAATCAGCCTTGCACTGTAATCTGTTGGTGAGCTAAGCCATGTGTGAACATAAAATCTGAGACATGAAAACATGATTTTTTTTTTCCCTTTTGGATTACATACTTAACATTGCAAATGTATCCACCAAAGCCAATCACAGAGTGGCATTATGTAATGGAAACCGATCTAGACGTACAGTATCTACAGCAGTATGTTCACATTATAATCATTGTGGATTTTGTTTTCTTTCATTATGCATTTTTGTTTGGGAAAAATGTTGGATATGTGTTTTTAAATCTTTTTTTTTTTTTCCACACTGGACTTATTATTTTGCATGTACCTCTTATCCTCCAAATGTTGCATATTTTACCTGGAGCAGTGGGTGATGCAGGGTGATCTCCAGCTCTGCGAGCCTGTGTGCTGGGTCCTCACACTCCTCATGGATCTCCAGGTCCTCTCGGGGCACTGTGTCCCATCGGCCACAATTGGCTGTCAGCTGATGCACCAGCTCGTACTGACCAGGTAGTGCCAGACTAAGCCGTGTTTGTCGCCCGTAGCCAAAACACAGCTTCCGTCTCTTGCACACAGTACCCTGTACTCCCTCACAGGCCTCTCCAGCCTCGGGGCCCAGTGGCAACAGCCTCTCACCCAGAAGGCAGTTTAGTAGCTGGTAGCGAGCAGCACAGTCCTGGCCCAGGACTAGGATGTAGGGGGCAGCACCCACTGTGTTTCGCAGGAACTCTTCTTCATGACTGGGAAAAGCAATGCAGCTGAGCTGGCCTGGAGGAAAGAGAGCATCAGAATTATTTTGAAAGAAAAGATAATTTGTTAATCAAATTCCTTAGGCAGCAGTGTTCATCTGTTTGCCTTCTCAGAAACAATGTAAAGAGAACCCTTTTGTGTAATAATATTAAGAAAATACAGAGAACCACAGGTCCAGCTTCATTCCAACTCATCTGAAATCTTATGCCTTGCCTTTGGGTATCTGTTCCTGATTTGATCCTCAGATGTAGACCGCTCACAGAAGAACCAATTCACTCTCTCTAACGAGAGCACAGGCATAAACCTCAGTGATGCTGAGTCACA
The DNA here is from genome assembly GCA_024416835.2 of Perccottus glenii. Classification (NCBI taxonomy): domain Eukaryota; kingdom Metazoa; phylum Chordata; class Actinopteri; order Gobiiformes; family Odontobutidae; genus Perccottus; species Perccottus glenii. The sequence continues at coordinate 47,251,986 of CM044546.2, forward strand.
GTCTAAAGCACTTATATAACAAGGGGAACAAAGCACCGCAATGGCCTACTTTGTACATCACCTTGTTTTCCAAACATGAATGAGTCATTTTAATCTGGAAATACTGTACTAGTATTTAAACTTGGGCCCAACAACAACAAAGATCTTACCACAAGACCAGCTTAAACTAGACAGAGCATACTAAACAGTAAACACCCTGAAATCTTTTAAACTAGGCAGTAAATACATTTCTATAAAAGCCTGTGAAATTTGTTATTATATACATAACTTCAAGTGCATTTTAATCCAGAAATAGTTGCAACAAAGACATTTAACAGAATATTTAAATAGAGACCATGTGTTACATTACACATGGCTATGAATTATTCTGTGGCACACAATTTTAATAACAGTTATGTCAATGTTCTCTGGGTCCATGCTATTGAAGACATTGCCCTTGTGTGACACATTACACAGTCCGGTGTGTTTAATCAATGTTTCAGTTTAATTAAATCATAGGGCTAAGAGGGCTCGTGAAATGGCTGGAAAAAAACAGTCAGGATAAGATTTCATAATTGTTTATGAAAAACATTCAATATATTAGTAGGGTTTATCAAGAAAAGGCCTTTTATATGGATTGGGTCAGAAATCCCAGGCTTGGTTAATAGTAGCAGCTTAACTCTCAACATATTTTGTGCACTTAGTCAGTTCATGCCTTTGAGGGGGTAGCCTAATCTCTTTTACCCAGTGGGTGCAGTTTCATTATGCAGCACACTGGATGAGATTCTCATTGTATGAATTACTCCACAGGTATTGCAGGTGTTCAGACCTACCTGCCTCCAGAGAAGTTGAGTCCGAGCAAACAGTTGATGCGCAAGCATTGCTGTAGTTCTGTCTAATTTCCCTGAAGAATGCATTAGTTTCCTTTAAGTTCATCTTAAGCTGAATGGAGTGTTTATTGTAGCTGTTGATGATCCTGGTTAGTTCCCGAGCCAAAGGGCTAGCTTTCTGTTGATGTGCATTTCCTTCCATTGTAATGTGTTGTTGGAGTTGCCTTTTTAACCTACTGCTCCAAAGCTGGCGCAAATATTACAACACCGTCAGTATGTGAGATAATAATGTGAAGTTAAGTTTATTTCTATTCATTTCTTTATTATTTAGTGTTCATGTTTGCTCATGTAGTATTTACCTTTCATTCACTCGCACAAAATGCTATATTGGCAGCACAAATGTAAACGAAGTGTGCAATAGTTCTGCAGTTGTTTGTGTTACTGATGCTGATACAGCTAGCTAACTTCTGTCATGTCTCTAACTTGAGTGGGACTGGAGACATTTAAATAAGACAGCCAAATCCCAGATTAATTATTCTCTAGTGTGTCCTAACCAAAATAGACTGTAAATCGTGGGGACGTGAAGTCTTTTAGAGCTGTGCCAGGACTGCCGCTCGCCTTCGGTCCATCCACGTTAGCAGCGCTAGCCTGAAGGCATCTCCAGTCCGTCCTCGCCGTGGCCTGGCACTGCAAACATCGCCTCTCTTTTCACGTATCTACTCCAGGGAACCGTTTCAAAGCCATGCAGTTCCGAACTAAAGGCGGGGTGATCCTTTAACACTCGTCTCTGAATAAAAACGGCCTTGTTTTCTTGATCCCAGCGGAAAGGTCTTCCTAAAGAGGTCCGGCTCGGGAGGAGCCAGCGGACAGCTCTCTCCGGAAAGCGTCGACAGCGGCTGATCGAGCTCCTTGTTTTCCAAAAAGACAACGGTGATGGAGCAAGAAGAGAACAGGCAAACTCTCAGGGAAGACCGAGCACGCAAATCACAGCAAAACAGAAACTTCACAAACCCCAGTTGGGGGACGCAAGGCGGGGACGGGAGTGGCGCATTGGTTTGTGGGAAATGTAGGAGTTTGTTCTTGACGATCGTTCATTATCGCCCGCTGTCCAAAGTCGCCTTGTTGAGAGATAATGGCAGAGTGTCACCTTATCTTAAAGCTATAGTATGTAGGTTTTTCGTGTCGAATTAAAAATGATCCTCAATCGTCCTCAGTTTAAAACATCACAGAGATCAGTAGGCTATTTCTTTCTGCATGGATATCATTTGTAAACTAGGCCTACTTAAGAGGATATTCCATGAAGCGAGCGAAAACAACAGGCGAATCAAGTCTTACTGAGAATATTACGAGATTTGGATACTTGAGCGCCATCTTGTGACAGACACACTAAATTGTAGATGTGTATGTAATGCATTATCTATACCAGGGTGCACAAACTTTTGAGGCCCTAAACGTAAATGTGGTAGTTGGCCACGTAAATGTAAAATGGTTTGCTTTTTGTCTGTGCCGCTACATTTTGTTCTGACGAGGTAGCGCCTAATTGTAAGCCCACAAACTTAAGCTTTTTGACCCAGACTTTTCAAATATCCATCAGAATAGGACTAGTTAAGGACTCTAGTGTGCACAAACCTACCTGAACTGTCTTATAATTACCCGTGTTTTCTTTTTTAAGAGGAAAATAAAGTAAATGTTTGGATATGTATTTAGTGGCAGAAGTGTTTTAAGTCGTGGAATATTATACTCAAATAAGAGTAATGTACATAATAATTTTACTCAAGTAGAAGTATGATGTAGTCAACCCAAAAAATACTCAAGAGTAAAAAAGTATTTGGTTAAAAGTTTACTTAAGTACCGAGTAACTGTTTGATTGTAATGTCTGATCATTTTTTTTAGAAATGATTTAATCAGACAAAAATATAAAATAATGTGCAAATTCTGGTGTTTCCAAATAATAAAATAAAAAATGAGTAAAAATAAATAAAATCATTACAAAACAACAAATTAAGGAACAGGAAACACAAATTTCCAAATCTCACTTTTTCACAACATAAAGCTTTTGAAACCAATCCCTACAGAAGGTCTCTGGGTTTGAACAGTACAGCTGTCGTTTGTTCTGTGTGTGAGCCAAACATGCTTTGTTCATGAGGCCAGGGCTGTTCATTATCTTCAATTTCAACACTGGAGACAGTAGCCGCTGACATTTTTCATATTTTGATCCCGTTAGCTGCGTGTGATTGTAAAAAATATGAATGTCTTCCGCCCATTGCCCCCCTATTCACAATATTGTTCTTACCACAGGGCAATAAAATGGCGGTTACAGCCGGGTTTTTTGGCTTTTACTGCATAGGAAAACAGTAGTAAATAGTTTTCAGATAGCATAAACAGAAGTATTAATCTTTTGTACTAGGCTGGTCATGCAACTTCAGGGTGAAACACAGTCATGCGGTAGATCCCCTGCATCTCTCTGGCAAAAATAAAGCATGGAATGTGAAGAATAATTGGTAAAAATATTAAATAACTGGTCAAGTGTAGCCAAATGTAACTGAGTAAGAGTAGCGTTACTTCTTCACAAATCTACTCAAGTAAAAGTAAAAAGTATGGTGCGGTAAAACTACTCTTTGAAGTAGTTTTCAAAAAGTTATTAAGGAAATGTAACTGACTTACCTCTGCCCACTGGCTCCTCCTAGGACATTATCTTACCAATAAATATGCCCGACTGTCACTGCAGTTTAGATTAATAGTCAGTCTGCAATTTCAGTCACAAAACATAAAGACCCTTGGCAGGCCAAATCAAACCCTGCTGCGGGCCAAATTTGGCTTTGGCCACCCCTGATTTATACAATATGGATTTTTTAGACATTTTGAAATGGCATGTTAAAATGTGGATAGCTAGACCTATATTTTACATCGACTATAGCCAGTTTGCTGACCTAGACCACATTATAATCTGGACATAGAGAAGAGGGCTGGATTAGAAATTAAGCATTGAAACATTTCCTGAACATTTCCTTCCTGATGCAATGTTTCCGTTTGAGTAGAACTAGTATGTGGCTTGCATTTTGGTGAAACAAATGAAAAGCTCGTTTATTCATTCATTTCTTTTCTGAAGTGACCCATTCCCAAGTGTTTGGACCATTGTGTGTGGCTCTGATTACACACTGCCCTCTTGTGGCTTCTATAAGTAAACCTTCCTGATTCAACCTGCGCCTTTGTTATTGGTTTTGGTTTTATAGCTAAATCTAAATGAAGGCTATGCATCTGATAAAGCATGGACAACTAAAAGTGCTGTAGCCCACATTTGATTAAAAAAAAAAAAATTGGAATAAATTACTCTTGTGTAATTTTGAATCAAGTTTTTTTTTAAGTAACCTAAATGATTGACGAAGTTTATCAACGCAAGCGATAATCCGGGGGTTTAATTGGCTATTGGCTGCAAATAAAGTGAGAAGGAGCGACAATAACGAGTACAGTTTTGTTCAAAGCTTGATTGTTCAAGTAATGCGCTTGGTTTATTTATCCGCGTACACCGCCAGAATAGCCTAAGTCTTCTTGTTTGTTTTTTCTAGTTTGTGTTGTATTTGCATGAATAAAACATGATACACCACAATTAGTTGTAGGTCTACGCAAGTAAAACAGAAAGTGACACAAGTGGCGACTTACTGTCTATAATTGTCTAATAATTATTTTATCACCGTGGTCGTGCTCCCGGCATGTCCCGACTTGACAAACCGAGCGTTCATCGTTTACCTGCGACGCCTCCCGGGTCCTGGACAATGTCCGCAACCGCCACACACTCTGCTTTTCCACAAGCCTGGTGTTAGTTGCCTATCTGTCTCTCTGAGGGAAACCCACGTTTCTCTCTTAGCTTGGTTGTTTATGCGCCTGGATATTACTTTAAGCAGGAGAAAGGCGCTTTTAGTGTTTGGTGCTGGCTTTTTAACACTTTAATTTCTTTTAAGGGCACTTTGTAAGCTTGTAGTTAACTGTCCTCTGTACGAGGGAATGCTGTTTAAAGTCGCCATTCGCGTTTAAAAAGATCCCAACTAACGTCAAGATGGACGGTTTTAATTTAAGGCGCCTGTCCTCAAACAGTAATTTTCCTTACGGTGCAAATGACCCTGTTACAAAAAATGCTACCCAGGTGTCCTCAAAGAGACAAGCCGTGAAAAGGCACCACCACAAGCACAACTTAAAGCACAGGTACGAGTTTCTGGAGACACTGGGCAAAGGGACCTACGGCAAAGTGAAGAAAGCAAAGGAGCGCTCCGGCAGACTGGTAAGACTGGATTTTTACCTTGGAAATATTTACAGTTTCTCCATAAACATTAAGCTACGTAGATCAGCAGATTTCAGCCTTAAGAGCTCGTTGCTCTACTGCCCCAATGGCCACCTGTTGCAGTCAAGAGATAGAGCACTATTTATAGACGACAGACTGCACACAGGTAGCCTAGCTATAGTTTAACCTATATAGTAGGATTTTAATAAAAAAAACAAACAAACTACCCAACAGGTTGTCTTTAAGTTCATCCTTGTTAATATAAGCAAAAGCCTAGGCTGTTACCAAAACGTAAAGTAGCAGCAGGGCAAAGTGTGTCAGTGTGTGCAAACCTTGGAATGTTTGCCCAAGGGTTTGTGTGTTTTGTAGAGAGGATTTTAACCCGGCCAGCACCCCCCAGGGTCTGCCATTGGAAAACACTAGTTAGAGAATTGCCATGTGACCTTTTCCACTCATACGGGTCACTTTCTTAATTTTAGTGTTTTTAACGACAAGGTTAAAGCTGTAGATGGCAGAATTTTTAACAATTTATAAATAGGTGTAGACATAAGAAAATCCAGACACTTATTTGAGTTCAGCCAGCTAACATTGTGTCTCTTTGCTGCAATTTGAAGACTGAAGAGAAATGCTCTTTGTGGTCCCCATCATTTAAAATATATAAAAAAAAATATTCCTAGTCTTACCCACTGAACAATACTTAACTAAGATTATCATTGATTTGTTTTATAAGTAATATAGAAATGCAACCTACTCCAACTTAATTCATTAAGTCTAGCTGTCTAATGTAATTTCTGTGACTGTCATAACCCAGAAAAAAGTTATAACTTATAAAAGTTTTAACTTGTTCCTATGTGTGTCTTATTTATCACAATAATATTAGGCTTTGATGCAAGGAAAACCAACCCTAAACAAAACTTATAAGAATATACTGTATACATTAAATGTGTCAATGTAGTGTGTAATAAAATAGACCAAATCTTTCTCCACACTCCACCCTGTGAACTTCTCAGAATTAAAGGAAATACGTTGTACTGGAAATGAGTGAGTTTTGATTCAGAAGAAACTTTTACAAGGAAAAGTTAAGTAACTTAATAATGTTCCTGGTGGAGGAAGAAAGGGAAACTCACAAATAGCCTCAGGTGGATTCCAGTTTGCTGTGACCTCAGGGGAAATGTGAGGTATTTAAAATGGTATTCTCTGAGATAAGCCTTAAAAAGAACAATGTGGAGTCTCTCAATTAACTTGAAAAGCACATTTGTAGATCTTTTTTTTTTTTTTGCTGTTGTACACAGCGCCATATCAAATTAATTAGTGTCTTGTAGTTAAATGATTTGCTCCCAGTGTTTTTAATTAAGTCTTATGTTCAAATAAATGATGTACCCAACACAATCTTTAAATGTAACACGTATACAAATAGATTGTGTATCAGTCATAGTGATAGAAAGGTTAATATAATGTTGATGGTATGAAGAAATGATACTGACCTATTTATAAGTAACTATACTATAAGCAAAACAGCAAGCTCATACTTATCAGAAACACTCAACTTAGTATTAAAAGTGAAAGTTAAGGAAGCTATTGTTGGGAATTTCCCCATGGTACCGGCTGAATAAGCACAAACAAATGTCAACTACACACCCCAGCATGGCTTAACTTGCTCCGTGTATGTTTTTATAGGAAATGACGGCGAGTCTGGGAATTATCAAGTCTTCCTGGCCGCCTGCATGTTATTTGTTCAACTGTTAAAACACTGATTAGCCTGACATCTTTGGTTAGTTTATAGTTGATTAAAAAGTGAGAGCAGATAGAACCAAGACAATGGTGTTTTAAGGTGGTTTGTGGTGACCGTATTACTGTAAACCGTAGTTTGTTTCCACCTCATTACTGTAAACACAAAAGGACAATGGTATGTTATTTGACTAAGGGAGTGACACTTCACAAAGGATGGCCTCATCTTGCGTGCTATGTGCTCTATGACTACAGCTGTTCTCATTGTCTACCACTGCCTCCGTTTGACAATGCAATCCTCTATTGGTAGGGGCTTCAGCTTTAATAAAATGTCTTAAAGTCAACTATCATACTAGTATGGAAAAAAAAAACAACTACACTGTACCAGCAAATTCATCCCCAAAGTGCGTATTGCGTAGGACACTTTAACACTAACAAAGACTGCACACACAGCGATAACCCTCACATGGGTGTGAACTCATCATGAGTGGGAGCTTAGCCCGTCTGACAGTAATGCAAACAAACGCAGGAAGCCCAAGTTCTCAAAACAAGGGGAATGGGTCAGCGTGGCGTGAATACATTTGTGACCGCAGTTTGTGTCCAGGCCAGACAGTGACTCATGAGCAGAGCTGACACTGATATGTCAAAGTGCTTGAGTCCTTGAGCTCTTCAGAGACAAGAAAACGAGGACACCCTACATTCTGCCACCATGACACCTTTAAACCTTAGGGGGGTTGGTGACGCACTCAGTGCACAGAGGAATCCCAGGCATTTGAGCTTCAAATACAATGTTAAGAGGTGCATGTGACTGCTCATCCTATAGATAGCACTCTAGAGATAATTCTGCTTAATGTCATTTAAAGCTAATTTGAGAACAAGCCCCCCCACCCACCCAAAAAGCCCTTGTTCCTTGAGTCACAGATTTTAATCACCTTAAAATGGTAATGTATTGTGAATACGTTTGGTTTAAAATTGCATTGAAGTCTAAACTTGTCTTTTTCAGGTTGCCATAAAGTCCATAAGAAAGGAGAAGATAAAAGATGAGCAAGATCTTGTTCACATACGCAGAGAAATTGAGATCATGTCATCTCTGTGTCATCCACATATAATCACAATTTATGAAGGTAAGAAAAGAAAAAGTATAATTATAGTTTAATTAGCGTGGTTGCTTTGCTCACCCGTAGAATGCAGCTCAATAGTCACATGTGACAAGAAACGTGATACCTAGAAAAAAATCCCTCGTCATCAGTCACTGTTTGGTTTCAGATTTTGGTCACGCAAGTCTTTTTGTAATGAAGAGGGACACTAGGTTACATAAGCAGCAATGGCCAGTCAGTTGTGCAGATTATTTTACAAGTCTTTATTATCCTTGACTAAATGAGCCTGTGTTTGGTCTTGTAGTCTTTGAAAACAAGGACAAAATTGTGATTGTGATGGAGTATGCCAGTCGAGGAGACCTGTATGACTACATCTGTGACAAACAAAACATCTCAGAACAGGAAGCCAGACACTTTTTAAGGCAAATAGTGTCAGCTGTCCACTACTGCCACCAGGTAAGACTGCTTCCACGTGAAATATATTTTGTTTATGGCAGGCCATACAGAGACAACTAATCCAAAAAAGAAAAAAAGTCTTCAACTCTATTAACTTTGTCTCTGCAAATCCAAGCCATGAAAATGTTAGCATTGTCAAAGTCTATTGCTCTTGTACCAGGGCTAATGACGCACAACTCCTTTCATAATGGCATTGTTTTTTTCCAGGGCGCTGGCACCCCCAAAGTTACATAATGCGCATTATTCAGTGTCAGACTGTTTTTACAGGGATGCCATGAGAACGAGGCAGGGTAAATGAACAGTCGGTCTGTGGAGAGCGAGCGTCAGGGCTAAAGGCCAGCAGACCCAACACACTTGTGGTCTGTCTCTAATGAGGGTGTGATATGGTAGAAGCATTCAGCAAATACACATTCTTTCAGCTTGTGTTGGCAGTGTGCTGATGAACACCCAAATGTTCATGTTCACTCTGTATTTTAGTGTAGCTGAGCAGCGATTTGCAGAGCATTTAGAGACCTTTTGCTTAAGTGAATTGCCCACCATCTGTGTTTTTATTTTATTGAGTGCTAGTTCCAATGTTTAAAGCAGGCGAGCAAAGGCCATGTAAATCCTGTGTTTGACAAATTGTAAGAATGCATGCAATGCAATAGTTTCTTCAGCGCATCTTAATAAATCAGGGCCACGAGACCAGACAAAGGACACATCTATTGCGTAGTAGGCCTGCATTTTTGAAGGCAAACTAAATTCAAACTCAGCGTTCATGGCATGCCCCCCTACAGAGTGGAGCACAATGAGACATAGCTTACATTCCTGAAAAATAAATAAATAACAACCTTCTTTTGGAAGAAACTATGCAATCTGACCCAGTATAAACAATTCCTTTTCCAGTAAGTGAAGTTATGTGTAATATCCTAAACAGAAAATTGATCTTTTAATCTATTGTTGTTAAAAATGTCTCTTTCCTGCCTCTTCAGAATGGGATTGTTCACCGGGACTTAAAACTGGAGAATATTTTACTAGATGGCAGTGGCAATGTTAAGGTAAGTTCAAGTTGAACATGAATGTTTAAATTGATTGAGTTATATACCATACAATTTGCCATTGTTAACCTACAAATCAAATTGTGTATTGCTGAATTGTTGGCTAGAAATGGAAAACTTGGAGTATAGATAAGATAGCCTTTGTCTCTGAAGGTTCTCAGTCATCTTGAATAAAAGGCTAAAGCAAAAGCATCTGGACTCAGTTTTCAAGCCTTTATTAATATACGAGTTGTAATCTTTTTTATATGGTTCTTGCAGATTGCAGATTTTGGCTTATCAAACCTCTATCATTGTGATGAGTATCTTCAAACCTTTTGCGGTAGCCCTCTGTATGCATCCCCAGAGATTGTGAATGGACGGCCATACCGTGGCCCAGAGGTGGACACTTGGTCACTGGGTGTCCTGTTATATACGCTTGTTCATGGCACAATGCCATTTGATGGGAACAATCATAAGACACTGGTTCAGCAGATTAGCACTGGAAATTACCGTAAACCAAAAAAACCCTCTGGTGAGTCTCTTCTTGGAAAAAATATTTTGTTATTGGATTCATGAGGTCCTAAAAATATTCTTTGTTTTGATCGCTGTCAGATGCATGTGGGCTGATTCGATGGATGCTGATGGTAAATCCAGAGCGCAGAGCTACAATAGAGGAGATTGCAGGGCACTGGTGGCTCAACTGGGGCTACCAGCAACCATTACTGTCAGAGAAAAAGAGCTGTCCTGTTGAGCAGACCCCTTCACGAGTCTCTCCGTCCACACCGGCCACTGCTGGGCTGGCCAGCGTCACCAGCTGGCTACGGCGTACATCGCGGCCTCTATTGGAGAATGGCTCAAAAGTTCGTTGCCTGCTGCGTTCACAGGGAGGTGGAGGAGAGGTGATGCGGCAGCGGTCTTTAAGAAGATCACGCAAAGAGAACAACGTCTCTCAGAGTATTTATGAAGCAAGTACAGACAGTCGTCCCTTTAAGGGTATCCTAAAGAGGAGGAACAGTGTTATACAAAAGACTGTGAGTGAATCTCCAGGTGTAGTTCCAGTGGAACCACAAAAAATTTTGAGTTTGTCTGCTCCAGACAATGCCCCCTCAGCAGTACTGCAGCCTCGAAAGGGTATCCTGAAAAAGCCCACAGAGCAAGAGTCAGGGTACTACTCATCATCTCCAGAGAACAGTGATTCTGTCTGGGTGCCTCCACCAAAAGAGTGTCCTTCAGCACCAACTTACAGAAAAGGCATTCTGAAGCGCCATGGAAAGTTCTCTTCTGGTGGGCTACAGGAGTTTGGCTCACTTGATCAGTTAGCAGCGTCCTTGCCCAGAGGAGTCCCTCAGATGAGACCGAGCGGGGCCATCAGTGAGGACAGCATTCTGTCTTCTGAGTCCTTTGATCAGCTGGATCTGCCAGACCGCGTGGGTTCCTCAGCACCGCTCGATAAACCAGTCAAGGTGAACATGAGAGGATGTGTTTCTGCAGACAACCTCCTGGACATCCAGGAAGATGGGATACTCGGTGACCGGTTACGAAGGCCCTGGAACTGTTACCAGTCTGGAGTTGCTGACAGTGCGTTCTCTATCTCAGACTGTGACAATGTGACAGAGGCTTACAAACAGGCCATGGTTCTACGAAGCACAGCAACAAATTAAGAGTAAATAAATGAAAGTAACCTGTAAACAACCGGAAACAAATATGACCAAAGTGCATTGTACAAAATTAACAGCACCTTGTTGTCAAATATTTTGGCTTGCTTTAGGAATTGCGCTGTACCAAAATGTGGGAAGAAGTCTTCTTAAAAGTCTTGTGAATGTTGAAACGGGGATTATTTAAAGGATGGTGAATGTTTTATTATAAACTGTAAAGGCAATCTGACGGGGGTGTTTCTTTTAAGAGGCTGATGTGTCATGGCCTTTTATTTTCACTTCTCCATATCAAACTGACAAAAACTTGAACATGCCATTACAGGTTTTGGGAATTTGCAATCAAAATCTACTATTTTGTTTTAACAGTTGTTTTACAACTGCAAAATTTTCATAATGAATTTAGATTACTCATTTATTATGGTTTGTTATTACTCCTTACCGTTGGCCATAAACTACAACTGGAGCAAAGAAAGAAGGCTATACTTTTTTTATTGGTTAATTTAGTTTTTTTAATTTAATTACTGGTTTTATTATGCTTTAGGATGTTGGTGATACATTTCTTGCTTACCAAAGAGCATATTTGTTAAGGTTTTTTTTTTTTTCCGTTAATTTAAAGAGCCGTTTGTAACTGGGACGTTGAGCTCAGACAGAGATCTTAACTGTTGATTTTCTTTGTCGTTACCTTAATAACTTGAATAACATAGTCACTTCTGGAGTAACATGTAGAACCTGTTCATAAGCACAATAGACGGAATGGCAGAAAAGGTGGAGCTCATTAAGTCCCTCTAATTATTTATAATTCTCTAGACTGTGGGTGACCTTTTAATGTTAATGTTTAAAAGGTAAGACCAGGATAGTGACATAAAGCTGAAAAACATTTCTTGATCACTGTAAAATGAATGAAACTCAGTTGCTGATACTGATTTAGTTCATGAAACCTTGTGTGGCTTAAGGATGATTTTGATCTTTTTCAAATTTTGATCTTGGTGCCACGTGTGAACTGTCACATTGTTGCTTCATTTTATTATCAGCCAGATAAACCAGTTAGCCATATCATTTTTGGTCTTAAACAGTCATTGCATAAGTTTATCTGCAGCAAAATAATGTTATCAATGTTATAATAAAGATTGTCTAAGTAACTTTTGGCACACTATGGAGGTCAACTTTAAGCCCCATTTATATATCTGCCGTTAAAGCATGAAACACTGGAAAATGCTGTTTTATGAAAATGTATTTAACTGGATATGTTTCAATGTTTTCATCATTTGGTAGACAGTTTATTCCTTTTTTTTTTTTAAACAAAATCCTGTGCCAAAGTTGCTGGATTGTATTTTTCACTACTGTCTGATATGCAGTGCTGATGAGATGGAGATAGAGAAAATCAATAAAAACAATACTGAAATTAGTATTATTTTCTTGGGTAGCTGCACATTTATTGTAGATTAACATTTGGTGTGACATTTAAACAACAATGTGTAATTGCATATTAATGCCACATGGAAATTTAGACTTCCCATAGTTGCTTAAAGACTTGCAAAAATGACTAAACATAGACATTAAATGAAACGTCTTTGTCAAACTTTATCTGAACTTTACTTGTGATCTCTGCTAGGCAATCTTGTCTTAAGTTGAAATTGCAATGCATTCTAACAAAATTAAGGCTTAATTTACTGACATGATGGAAATGGCTTCATCTCCACACCCTGCATTTTAGGCTCTCTTGATCCATTAACACTGGCCTGAAAACAAGAGGGCAAGCTGTGCTCCAAGGCACACATCAGCTGGTCAAAGCAGCAGATCACTGAGTTCTGTTTGAGGTCAAAGAAAAGTTAAATAATATTTATTGTTTTTTTTTCAGTGAAGCATAATGTCAAAAATTTGTTGCATTATTACCACAGACCATATTGACAAGAGCCATGGCTTGACAGAAGAAAGAATATTCTCAATAATATCCCTACCAGGTCAGTGGTCACAGTGTTGGCCAAAAATGTCATCATGGCTTCAGAAGAGACTCCACAGTTCAATAACGTTAGCCTCTCCATGGCAATGGTCACACAAGCACAAGCAATAACAGAGGGCAAGAACTCTGAAAACATACAGTCTGTGAAAAGAAAACACATGCATGAACAAAATAAACGTGTGGTAATGTGGTACCTGTGATGGAAAATAGTAAAACATTTGAAAAGAACAAATAAAAGTCTACCTGAAAACAATTGCATTATAATTATGTTTTATCTGTAAAGAATGTGTCTAGTCTACAGCCCATGTGCTCAGTGAACTAAGCGTACTTTTAATCATCATTACATTAGTTTATTAATGAGAGGAGGGGAAACGGCCTAGGTTTTCCATGGATTTATTGGTGCATCTGCTGCAATAGTGACAAATGTTACTGTTGTCAATGAAGACAACATATGGGACAGACAATTAAAACACAGCCATACCCTGAAAGACAAAGGGCCTTTCTTTCCGTAATTTTGCTAATTTGACATAAGCCTAATGGCTCCAGGTAGGAAAACCCTTTTTAAATTGGTCAAAAATTATTTATCCTAATAGCGTTGTAACGTCAAAATACGGATGCCTCGGATAACATCAGGGATTTGTGGTAAATCAGCCAGCTGAATAGATGGACACAAGTCATTCATTGTAAACAATACAGGATTACACAAACCCAGCTTCAAAATGAACTGCTGACACATTATAATGAAAGTGACTGTAGTGGCAATGCTTCACCATGTAGCAAGTCACTTTTACACTTTGCTGCATTTTGCAGTTTGTGGTGTTTTAGAGGATAACTGCTCAAAGTCTGTTAAACATGTAATAGACAAAGTATTTCTTATTAATTAATATATCTTCAAACTCCTGGAAAGAACCTTCCTTTTCATTGTGATTCATGTAACTTACCAATAACTGCCACCGCAATGTAGGAGTGAACATGCCTGCGCATATTTTGAAGATGATGCGTTTGGACAAAAGGAAGCATGAGAAGAACTGGCTGCAGGAAATCAGAGGGAACCACTGAGGCCAGACTCCAGTCTAAACTGGACACCACTGCCACCTCCCAGTGCTGCAACAAACACATTCTCCTGGATCTGACTTCAAAATCAAAATGACACAGCCACAAACATCCATCCATCCATCTTCTACCGCTTATCCGGGGCAGGGTTGCGGTCGCAGCAGTTTAAGCAGAGACGCCCAGACTTCCCAACTCCCCAGACACTTCCTCCAACTCTTCTGGGGGGATACCGAGGCGTTCCTAGGCCAGCTGAGAGACATAGTCCCTCCAACGTGTCCTAGGTCTTCCCCGGGGTCTCCTCCCGGTGGGACATGCCCGGAACACCTCCCTAGGGAGGCGTCCAGGAGGCATCCGAAACAGATGCCCGAGCCACCTCAGCTGGCTCCTCTCAATGTGGAGGAGCAGCGGCTTTACTTTGAGCTCCTCCTGAGGGACCAAGCTCCTCACCCTATCTCTAAGGGAGCGCCCCGCCACCCTGCGGAGAAAGCTCATTTCGGCCGCTTGTATCCAGGATCTTGTTCTTTCGGTCATGACCCAAAGCTCATGACCATAGGTGAAGTAGGTAGATTGACCGGTAAATTGTGAGCTTTGCCTTACAGCTCAGCTCCTTCTTCACCACGACAGACCGGTACATCGACCGCATCACTGCAGAAGCTGCCCCGATCCGTCTGTCAATCTCACGCTCCCTCCTTCCCTCACTCGTGAACAAGACCCCAAGATACTTGAACTCCTCCACTTGAGGCAGGATCTCTCCACCAACCTGAAGGGGACAAGCCACCCTTTTCCGACTGAGAACCATGGTCTCAGACAAACATACAAACAATTGATAAAGCATGTTACATCTGGAGAACACCGGGAAGGTCAAGGGCAGATTATGGATGGTCCCAGAGCCAATACTAAAGTATTATTATTCCATCATAAATGTGCCGCAATCATAGATTGTATAATAATAAATGTATATTTATCTGTGTGATTTTTCACATGGTGCACTTTCATGGCCTAATTTGATTATCAGCATATGCCAGTTCTATTTTATTAGTATTGTCTTTATCACCACTCACTTGATTAGGTCATCTGCACCAGAATAAAGACATCACCCAAGTGGTATAAATACAAATAATCAAGTTATGATTTTAAGTAATTATAGGTAAATTATAGGTAAACTATGGAGGTAAATTTTAAACACACTCATATCTAATAAAATGCTCTGACTTTCGTTGTGAACATTTGAATGCTTCATTACACCAGGGTCCAGAGAACCTGGTGACCTGGCATTTTACACTTCTGTCAGTAATTTGAAAGTGTGTAATGTGTTATGGTCTTGAAAACACATACCAGGATATCAGAGACAGAAATAGAGTTTTCTGTGTAGATGCAAAGCTTGCTGGCTGTCAGGGGAACAGTCTCTCTCATTTTGGATGCAAGGAACATACAAACAGTTCCTAAAAGCTGCAGGTTGGATTTCTTTATGGGAAAACAACTCAAGTATCTGTCCAAGTAATGCACAGCAAGGGGAAAGACCTCCTCTTCACATTTCTGCTCCTCGCACACCTGTCAAAGAGCATTTTGTTACTGACCCAGGAGTCCCAATCTCATAATAGGCAGTGAGAGATTCTACCTGAAACATCCACACCGCCAGTATTCTCCTCATGGATGGCTGGATGTCAGTCTGGACACGGCCAAAGTAGCGGAGCACCGGGCTGGCCTTCTCCAGCACCCTCAGGTTTTGGAGCGCCCGATGGTCTGTGTTTAAAACAGGGTCACAACCTGCTCGGACAACCACCTCGCCGTCCCGGTCACAGTCAGGTTCAGTCCTAGGGATGTTTTCTGCTGCTCTAGCTTTACACAGATCCATCCGAGTAGCTCTTTGGCTGCAACTATCCACCGGGTACAAAGCAATATACATTTATGTTAACCCTACGTGTCACTGCTTCATTTTTGCTAGCACTAACATGACTAACCTACCTCACAGCTAAGTGTAGCGACGTCCTGATTTTTCTTTTAACGGGTGTTAACCAACATACACCAGCTATAGGCTGCTAGATTTTTATTGCTTCGTTTGTTGTAAAAACATTAAAAAAGAATATTGGTCCCAGCCAATGACTGTATGAATAGCATTGCCAAGGAACCAAAAGGTGGCAGAGATTAAACCAAGAGATGTCCAGGTGCCGCCGGTGGCCCGTCACGGGTGTGAGGGGTGTTGGGTGGTTGCGTTGACGTTTGCATTATTAATATAATTTTAAAGCGGTTATTTTTATTACTAGTAACGCCAAATACTTACTAGTAGCATTTGTGTGACTAAAATTATGGTTACTAGTAGTACTAGTGGACACCAAAATTGTCACAAAGTTAGGTCTACTAGTAGTACTAAGTAGTAAGTAAAAATGTTTTACTACCCTGTTTTTAGCGTTCACTAGTTAACTAGTGGAACAAATCGTGTCACTAGTAAGCCTTTTGCTGCGTACTAGTTCCACTTTTGCCTCAGTTGAGTCACTCGTAAGGTTACAAAATGACTTGCACATTGACATGCCCTTGAAATGTTTGTTTCAACAAGACAATGACCCCAAACACACCAGTAAACAAGCAAAGTCTTGGTTCCAAACCAAAAAAGTTTATTTTATTGAGTGGCCAGCCCAATCCCTGGACCTTAATCCAATCGAGAAGCTGTTTCTGAAGCAAAACCAAGAAATGTAAATGAATTGAGAAATGTTGTTAAAGAATCATGGAGTGGAATAACAGCTGAGAGGTGCCACAAGTTGGTGCCACACAGATGTGAAGCAGTTTAAAAAAACTGTGGTCATACAACTAAATATTAGTTTAGTTATTCACAGGATTGCTAAATCCTAGAAACAAAAACGTTTGTATAAAATAGTTTTTGAGTTTGTACAGTCAGACTTTTTTAAACACACTACTTTCAACTAATTGCCCAATTGCACAGCCTTAAGAGTGTGTATATCATGAAGGCTGGGTCTTGTTTGTTTTCTGAGAATCTACTGCACCTACTGGTAACTTGTTTGCCATTTAGCAATAAAAAATGTACTAAAAACCTGTATTATTCTGGTTAGTCACATTGTACTGCTATTATTTTGAACAACACTGTACTAGTAGCACTAGTGAGGTTAAGTGTCCACTAGTAGTGAGCAATTTGGCAGCCACTAGTACTACTAGGAAGCATTTTTGTCCTTTTGAACTAGTAAGGAAAAAATGACACACCACTGGTTGCAGAAATGAAGAAAATTAAGGCTGATCAATGATATCACCATTGTTTTCCTCACTTTTAAGTTGCTTTGGATAAAAGCGTCTGCTAAATGACTAAATGTAAATTTACCACTTTGGATATCTGGAAACATGGTCACCCTATGTAGGGCCCCGTGTCTCTACGTCTACCCACCAATTATCATTCCTGACAACAACCAAAGAATAGATTGGTTTAATTTACACCCTGAACAGGAACAGTTTAATGACATTTACAAAAATGCCAGTTTTTAATGTGCAAATGAAACCAGCCATTGATGAGAAATTTTAAAAACCCTATAGTCCTTTAAAGCAGTTTCCCAAACTCTTGGTAAGGGAACCCATATTTCAAAATTGATCACAACCTAAACATAGTTAATTTTATCTATAGCTTTGCTCCTTTTTTAAGGTGTTTTTGGTCTCAATTAGTTATGTTGGTTCTGCTTTTTAACTATTTACAATAGTTTAGTGCCCAGTAACCAGGACAATCAAGATTTCAGTTTTTTTTTTTTTTTTTTATTAAAAGAGAAATTCTATGCCAATTGGTGACCCAAATAAAATTTACCGTGAATCTGCTTTGGGTTCCGACCCACTGTTTGGGAAACAATCCTTTAAAAAAGGACAGAAGTAGCTAGAAAAATTAGAATTAAATATTTTATTCAACAGAAAGAAACCATGATTACTCAGAAGGCTATAGCTCAAGATGAGACATGTGACCTCTCAGTCCATTTCTACAGTTGCAGGGAGACCAATTTCAAGGTCCCTGGACTCTGAGTTTTGGAGTTCTCTGCGGATCTCTGCAGAAATCTGTGGATGTGTTTGTATCTTCAGCAGCTCCAGTAATGCAGCTTTCTGTTCAGAGGCCAAGTCTGCCTTATAACGTTGAGCCAAGGTAAGTAAACTCTGATGCCACAGCACAGGAAGCACACGTTTCTCAGTGCGGAAAGACAGGAAGTGAGCCACCAAGGCATCCAGGACACGGAAAGGCAGGGCATATTTCTTGTCGAGCATCAGGCGCAAGAAAATGCTGTTGGCACCATTATACTCCGTCTCTGCCAACTTAAGCATTGCAGCACTGAAAGACAAACAAGATAGTCATGCAATGTATGACCATCCCATCTTATAACTTTAAATCTTTATTAACTTCATCACCTCACGACATCCAGCTGAGAAATACAATTACCTCACCACAAATTTATTATATGTTTAGGTTGGAGTTTTAAAAGCAGAAATTAAGGTTACCTGGAGTGGAGCACAGGAATTGAGCATTTTGTGAGAATGCTTCCAATAATGATAGCTTCTCTGAGAGTACATGTCCCAGATCCACAGAGGGGAATCAGTATACCTGCGACAAGACACAATGTAGAAATTAATAGGCTAGTACATAATAATGTAGGGTAAGAATTTCAAAAACAATGAGCATTCAGCTAGTTAAAGATTAAATTTCTTAATAAGTAACTAGTTGCTCTAAAATGTTGGCGAAGTAAAGTCCGTTGAGAGTGCTCTTGGGGAAACAGGGAAAACAGTTCTACAAATTAAGTCTATCCAGGCACTCAAACTTGAATGATTGAAGTAGATTTGAAAAGCGTTAATTATATTGAAAAGCCAACATGTTTTGATTGAAATGAATTGGAAAAAAACCAAACAATTGAAATCACTTTGTTGTATTTTTTTTTTTTTTTTATTTCTGCAAGGAATGATTAAGGCTTATATAGTTTTTTGTTTTTTTTTAAGGTGGCGTTTCTGTGCTCACTATTTCGATAGTGATAGATAAAATGTATTTCATACACTGCTGCTCTTGTGAATGTGCACATGTGTACATAGTACAAAATGAGGTTTTCCAGATTATTACATAAAAAAAAAAAAAAAAGCTAAATATGATTTTAGAATGCATGTGGCAGAGTGGTTAGCACTCCTGCCTCACAGCAAGAAGGTCGTGAGTTCAAAACCTGGCCGACTCAAACATTCTCGACTGTCTTTCTGTGAGGAGTCTGCATGTCCTTCATGTGTTACTGTGGGTTCTCTCCAGGTACTCCAGCTTCCTCCCACCGTCCAAAGACATGCATGTATAGGTTCATTGGCAACTCTAAAGTGTCCCAAGTGAATGAATGTGAGAGTGAATCGTTGTCTGTCACTGTTTGTCTCTAAATGTCAGCCCTGCGACTAACTGGCCACTGTCCAGGGTGTACCCCGCCTCAGGCTCAAAGCTGCTGGGATAGGCTCCAGTCACCCGCGACCCCTAACGGGACTAAGCGATAGAAAATGAATGAATGAATATATGGTTTTACAATACAATGGATAGTATATTGGCATGTGTATTGAGATACATATCGTATCGCCAGGTGCTTGTCAATACACACCCCAATTGCAATGGGTCTTCTTCAGAGGTGTGTAGAATCAGTTATATCTGTTTTAGAAACAACTCAAAAGAAATTCAGAATATAAAAAAAAAAAATCTGAATATAGAATTTGTTTCAGTTATGAATGTTTCTTTAATATATAAATAAATGGACACAAATACATAACCATTATGTGTTATGAGAGTTAAGGGTTTTATTTACCTAGAAATAGTTTTAATAGCAGATAACTAGACTTATTACTTTTAAGGTTAATGGCCCACTATTGTAATTCTTCTTTTTGAAATTTCACTAAAATAAAATACTGTAAAAAAATAATTGTAGATGTGGTATTGTTCTTGGAATTTTAAGCACTACTGTGCAACTTTTAATAAACTTTCATAAACAACACTGGAGCTGCAAACACACAATCAAGTATCTGGTGAGCCAAGTCACTTTATATATGCAAGAGGAGCTATGCTCCCCACTTTGTGTGAATGGAAGCATCATGTAAAGCGCTTTGGGTGGCCAAGAGGGGTACAAAAAAGTGCTAAATAAATGCACACCATTTACTATTTAACATTTGTGTCACGGAAACACCAAAAATAATTTTGAGGACATATATTCAGGCTATATCTACAAAATGTTAAAAGTTAAAGTGCACCAATTTCACATGTTAAAACTGCGTTTTAATGTAATCATAACTGATGCCGTTTGAACTTTAGAAGTAAAGGCAAATTTATAGCTGGCAAGTGTTCCTTATTTTTGTGCAACAGTGCCACCTAGCAGTGGTATTGCTTCACAAGGTGGGTTATAATATTAAAGTTATGGAGAACTTTTTTTTCCGAATTGGGGCGATTTCTGACTACAATTATGACTGAGAGGTTCAAAGAAAAAAATATTTACAGCTGCCAGAACAAATTTCAATACTATATCAAAATTCTTCTGAGAAAAAAAATTTAAGAATGACTAAAGCAACTTTTATTTACTCCTCAGACAGTGAAAATGCCACTGCAAATGAATATTAATTGTTATTAATGAATTATTAATTTACTAGAAAGGATAAGCTTTATTTGTCACATGCAGTTACATGTCACATGTTTCTTACCTTTAAACCATGCTCCAGGTTTAAACAAGGCTTTCTTTAAGGCACTGTACAGATGAAAGTTGAGTCTTTTGTACTCTGCAATATCATCCCTTATCCGAGGTAAGAGCACTAAGTTGTAAAATCTCTGGGCCATTCGTTCCTTTAAATTTGATGAGAAGATTCTATAAGAAAACAAACATGGGTATAAGAGTATGCTGTTAGATATCTCACTTTCATGTAATAACTTGGTCAATCAAACCTTGTTGCTTGGTACATGGCAGCAGCAGTCCAACCCTCAGGCTCAGTCAAATATAGGACCTGTTCCCAATTTGACAATGCTGGAATTATTTTAAATGCCTTGGGTAATTTGCCACTGCGGTATTTTGACAGAACCTGAAACAGCCAGAGATGTACAATTTAAATTGGGAAGACTTTCTAATTTGCACAATGCTGCTTTTGTGCCAGTGTTTCAGTTTGGTTTATGACATAACCTAACATGCCCATCTAGTGACACCAAATTATATTACAAGATTTACTGGACATATTCAGTCACATCTTTGATCTACTACATTTATAGACCTACCTTACCAACACCTCTGTACACTTCTATAACCCTTGGGTCCAGCTGGGGCATTGGGCATCCTGACACTTCTGACATCATAGTTCCTACCTCTGTTTGCTTCTCAGTGATCTTGTCCATTATAATGTCAGCTAAGGTTCGCCTACACAAAAATACATTGTTAGTGGTGGGGGGTTTATAACCACTCTCCGCAAAGTTTAGATTTTAGAGTCAAGGTGTTGGTGCATCTTACCTCATGGGAGGGTTCTTGTTCATAAACAACTCCATAGCCTTCTCATCATCAGGATCAACAACTACCTCTGTGTCAAATTCAACATCATCAGTACCAGCTTGTCCCAGTGCAGGCCACTCTTCATCCGAGTCTGCACCCTGAGTGTCAGGGCCTAAAAAATAAAATCAAAATTACAAAACATACAATCACAATTACACAGTGAGTGGCTTAATCATATGGTTTGGGCTGTGTAACAACTATGGGACAAATTTACAGACAAATTTAGGTAGCAAAACACTCATTCTTGAATGTATGCATTTTTAATGGGCTGAATAAAAGTTTGTATTATTCACTTATTACGGTAGCAGCAAGGCAATTTCATGTAGTTTTCAAATATTTGTCAATATATTTCAGTAAAGTGCCATGACAAACAATTACTTTGTCACTCACAAGGAGAGATGTACGGTTTCAAATTACGTACTTTTAGTGTAAGAGTATATGACCCTATTTAAATCAACAACTAACTTCTGAGTCGGTGCTTTACCAAGAACAGTGACTGGCGCTTTCTTCTTCTTCTCTGGTCCCAGGCCATATTCAGTTTGAAGTTCCTCTTGCTGTATTCGGGCTTGTTGCAAGATCTTTCTGGATAAGCGCTCGTCCACGTACGTATCCTCATTTTCTTCCCGAGTGTCTCTGTTCTTCACTCGGCCTCGAGCCCGGATTGTGTCGGCCTGCAGGATCTGATCTGCTAGCGCCATCGCTGCACTTTGCTCTCCCGTTCCTCCTTTGGACTTCTTCACTTTAGGCATGTCTTCACTGATATAGACTCCGTATAGTCGCTAGGTTTGGTGGTAAATATAAAATAACAGCCAATGTATTGTCCTGTTACTCCTGCACTATAAACATAGGTTGTTTGCACGTGCAACTGAGGAAGACGGGGCGGAAGTGACGCACGCAGTTTAAACCATAGGTTTAAACGCTATTTAAAATAAAAATGCTGTAAAACAAGAGTATTGTTTTACATAATGTTGCATTTTATTTTTTTATGTTCTAATGACATTTTTTGTTGCTAAATGTTAGTTATTTTCTTTGTAAACGTATATTAAATCAAAGCTCAAAGAAGTATGACCCGGAAGTAGTCATTGAGAAGAAACGCTGAAACATAACATCAAAAATGGGGGTTTCTTGGTGAGATAGAAAGCATAGTTTTACTATTATTAATATACTCTTAAACGTTGTATTATCCATTTAATGTTATGTATACAGTATTAGTATTAAAGGCACCAGATGTATTAAAATAAACCGTTGTGTGTTTAGTGTTTGCCAGGTTCCCGTGTCGGAGGGAAAGAGCGTGCAGCAGACAGTGGACGTCCTGCATAAGAAACTGGAGCAGCTGGGTGCGGTGAAGCAGGGCACTTTCTGTGTGGACTGTGAGACATACCATGCAACTACAACAGTCAGTGGTAATGTTGATGTTCATGCTTTGTTTAAGTTTGTTTTACTTAAATGTATAAACTCAACAGGAATTTATTTTATGTTTGCAGTGACAGTGATAATAAATTGTATATAATTTATGTAACTTGGCGTGGAAGATGTTTTTAAAGGGCATAGATGCAGACTATTACAAAATAAATAAGAAATTATTTTACCTGGGCTTTACCATCTTTCAATCAATTCTCTCCAGGTCAACCCTCTAAGCTCTTATATGTGATGCACAACTCTGAAACTCCACTGAGTTGCATGGGCCTGTTTGAAGGTGGCCCTTGTCTTGTAGCAGATGCAAACTTTGATGTCCTTATGGTGAAGCTGAAAAGCCACTTCCAGAATGCCAAAGGACACAAAGTGGAGTGTCGAGGATCGAAATATCGCTACAGTGACTTCTCAATTAAAGTTGGGACAGTGACAATGAGCTCTAGTGCCAGAGGGATATCAGTAGAGGTATAAGTTCAATCACTCCTGTCTGTTTTTATGTTATACAGTTCTAAACTGATTCTTGTGTTTTTGTAGGTGGAGTATTGTCCTTGTGTAGTTCCAGGAGATTGCTGGAATCTCATGAAGGAGTTCATGCAGTCTTTTCTTGGCCCCAATGTTCCTGAACTGCCATCTGTGTTCACTGCTAAACCTGAGGGGATTTTTGCCCAAGCAAACTGTGTTGACACCATGACTCAGTACCTGGAATTGTTCAACAAACTACGTAAATTACAAGTACCCGGAAGCAATGTGCGAGTGTGAATGTTAAGTAGACTTTTTCTATTTGAAGTAATGTTGATTAAATCCAGGTCCTATGGATCAGTGAGGAATTTAGTAAGTTTTATTATTATTTGAGTTAATTTATGTAAAATCCAGTACATATTACAACACTCAATTACTGTTGCTGAGTTTGCATTAGGTCTTTTGTATTTTGGAGTTGTTGTTTTTTTTCATATGGGTAAATATTTAGTAATAAAGAGAATCAAAGTTGTTCTTTGGTTAATTAAAAGGTTTATGTGACTCTTGTAAATGTTGCATGTAAAATAGAGTTTTTAGGATAAATGTTGAGGTGTCTGTTTCAGGGCAAAGTCAACAGTGAAACATCCAAAATTTCTCAGATGGAAACATTCTGCACTAGGACTTAGTTCTAATCACAAGTTACCAGGCCTAGTTCACTTGGGGGCAAACAGATTCCCGAGGAAAAAGCTCGTTCACATATTGTTTTGTAGGCTGCAGTGCTTACAGTTTACAAAAACATACATCTTAAAAGCAACTAGAGGGGCACATATCAGGTGACACATCGCGCACTGGCTTTGAGGCCACTGGGGTCAAAGACTCGGTGGCAGCCTCGGTGTTGGTAGTCCAGACTAGGTTATTGTTCCATGTGGCCGACCCCAGCGGGTAGACGGACGGACCAAACCAAAGACGGACAGTACACCCTGCTGCCTGCCTGTTGTTCCGCCATCCCGCCAATGAGCACTGCGCTACCGCTTAGTGCCAGTCCAATGAGAGCACCTCAGATCGAGAGAGGACAACAACCAGCTCAGTGTGCCGGATGGATGCATGCAGGCGATGGTAATTTTCACCAGTCTTAGTAGTAGAGAACATAGATAACCGCTCGCGTTTGAGAGCACTACAATAGCCAGCCTTTGTAATGAATGCCAACCGGGAGAGATTGGCTGATAAAAGGTGCAGTCCGCTAGCTAAATCCGCACAGCATCGGTGTTAGCGATGTCGCTACCCAATTTGCGCCAGACATGCTGCTGCCTCTAGACTAACAACATTAACGTGGCTTAACAGCTTGAAGTAGTTGAAAGGCCTTTTCTCAATACAGTCTAAGCTAACCAACAACTGAGACCGAAAATCCGAAAAATTGTTATGCACTATTGTTCCTCAAAGTTGTGTAGAAAATAATTTTCTAAAAAGATTACCGAGTTTAGGCATAGTATTCTCGGATATGTTTTGTTTTCATTTATTTGTACAGTTATTTTAGCAACTACGCATATAATTTCAATGCCAGTAAGGAAATCTCTATAACAAAAAAAGATTGTTTATTTTTTGAGTATACTACATCAATCGGCAAAAAAAAACTATAATCTTGTGTATTTTGTCCAAGTCTCGATTCCGTATTCAAGATGGTAGGCTGTGTGGCGCAGGCGCAAATCACTTTTTGACACAAGTAAGGCAGTGAGGCAAATCGGGTTGTGACTGGCGTCCAACAACAATCAATGATAACTTCGATTGTCCTCAGCGAAGCACTTAGCCGCGGTAATAACGCCACAGTTTAGGACCATGGCAAGATAAAACACACACACTTTGATTACTTAAATTTTGGGGTGTTGTCACTGTGTAACAGAAGGTTCGTTTCTAGGTATGTGAAGAAAATGCTTTAAATGGGATTTGTGAGTGTTGTGGTGGTAGCTAGCGGTCAGCGGTGCTAGCTAACTTAAGCTGACTGCGCTGCCTCACACTAAAGTTCTTGGATGTTCCTCGACACTGTTTGTGACTGCTCTTTGTTCTGAGTGATGGAGGGGTAGTTTAATATGGCGATGAGACCAGCTCCCTGCAGCCTGACAACAGGCTTTAAAACAGACAGGTAAAGCCAGGGTGAATGCCGCATATTAATTAAAGTGCCATGCATCTTCAATGTAATGTGGCGTCTTTACTGTATGTTTGCTTTAAAATAAAAACATGCATATACGGTGCACAGATGAATTACCCACAACAATGATGACAAACAGATGTTTGTCATGTAGGCCTACTGAATGTGATTCAGATTTTACCATGACAAAGTGACATTACAGGACCAGAGCAATTGTTGCTCCATTGTGAAATGTGAATTTTTTTATATTAAACTCTTGTTGTCTACAAAGTATATACTTACATGCGCCCTGTTTATGTGTTCACAGAGTGCTCCTTTGTGACCTGTTGACAGTGGGCATGGGTCAAGGTGAAACTCTGTGATGTGGTCTGCTCAAGCAAATATTTTTTACAGTGAGTAGTAATTTGATGATTATAGTTTTTTATTTACTTTGGGCAAAATTTGTCACCAATTACAAAACACCATCTCAATTAATAAACATTAAGTGATTATTTAGAGTTTCTAAAAGAAAGACATGACTTTTGTTTGCTTAAAATGTCAGCAATTTTCTCAGTAATGGCTCACTCCAACTTTAAAATACCATGAACAGAGCAGTCTTTAAACATATTTTTACCATTTTTCCGCAGAATGAGTTGCTGCTTGGTTGCAGGACGTATGTCCTATTGTTGAGGCCACATGTATATCTGGAGAGATGGATCGCTGTAAGCACGTGGGACGCCTTCGTCTGGGGCACGACCATTCAATCCTCAATCCACAAAAATGGCTGTGTGTGGACTGCAGTACCACAGACTCAGTGTGGGCCTGCCTCAAGTGTTCCCATGTGGCCTGTGGATGCTTCATGGAGGAGCATGCACTCAAACACTTTCAAGAGTCACAACACCCACTGGCCATAGAGGTGCGTGAGTTGGATGTTTTCTGTTTTGCCTGTGGAGACTATGTACTGAATGATAACCCAGAAGGAGATCTCAAACTCCTCAGAGGTGCGCTATCTACAGTTCGCAGCCCAGGTAAACGCTCCCTACGCTCCTCAGCTGGAGGGGATTGCACCTCCTGGCTATCGGAAAGTGGGCCCCAGCCAGGCGTGCAGTTGGCCTCGCGCTATAGGAGGAAAGCACTCTTAGGAAAGATGCTTAGGGTGTGGATGGGCAAAAATAGGGAGCTGCAAAATCAGCGGCAGGAGAAAATTGAGGAAGCTAGAAGACAAAAAAAAGAGGTAAAAAAGAGACTGATGGAAGAGCTTGGCAGTGTCCCCCCCAGAAAGAGTGCTAGGCTTCTTACTCAGGGGCCACGTTCAACCATCACACTCATTCCTCGAAAGTTTCGTGACCCTCCAGAACGCCTACCTCCTCCCAAAAAGCCTCTTCTGACCCTGTCCCCCAAGGCCTCTCAGAATGGCAGAGCTGCTAAGCTGCGGAGATACTACTCCACACATGCTGTTTCTCGGCGCAGACTGGCTCCCGGTGTCACTGGTCTGCGCAACTTGGGGAACACATGTTATATGAACTCAATATTGCAAGTGCTCAGTCACCTGCAGAAATTCAGGGAGTGCTTTCTCACTTTGGACCTGTGTGAAACTGAGGAGTTGCTGGCTAAAACTAATCACTCCCAGCAAATGAAGGGTGTGACAGGAGGTGTTGTCAGTTGTGTTGACACAGCACTGGCTAGATGCCCTCTTGGACGCATAGGTAAGGCGGGCAGTTGGAATTTGCCAGAGGGTAAAAAAGAAAGCTCTTCACCTTCTGCACAGGCAGCGGAGTTGGTCCAGCCCAAAGAGCCTCGCAGCTCTACCCGCCAGCAGATGTCTCTGTGCCATGAATTACATACGCTTTTCAGGGTCATGTGGTCAGGACGATGGTCATTGGTGTCTCCCTTTGCCATGCTGCACTCTGTGTGGAACCTCATCCCAGCTTTTCGAGGATATGACCAGCAGGACGCCCAGGAGTTTCTGTGTGAATTGCTGGACAAAGTTCAACAGGAGCTGGACACAGAAGGATCAAAATGCAGGATTGTTATCCCCATCACCAAAAGGAAACTTTCAAAGAAAGTGCTAAAGGTTCTCAACACCATCTTTCATGGGCAGCTACTCAGCCAGGTAAGAGACATTTCTGTTTGTGTGGGGTTGTTGATGACATGTATGTCTATGTCAAGTTCTGGCTTTGAAAAATACATTTTACAACAGCTTACAATAAACACCCAATATTATTGTTGTGATGTTTAATCTTTTGAAACGGTTTTAATAATCTGAGACATGTAATAATCTGTTTGTGTTCTTTTTGTTCATATATTTTAGGTGACATGTTTATCTTGTAAGCACAAGTCTAACACCATTGAGCCATTCTGGGATTTGTCTCTCGAGTTTCCAGAGCGTTATCACAAAGAAAAAGGTTCAGGCTCTACAGCTTACCAGCGCAGCTGCACTCTCACTGAGATGCTGTCCAAGTTTACTGAAATGGAGGCTCTTGAAGGCAGCATTTATGCTTGCAACCACTGTAACAGTAAGTTATGGACTGGCCAATATCAGTGTCAACAGGTTAACTAATTATTTAGTGCCCTACACTGCTTATTAAACTCAATAAAGTCACAGTAAATAGGGCTTTTTCTGTTAAACATTCCATGTTATAAGACATGTAATCAACACTCACAATGTGTGTTTATAAATAGATAGATAGATAGATAGATAGATAGATAGATAGATAGATAGATAGATAGATAGATAGATAGATAGATAGATAGATAGATAGATCTATCTATTTAAGTCAGGTGAAGAAGGGGGCCATGTCATTAGTTTTTCATCTTTAAGGCCTTTACTGGCCAGCCACACAGTGGAGAACTTTCTTGGTTCATTTTGCCTGAGGAGAAGAATCTACCTAATATTTATGCACACCTATAGGGTGTTGATCTCCTTAGGCCACACCCTCCCTAGTTACACAAATACACATCCCCTGATATGCATTAAATCCAATAAGGATTCAAGTTTATACAGCTTGGAGTTTGAAATTATGGATAAAATGATGATGATATGGTCAAATATAATCACTTACCTAATAATTGTGCACACATTGTGTTTATATATATACAGCTCTGGAAAAAATTAAGAGACCACTGCAATTTTTGCTAGCAATCAGCATCTCTACAAGTATGAAAACCATTACATTCCCATGTCTGTTGAATCCCAACACAGTAGAATGAGGTGATCACCTGAACCAAATCTTATTTAATAAGGAAAAGTATAAAAAAAACACTTCTGTGGTCATCACTATCCTCTTGCAAATAAATGCTCTAAATTACAATATTTTTATTTGGAATTTGGGGAAAATGTTGTCAGTAGTTTATAGAATAAAACTAAAATGTTAATTTTACCCAAACACATACCTATAAATAGTAAAACCAGAGAAACTTATAATTTTGCAGTGGTCTCTTAATTTTTTCCAGAGCTGTGTGTGTGTATATATATAATATTATATAATATAACACACGTTATATATATATAATGTCATTATTTCATTAATGTCTTGGTTGTCCAGTTTTCATCTCCTGTTCTAGACACAGAAGAACTTAGTTCAACTAAGCCTTATTCATGCAGTAATAGCTTTACTACCAACAAATTTGTTGTGTGTTTATCATAAACATGTATTTGCTTTTAAACCAGTAGAATAACATCTTTTATGGCTGTTTGACCAGAAAGAAGAAGGAAAACGTCCCACAAACCATTAGTTTTGTCAGAGGCACGAAAGCAGCTTCTGATATACCGTTTACCTCAGGTTCTTCGGCTGCACCTCAAGCGCTTCAGGCAAGTTTACCAAGTGGCTTATTTTTTTGTACAGTTCATTGCATAAGATACTCTTGTTCTGAAGTAAATCAGTGCACCGTTATTGGTCACTATGATTTGGATTCTGTGATTATAAATAGTACTTCTTGTGTGGCAGATGGTCAGGGCGTAACCATAGGGAGAAAATTGGCGTCCATGTGGCCTTTGACCAGGTTTTGAACATCAAACCTTACTGCTGCACGGGCTCAGGTCATTCTGTCCACAGAGGAGGCTATGTGTACGATCTGTCTGCTGTAGTCATGCATCATGGCAAAGGCTTCGGCTCAGGGCACTACACTGCATACTGTTACAATACTGAAGGAGGTGATCACATAATGTTTTTGTAAATATAGGTGATTCTTGATTGGGCCTGTCTTTAGTTAATTTTCTGTGTTTGTTTCTCTTTAGGTTTCTGGGTCCACTGTAACGACTCTGAGATGAAGGTTTGCAGTGTGGAGGAAGTGTGCAACACTCAGGCCTATATTCTTTTTTATACCCAGAGGTCTGCTTAGATACCTCTTGTTGTGATGTCGACCGCAACCTAGAAACTTAGAGCTGCATTTATGACAAATGTTTTCTGATAATTTGCCATCACTTAAAGATTAATTACAAAAAGTGGGCAACAGGACATTAATGATCAGTATGTATTAGTAAAATGTAAAACTGTTAATTGAAACAAAACTATTGGTAAAGGTGCCTGTTTTTTCTAAACTAATTCAAAAGCATTTTTTTATAAATGAGGCCAGAGGTTTTGTAGCCTGTGGTACCAGCACATTAACATATGGCCTGAAGACTGTGGGAGCATTTCTGTTTCTACTCCACTGAACACTAAATGCTGATCTGTATGCCCAGTTTCACAACCAACCTACTAGGCTCATGTCAGTCTGAAAACACAAATACTGGACTCCGACAACATTTTATATTGAAAAGCAACATAGATTCTAGGGTAAAAAGCATTTTATTGCAATCGTATTGATGTGCATTTTTATATAACAATATGTTATCACAGTGCACTAAAGAAGTAATTTTTGTCAAAGAGCTGATTGATAATGGAAGCTAAAACCCAGACTCTCTGTTGCCTCCTATTCAGCTGTTTTGATTTTTGTGAAATGTCTTTTCTGGACTATTCATCTCTACTGTTTGTTTGACTGTCCTCTCCTCAATTGTACTGCTGTGACTGAATACTGTGTCTCAGGCATAAGGCCTCTGTCCCTTGCTCTCAGTGAACTCATGTTATTTTGTTTTTTGACATGTTTTTATCTCTGACTTGAAACATAAAGACAAAGTGTTAGTTTTACACTCTCGGTATAATTTGATAAAAGGCTGCACTTTTGAGGAGGGGCTGCTATTTTAGTTTTATCTTTTTGGTTGTTTTGGCTCCTGTAATTCTTGAAAAGGCAGCTGTTGCGATAGTGGAACGGTTACAAGAGGGGCAGACTGAGAAACTGACGAATGTGTTTTTGAGAGACCTACCCGATATAAGTTGAGCACCTGAAAGCAATATATTAAACACCTTGCATCTTGACAGGTAATTATGATAAAATCAGGAATTGTTCTGGTTGTTATACGTTTTTTACTCTGCTGTTTCTACTAAGTTCTTTAGAATTTACTAGGTAATCAGAAAAGATGTGTTTGATACAAATCAAATGCGAGTTAAATTAGTGAACTCTATGTTAAAGTTGGAACAATCTGATGACAATGAATGTCTTATTTTTTAGTGGTCAGGCGTCGCCATGACACTGATCTCCTTGAGTTATGTCTTGTAATGTAAAAATACCTGTCATAAATGTAACAGTCAAATGGGTTTTGGTTTATGGTTATTATTAAAAAGACACAGAAATCTAAGATGTGTTTTGTTTTTTGGCAAATTGTTCTTGGTTGGTTCTTATTATTTAACGTATACAGTATATAATATTACAAGTTCATAGGTTACCTTCATTTTAAATTTGGGTGGGGTGGGGCCCTCACATATATATAATCCGACCCACACCATGATGCGGATGAGACAACATTAAATGTAAATAATTTAGGTAGATTATGTAGTAAACCTCCATATTCATTTTACTCTTATATCATGTAATAGTAATAATTATATCTATGTAAATGTAAAAATGTTAATCTATTTGAATGAGCCACAAAGCAATTAGAAAAGAAACAAATACTATTTAGATATTTATTTTCAGGAACAGAAAGTGTAGGTCATAGACACAGCATATCAGTGTATACTAAACAACATGGACCATCCACTGTATTTGGCTCTTGAACAACAGAGCAGCCAATGGATGTCTGAGATCAGTGAGCTTCAGGACAGAACGCCATAACATCTCCTTCCATAAAACTGTACAATCAATCCATCTACGGCAGATGAATCAATTCATGAAGTCTGAATCAATTTAATCTGACTAGAACTGGGATTTGAATTGAACATAACTTTGTGGATATTTACATTTTGCTGCCTTATTTATACTAAATAAAATCACAAATGATCAAATGTATTCTTAAGTTAACTTAAACAAGGTTTATGAATCCTTTATAGTTTGTAAGATACTGAGAAACTTTTACCATTTCTTTTTTTACTTTTTCTTTCATGAAGATTTACTCATTGGAAGTATTGGATACATTTTAGGCTAAATCAAGGACAGTAACAGTGAATGTATTTGAGTCAAGTTGAATATATGAAATATTTTATTTATTACATTAATAAAACAGTAAAGTTTTTTTTGAAAATTGGATAGAAATGTAGATACAATTTGACATGCCAGGTAAATTGACAATTCTGAATAGAAGCTGTTTTATTACAGTAGTTATGAACCAGTAGACAGAATTATTTGAATTACATTGAGAAAACAGTTAATTTTCCTTAAAGAAAAAGACAATAAATGTTTTAAAGCACTGCTTCAACACCAGAGGAGGATGCAAATCATGAATGACACTGAACATATCTGTACTGTATTTCTGACAAAAAATGGCAGTTTTAAAAAGTTTTTGTCAATAATTAAATGTTAACTCATGCCAGCTGGTGCATCTTAATGCGCATATTTGGACATGCATGAGTAGATAACATTCATGAAGAACTCCTTTCCTCTCAAATACATTATGTAGCTTTAACGTGAGGTAACAGCAAAGATGGTCAACGCTTAGTCATTTAAAGTTGCTCAAGTCTGTGTAAAGTGGCAGATAATTAGAAAATTCACAGAGTGACAGCAGGTGATCAGAGATTGGTCATCAGTAGATAATGTGATGTGATTATGACATTTGGTGCTTATTGTTGTTGTTAAGCAGACAGTTAATGTTTTTTTTTCCTGTTAAACATTTCTCATGTTGTCCATGAGTGCCATATTTTGTCCCTGACATCCTTGGATGCCATTTATACTCAGATCTCAAAAAGACATTCAGTGCCGTGGATCCTATTCTATTTTAGTCCGGATCCTTTTAGGTGAGCGCTCCAGAGTCTCTCTCTGAAGCAGCTCAGCTTGGCAGCAGCCACAGCTCCACAAAGTCCCACTGCTTCCAGAGGACAAAGAGCAGCAGGGTAAACAGCACGGTGGCAGCTACACGGGCCCTGGTCTTCATCAGCGGGGTGATGAAGTTGGCCAAGGTAGAGACAAAGACGAGCAGCACGGCCATAAGTGCCAAGATGACGTTTATAAGTTTGCCCAATAGGGCTCGGGCATTGGCGTTCTCCACTCCCTCCAACTGGACCACCTGCTGCTGTTGCTGCTGCAGCTCCAGTTTTGTGATGCGCGTCAGACAAGACTCCACAGCCTCCTGTGTTCAGAAAAAAACATTCA
The DNA here is from genome assembly GCA_024416835.2 of Perccottus glenii. NCBI lineage: Eukaryota > Metazoa > Chordata > Actinopteri > Gobiiformes > Odontobutidae > Perccottus > Perccottus glenii. The sequence goes on from CM044546.2 coordinate 47,285,155, forward strand.
ATATTTTTATACTGTACTGAATGTATTTCAATACAATAATACAATATAAGATATAACATAGTATTTAAAATTGTGTTTGAGGATAATTCATATTTTAGAATTTTTTTGAAAAAAAAAATGATTATACTTTTTTCTTAGGTTTGCTCCGTCTAATTGGCCAGATATATTGACATGCAAACTGTAAATTCAAGTACATACCAAGATTTTTACCTGAATATATTGCATGTTGATATTGCAATTACAATAAATGTTTGATACTAAGTATATTGTGTAGCTTCCTTAGCTTCATCGTCAGGTACTACATGTGTACCTGAATGTCTCTGGCTCTCTCATAGGACTGGTAGGCCACTTTTTCTTCCATGCTGGCTAGTTCCTGCTTAAGATTGGTCATCTCATTCTGATGCAGTTCTGTTAAGTCATTTAGCTGCTCTTCAAGTCTTTCATACCTAAAAACACAAGATCACATGTCCCATGTTAGCGCAGGATTTACAGTGTGCAATGTAGCATACAGTTTTGGGGATTCTTCACCTGTATCTTTCTTCTTGCAGGCACTGTGTCATGTATGAGTAGTCACTCTGGATCTGCCCTTTCATGTCTTCAATGGCGTCCTCCATATGTGCCTGGCTGGCCTTGATCTCATGCAGCCCCTCCAGCAGAGAGTCCCAGGAGCCTTGCATGTGATGGTGATGGTGGTGGTGACCATCCAGTCTGGGACTACCCATAGTGGGTCCTAAAATGCCTCCTCCACCAGCCCCACCGGAGTTACTGCCAACAGCTGAGCCTGACGTGGCGCTGGAGCACTCTTCGTCACTACAGTACTTGGGGCTGGACACCAATGTGGCACTCCCACTGAGGGCCCGAGGTGTGGGGGTGTCTTCCGATTGTCCCCCAACTCCGTCCTCAAGTGTGTCCTTTAGATGAGCTATGTTATCAGCGCTGCCAAATTTGTTCCTGATCAAACTGGCAAACTCTCTTGGCTTTGAGACAACAGCAGTGTGAGTGAGTGCTGAAACCCCACCTTTGACCCCTTCAACTACCCCACCGCCAAAACCACTTATCCCAGCACGAACGTTAGCCCCAACATCTTTTAATCCCTGCTGCATGTCCCGCAGGACATCTTTGGGCTGCCGAGCTGGTCCATTCTGTAGAGATTGAAGACAGATAAGGAAGCAGAGAAGTGAGGCTCTCAAAGGCAGGACAGGTCTAAAGACTTAGGTTTAAGGAACGCAAATCCTAAATGAGAATAAGGTGAGACATGGATGCATTAAAGGTGTTGAGATGAGAATCTACAGGCTATTATGGCATCCAATGTCCTCACAGAGATAGTTCTGGTTTGTATCATAATTTAAATAATCACATACCTGTTCTATCTCCTTCAGCTTTTTGTGATAGTGCTCTAGTTTCTTGTGCAACTGTGCAATAGTCTGTGCCGACTTCTGATTCTTCTTTTCAAACACCTGCTTGATTCGGGATGCCTGTTGTTTGTCAGCGTTATGGGCCAGTTTTAGGTACTCTGCCACATTGTCATCACGGGCCTCTTGCTCTACTCGAATCTGCTCTGTGACTTTTAGGATCTTCTGCTGTAGATGTTCCAGAGCGGCGCGAGTCCGCTGTGGCTCACCTGCCCCTGAAGCTTCAGCCCCACTGACCCCAGATGCTGCCGTTGCTCCTTCTGTGCTGATGTTACTGTCAGAGCCTCCATGACTGGGAGCGGAGGGTAGGCCTAGGGTGGACACCTCACTCTTGTCCAGCTGAGGAGAGTGGACAAGGAGTGGAATTACGGCAATATTTGGGAGTGCATTTCCCCCAGGAACAGCTAGATAGGCTATTAGTGAAAGTGGGTTATTTACACTGGCTTTATTTGAACTAAAACTAAACCTTGGCAGCTTTGGGTTTTACCATCACTATGTTAAGCCCATCACTCTGATATAAGCACAATTACATACGCATGCTCACAGTGATACTAAATGAATGCAAAAAGATGGTGCATGGTGCAGATCAACCATGGTGATGTTTACAGCAATGACAATATTATAGTGTCTATTGTGTTAATTACATCAATCTGCCACTATCCTAAATCTCTAACAAAGATAATGGGATGCTCCTGTAATCCCTTTAAACAATGAGCCCTCTAACACAGGCCTATCATTGATCCACGCAGGGATTCCCCGGGCACATTGATCTATAAGTGTAACTTGGCAGATGGTGGGATTGTCAATGACCCCCTCAGACTGACGTCAAAACAGTGTAATCAGAGCCTGCAAACATTAGTGCCACCAGACACATGGCAACAAATATCTCACTGCTAGCATTTCTCGAGATTTTTCTGGCTAGAATGGTGCATGGATGTATTTGTTTTTTATTTGGGTGACATTTTAAACAAAATGGTAATTGAGGAAAACTGATGACTGCAATCGCTGTGGTTAATAATTTCCTGATACGATAATGGAAAATGAGACGAGTAGCCTATGGAGGCAGGGTCGCAGAATGTACCGATACATATGCTTCAAAACAGTCAACACAAACCGCTGCAGTAATGGCTGATGCTGCAACCCAAGCGGTGTTTCATTTGAAAGAACAATTGTTAATGGATAGCCTATGGCTCATGGTCAATGCTCAGAGAAGAAGTGGGACTGAGATGAAGATGGTAGATGTTTGTAGCATTAAAAACAGGAGAATAGGGTCTCCTGTGGTGTGCACACACGGTCGGTGACAAAGTGTGACATGAGACGAACGTGAATACGCATGGACACGTGAGGATGAGACACAAGCAGTACAGCAATAAATCAAATTAGAAACGTTACCATACTGCTTTAATCCAATATTTGAAGTGCCATTGCAAGTCTGTGTTCGAGGCCCATCCTCCTCCTCCCTCCTCTACTGATAACTGTCAGGAGCCCCTCCTCAACTCTCTTCAACCTGAGTCGTTTTCTGGCTGCCCATCGGCTCTGTATCCTAAAGCTCCATTGTTTATGGCATTAATAGCTGCAGTCTCTCTCTCCTCCTGTAGTGCTCGGATCTTTTTCTCTGCCTTACCATCTCTCCTGCTCTCCCCTGTCCCTCCCCCCTCCCGCTCTAGGTGCAGTCGCTATCTGCCCTGCTCTGTTACGGATGTGGGAGCTGAGGGACAGATGATGGAGGGAATGGGGCGGGGGATGGGGTAGCTCTGCGCAAGCGTACAGGTGCCTGTGCCCGCCGTGGGCCTTTCATCTCCGAACGCTCCATTAAAACATACACATACAGCCCGTGTGTGACTCACTGCAGCTGCGCCTCACAAACATTACAAAATACAAACGCTAACACCGTAATCTTTGTCATGCACTAGGGAGGATTGAACTTGTTGCGAATTTAAACGCATATCAACAAATAGGCCTACGTCTGGTAGGCAGCAGTAAGAGCAAAGTTGCTTCAAATCGGGTGTGTGACATCCTTTCCCAACTGTAGGCTATTGCTCACAGCACAAGGATGTGTTTCAGTAAGTGTCATCACTTAATGAGCACGTAATGAGCCAAGTGCTGGTTTAAGTCTAAAACTGTGCAAACCAGTTTTATACCGACACAAAAAAAGACTGGATGAAACAAATCTAATTTTGTAACATTTTATTGTCAATTAAAACAAACACAATTAAATTAACAGAAGGTATTGTATTTTGAAATAAATAAGTCTACAAATTTAATTAGCGTCTAGATTAAACATGTTAGGGTCAGTGCTTAAGCATCTAAAAGTGAAGTTCTGTCTTGGGGTATTGCCTCTGTTGTTTTCTCACTCTGGTGACTTGTTTAGAATAAAATGTTCTTTTCAACTATTTTGGCTACCCTTACTAGCAGAATACGCTGACACAGACATACATATTCTTAGTTTTTGATTTGAGGCAGATAGATAGCAGAAAAAATTCTTAAATTGCACTTTCCTTCCAATAATAATAAATAAAGCACTTAGCTTTACCATAGCTTACAAAAATAATAGTTTCTTCTGAAGAAATGTAATTTTGTTCATCATTTGTGAACCATCAACTATAAATGCCATTAAGGCACACTATTGTTATGTGCAATACTGCAATATTTTCATGAACATGCTGATATATCTAACTAAAACTAAAATATTTTTTGAAGGAGCTTGACTCACAGGCCAATATCTAACGATGTACAAGTCAGGGTGTGGACAGAGCACTTGTAAAGATCTGAATTAAAACAATTTGATGGGAGAGAACATAATGGCAGATCAAAATCTAAGCAAAGCAACTACATGTACAGTAGATCTCAATCCTCCCTACAAGTACACAAAAAGTTAACATAGAGTAGGACTGAACATATGTCTAAATAAAAGATATCAAAACTCAGACGAGGATGTGCTAGTAAAACGCACAGAGCATTAATCAGCTTGTAAGATGTTCAGCAACAGAGAAATTATGTTTTGTAATGGAGGACTGTACAGTAGGAAATGTTGGTCAACACTTTGGCATACCCTTGCTCCAAATGAGTATAAATCCACTGATTCAGGAGATTACTGCTAATCCTCTCCTCTCAAACGTCCCCTTCTTACCACTGAGAAAATAACACCCCGCACAGAGAGAATACAGTACCCTAATTAACCTTATATAAATGACAGCTATATGTAGCAGAGGTCCCTTCCGTTTACATGATTAACTGGGCACACGGAGTCCTCCTGAGCCACTGTCTGTGCAGTTCATGGTATTCCTGAGTGTAGGTTTTTGTGTCTCTCTTTGAAACTTGGCAACTTCGCAGGGAACTGCACGAAACATCACTCTCCAGATTTGCGTGGCTTTCCAACTACTCTTTTCTTAGCTTGATAAAAATCTGAAAATATAAATAGTAATTATGACACAGCTAATTTACAGTTCAAAATGTGATAGAAGCATTGGACCTAAATATGAATATGTACCTGTAATGTTTGTCTGTTTCCGCTTGGCGCCTGTAATCTGTTGTTGCTCTGGTGTCTTTTCTAACTTCTCAAGGTTGAATGTACACCTCTTTGGGGTGCATAGGATGTTTTTCTTCTCACTTTTAAGTGGCTCCATCCTTTCCCCCTTCTTGGAAAGTGTTTCCTCTGCGGTGCTGTGACCCTCTGCTTGTCCCACACAAGAGCGGTACAGCAGTGGCACCTTGGTACTGGGGACACCTTCCCACTGGAAATCACTATTGTCCAAAGGCTTGTCTTGGATAAAGTCGAACCCCCAACGCAGTGAAGCCTCCTCTAGGTCTTTGCGTAAGGCTGCCTGGTACTCTACATGCAGCTGCTTTCGGTCGACAGGCCCAAAAAGATTTCGTCGAGTGGCCCTATTTCCCAGGGTACTCAGAATCTGCTTGTGACCAGCCATGATTTTACACTGCAGGAAACATAAAAAAGAAAAGGTTAGTCTTCAAAGCTTCTGCATGAGCCAACATGAAGAAGAAGACCAGCTGGGCTGTGAACACTTTGATGGTGACCACTCTTATGTAACAAAGAGTTTTACCGAGAGCTTTTCAGATTTACCAAAAAGAAAAAATTAAATGAGAATGCTTACCATCGTTCTGTTATAAGTTGCATCAGTGACAATCATACACATGAGACTGAAAAGAGTTTGCGCTCTCTTATAGGGAGCTGCAAGTGACTCATTGGGCCCTCCAATATGAATCACTGGTACATGCCTGGGCATAATCTTACACAGACATGTAAGGGCAAGTTCTCAACACAGCTGTCGACTGAATTACCACTAGGTGGCAGTAATAAATCAGTTATAGGGCTCCAACCCAACCACAAACCTCAATCATAACTTTAGATTAGACATTATTGATCAGACATTATTAAAATCGTATTTACTATTTCTTCAATAGTATTCAATGTGCTATGAAATCAGGGCTAAAGCAGGTACACCTTTTTACTGAGGATAATAAGTCATTACATTCATTCAGGAATTGTTGTAATAGAATCCTGCTTTACCAAACAATCTGTGGGACCCCAGCCCAATCTAATGATTTGAATGTGTATTAGTTCAAAGTTATATATTCAATCAAAAAATTAGGGGTCACTGGAGTTGTGCTAATATAAATCATATCAAAACATACAGCCTAGAGTGGGCCACACATTTCCAAGTTTTGTCTTTGATATTAAACAATCATTTCTCAGAAACACTGAGACAAAGAATAATGATGAGTCATCGTGGCTGATTGTCCCCACCCTTGGTTACATAACCTGTAGCCTATGTTATCTATAACCCATTATATTAAAATGTTAACTATAGGTAAAGGTTAAAGGAAAAGCATATGGACCCAGTTTTCAAGTTGAAGATGTTTCATATTCCAAGAGACTTTATCAATTCTGAGATGCACTGGTAAGAGAGCTGAACTTATATCTCTAGAGGGAGGAGTTTGACCTGAAACTAAACCTGATGGACCAGGCTGTTCAGGTCTCATAGTTGTTTGTTATGAAAGGGCAGTGTGACTCTTGATGTGAGAGTCGTTAAAGGCTCGGGTGAGTCGTTAATGTCACTGTTCCATTCAGGTGTGGTTGTTGTTCTAGAGTGAAACTGTTTTCATTTAGGTTTCAAAACACTGTTGTAAATACTAGGCAATCTGTTCAGAGAGGGCTTTTCCATTTTAACAAAAATGGCTTCCTTCACACCCCTCCAGAGAGGCCAGATGGGTTGAGAGAGGTGTAAAGGAAGCCATTTTTTGTTAAAATGAACCAGAACAGCCCAATTCTATCAAGTTTATTTATTATTATTATAAGTTTATATAGCGCTTTTCAGGGGCTATTCATTTCACTACACAGTCACACACTGGTGACAGCCCCAGCTGCTCTGGGGCAGACTGACAGAGACGTGGCAGCCACTCCATCACCAAATACATTCACTTAACATTCTTACGCATTCATACACCAGTGCCACAGTCACTGGAGGCAAGGACGGTTAAGTGTCTTGCCCAAGGACACAACGACAGTATGAACTGTGGGGAAAGTGGAAACCGCTCTACCACTGAGCCACTGCGCCCCTAGTTTCAGGTCGAACCCCTTCCCTCTAGAGATATAAGCTCAGCTCTCTTAGTTGATCTCAGAATTGAAAAAGTCTCTTGGAATTAGAGACAAAACGTCTTCACCATAAAAACTCCAGATGCTTTTGCTTTAACCTTTTCTTCAAGATGACCTGGATGACTGAGAACCTTCAGATAAAAATGTTGGTACATATCATAACATTGAAAACGTCTTGTTGGTGTGACAAAGACAGAGAGAGGATAATCATGTTGAATTACCCAGATGGGTTTCCCAGCGTTAGTGCTTGTTGCTGCTGTTTGACAAATAAAGCCCACTTTAAAAAAAGAATAGTCCCAGGATAGAATTTGGACTTCATTCATTCCATTTATTCATTTTCTTCCGCTTAGTTCCATTAGGTGACTGGGGCGCCCATCCCAGCAACTTTGGGCCCTAGGCGGGGTACACCCTGGACAGTGGCCAGTTAGTCACAGGGCTGAGAGGGCTGACAATTTGGACTTGGATGTATATATTTTCTGATATTTTAAGCATGGAGGTAGCCCTTCTTATGTTGATGCAAATATTTTAAATGATGTATAAACGTCATCTCTTTTTTTTAGGTGAGGGACAGGAAAATCTACTGAGTCATAATTTTCCCTCCTCACAACACGTCAGACAAGGGGGCGGGCCAGTGCAGAGAGGCGTGATTCAAGGCTGTGGCGGGAGTTAGCTCAGGCATGAACTACTGCTGAGAGACCGGCTTCTGTCCCACACCCTAGCCACTTTACTAGACCGCTCCACGTGAGCCTCCAACCCGTGCGTCCCAGAGCAAACTGGGCTGTGACTGGAGGCTGGCCGATCTCCCTTTACCGTAACCTGACACAAACATTAAAATAACAAAGCCATATCGAGGTGACATGTAGTTTTCTTTGAGTAATAGTCACTTTAGGCTTAAGACGGCTCAAAAAGTAGCATCGTTCTACATTCAAGTAGTACAGGTTAATAGTATACCAAGGCAGATAAGCTAACTCCTATAAACCATATATAAGGCACAAAAAAGTAATACATGCGACCTTACATAGCGTAGCCTATTTACTGTAGAATACAAGAATTTGGCTATATCGCGAAGTCTATCATTGCAGATTATAATACACGGACAAATCCCTTTACATCCTCAATGGTGTAATAAACATAGTCATAATCAGTCACAAAAAAGCACTAATGTTAAAGAAGCAAGTTAACTGTAGGCTAAGTGTTACTTACATGTCACGTATTTTCAAGGTAAAAGTTTGCTTCAAGTTGATCAATGAAAAGATTCACTTTCTTCTTCCTTGTTGTTTAAGTTCAAAATTCAGAGCTATAATACCCAAGACTAATGTTACTTGGACCAACCTTTTCAATAAATCGATACGATTAAACTATGCAGCGTGCGGGCTACTTGATATTTTCTCCAAGATTTCTCATAGAAAAGGACGGACTAAACATTTATGAACCCTAGAGGGGGTAAACCTTCCTTTCCCGTGAAGAGGCGGGGCTTTCTGCTACTCACACGTGAGTTTGGCCCGGTAAACACACGAGAACACGTGAAAGGCTTAGGAGATGAGGAAATTCCTATACAATCTATGGGAAATTCCAGCACGAGACTCGGAACACGGAGCTCAGGCCCACTGCGCATGTGCAGTACACAGTGAACGCATGTCCTTCGAACTCTCTCTAAAACACAGCAAGAGCAAGTGATAAAACTAATTATTATACAATCTATGGATGAAACATTACAGACTGTCAACAATAAGAACCATGTTAAATCATTAAAAATGTGCCAAACCAACTCGTTTACTTGAGTTTAATTTATCTATACAATCAATCAATCAATCAATCAATCAATCAATCAATCAATCAATCAATCAATCAATCTTTGTACGACTAACATGCTACAAGAGACAAGAACAATGACATTATATATACAAAAAAATATGCTTCCATGCGACCTCTATCCGTCCGGTCCCGTCCCTAGTCGTCCCTGTATGGGCTGATATTTGTGCCACTAGAAACTGAATATGTTGTATTTGAATTAGAAGTAGCCTACTCAAACTGCATCTGAATTGCTCAAGTTGAATTAATGCTTTTTTTAAACTTAATTTAAAGAGCATAATCTGAAACCAAATGCATTGGTTTGTAAATTAATTGCAGTAAATTAAAAATGAATTTATATTTTGAAATTGAATTGATTTGCTTTCTCTATGGATAGACCACCATAAAGTAACCAAACTAAATGTAGCTCTTTACGTAAGTTTTCAGAATATGAAGTCTTCTTATGAAGTCTTCCGTGTGGTGCCCACATAGATAGTATAATTAGGGTGCCCATCATTGACTGTAAATGTACACCGTCAATGGTGCTTGTTCTTTGATCATGTGACTCGTCACCATGGAGACGGATTATCGGCACTATGGCTTTGGGTGGAAAAGCGCGCGCTTTGAGAGCACTGTGTGCCTGTGTTGTGCTGGTTCACGTGTGCTGTCAGCTTGAAAGATAGTCAGTCGTGGGTTTGCAGGGGTGTAACCGACACACGCAATTTGGTAGTGTGGAACAGTGGCGGGGGTATTAAATACACAGCAAGTGCTATTTTCTACTGTAGGCTACGTGCAGAAAAGACATTTCGTGGACATATTGACTTGTGTTCATGGAACCTTGACTTCAGTGTTTACCCCAACCATTATTGGTGTCTTGAAGTCAACCGAATTACAGCCTCATCCCTGACCCTGACAACAAAAAGTAGTTCTGTATTTGTAACAATATCCTAATGAGAAAAATTTGACAACAAATTGCCGCTAGTCTTGTGAAAGTTCTCAGTCATCCAGGTCATCTTGAAAAAAAAGGTTGAAGTAAAAGCATCTGGACTTAGTTTTCAAGGTGAAGACGTTTTGTCTCTAATTCGAGACTATCAATTCTGGAACTCAGAATTGATAAAGTCTGGAACACAGCTTTTACTTTAACCTTTTGTTAAATTGCCGCTAGCTTTATGTAGGTTATACGCTTTGCGACAATCAATACATAACTGGTTTACAAAACAGACTCTCTCTGCTCTATTTGTATGCTATGGGCTTACAAATTTTCAATTCGATATGCTGTAGGCCTAGCTCTAGAGTTGTGCAGTACCAGTCTGAATATTTTAATAGTTGCATTTTCTCCTAATCTCACAATTTTATGTGCAACTACCCTAGTCTTCCACAATGCATGCGAACTCAAGTGTTTAAGTATTGTGCAGTTTCTTAATGCCAGTAAACTTTTATTTCTAGTGCCCAAAAATAAAAGGGTACTGAAGGTATCAGGCATGAAATGGTACACTACCCTATTCTGAATAAACATTAAAATAAAATAAAATAAGACACTTTTAAACCAATGTTTAATCACACCATTTCACATAGTATCAAAGAGAAAAATAAATGACAACTTCATAACAAAAAGCTGCTTGCGTTTATTGCCTTTTTTCATGAATGCTAGTTTTGCACCTCTTAACAGCCAACCATCTTTTCTCAGATGGCAACCTTCATTATGAAGTTAAGTTAGCTAGTGCACACTTTTATTTCTTACATATTCCAATCCTTTTAAAAAAGTTGGTGTCATTTGAACAATGAAAATGATGGATGAAACTAACACTACACAGTACATTCAATAACAAAAAAAAAAAAATCAAAGCTTGTTGACACACTGGTGAACTGGAATGCACCAAATAGGTGGAATAGGGAAATACACCTAGACAATCCCAACCAATGTAGTAGAAAAAAAATAAAAATAAACACCATTACAGGACAAGGAGAGGGACACTAAAATGCTCGATTGTTTAAAAACCCAACTCAAATATGACGTCATGTCCACGTGAAACGTCAAATCATTGACAACCGTTTTCTTCGGCTCCCTTTACATCCGACAGCCCTGGTTTTATTTTCTGTCATTAGATCTAGAGCGACTGTTGGGAGAAAAAGAAAATTAGACCAACTACAATAAGTCTATACAACATTTATTGCATTTTATTAGCACTAGACCTACCTCCTAGAGCGTGAAAAGGACCGTGAAGGTTTGTGGTTCCTGTCCCGAGAGAGGGACCTCTCCCTCCTCCTGTCTCTAGAAAAGGACCTGTTAAATAATAATTAGTAAAACTTAATGTCACACCATTTAATTATGATCTAGTAAATTAGTTTTAAAGTTAAATGTGAACATACCTGCTTCGACTGCGGCTAAAACTCCTCCTGCGTGGGGATCTGCACAGCAAATACACAAATGTTTGAGTAAAATCCCCAAACTCACCCACAGAGATCCAAACTGATAAAATGGACTCTAATAAACATATCCTTCATCGAAGCCCTTAGCCTACCAAGTAATACTGAAAAAACATTTAAATTCAACAAATAAGACCTACTGGCAAAGAACCATGTCAGTAAAGCTGCTTAGAATTACTTGTCACCACTTCCCACAGTAAAAGTCACCATACACCATGCACCTTGGACCTTGGATAATTTGCCAACATTTTGGCCCATATTTCAAGCATGAACACTTTACTGTGGGACTTGCCATTATGAAACTTGACCATGGCACTTCAATGTGAAAACAAACAAAAAAATAAAAAATAAAAAAACTGACGCTAGCAACAATCAAAACACTATTCTAAGAATAGTTTTTAAAGCAAAAGACCAGATCCAAAGACTAATTAAAACAGTAAAGCACAAAAAAATGTGATTTTGTATCCACGGGGGGTTAAGAGTATTTGCTTTGTGAGGGTTTATTATACTGTTCAAAGGCCAAAGACAGATGATAAATCTACTAAATCAAAATCTCTGGAAATGCAAGTTGATGAACCACTGCCCTTTTAAATAGAAACCACTGCCCTTTTAAAAAGAATTTACATTAATGAGGAAAAAATGAACTAATAATTAAAATAAGAAAAAAAGAACAACCTTTGTCAACCAGCTTTATCTTCAAAACTGTAATCTGCAGTGTACTGAATGAAGCAGGAAAACTTACTAGTATTTTTGGATTTCAACAAGCTAGATATGACGAAAGACTGGCAGACTGTCGGCCGAGTAGGTAGAATTGGCTGAATAGGACTGGCCAGTTGCTGCAAGGTGACTAGGTGGCAGGCAGATGGGGGCTGGCTGTGGCTTTTTTTCCTGCTTTAAATGGTTAGCCGAAGGCTGCTGCTGGTAGGTTGTAGACATTTGGGAACATAATACGCTGATTGGTCAGGAATGTGAGGTGGGCCGCTGCCGTTTGGGTTAAGGTTGAAGGAAGAGAAGGTTGAGAACGGCATGCTGAGGAACCAATGGGCTGGTGCAACCTGACGACTGGCCATGCCTGGGTCATGTAACAGCACCAGCCAAGCTGAGTGGGGCACGATGGTCAGCAGTCACATGATGCTGAAAGAGGACTAGTTGATTGACTCTGAGGGTGGTGAGAAGAGGCATGGTGGTGGCTCTGCAACGGTTTTCATTCTTATTAATATAAATGAAAAGGATAGAAAAAAATGCATCAAATTTGGCACTTTACCCCCCCCAACTGTAAACTTATTTCACAGAATCTACTTGGCCGTTATAGACATGTTTAATTGTATATAAAATGTATACGTCTCAGGCCGAATACTATGATGCATTTTGAATTGGAAAGGTTTTTACTAGAAGTTTTTACTAGAAGTGTGTGTTGTATCCCTGTAGTATATATTTACGCATTTATTAATTTAATTTAAACAATTTATTTGTAAGCCTTTCACGTTTAACCAACTATAAATCAATAACAGACACTATAGAGACCTGGACTGGAAAGCGATAAAAATTCTCTGGAAATATACTGTGGATAAGAAAGTTGTGTCATTAAGTCACCAAACAAAATTAAGAAAGATGTAATCCGACTCAAATCCATTGGGCTAGTTCCTGTCATTCTTATACAAGTTACCTTCGCCTGGCTGGTGGGCTTCGGCGCCTGTAATCGTCTCTGTCTCGAGGACGCCTGTTCCACGAAGGTGGTGCACCACGGGCACGACTGCGCTTCTCACCATTGGATAGCTCTACCCTCACTCGGCAGCCACACATGGTTCTAAATTAAGGCATTTGTTTTAGCTGCACATTTCTGAGATGGATAATACTCAAGTTAGTTCATTGTGCCTACCTTCCATCGAGCTCACGTACTGCATCAGTTGCATCTCTGGGATCTTCAAACTCTACAAATGCAAAGCCTGGGGGATTCCTGGCAACCCACACACTGCGAAGAGGGCCATAATAGCCAAATGCTCTCTCTATCTCAGTCTTGTTTCCACTGTTGCCCAGATTTCCAACATAGACCTTGCAGTCAAGGGGACAGTCACGATGCATGACTCAATCTGTGAAAACAAGGAATTTGTTTTATGATTGTATGGACTACATTTATATGTTCAAAATGCGTATTGTTTTTGTGTTTTAGTCAAAACGTTTTTAACCAAAGTTAATTCATTATTTATTCATTACGCCACGGGTCAAATATATAACATTTCCACTTCTTTGTATCATACATAATGATATTTATCACACGATACAATTTCAGACAAGTAAACTGTGTCCGTGAGAAATTGGTTACCAACTAGATAAAACATGAACTACATTGGCCTAGCGCTAAAAAAAAAAAAAAGAGCTTGGCCTACTCATCCACCGAAAAACTCTTTGTGGCGCTAAAGCTAGTTTCCGGTACCGCATTTGGGTCTGCCTTACGCCAAAATCGATGAAAACATAACTTCAGGATTCAGCAAAAGCACAGTGCATTCCTCTTTTCTCATTTCCACCGTATAGCATATAGCAAGCGGATTTGCATTTCCCATTAGATTGTGGTTTCGATGGATAAGAGGCTAGCAGCGAATTGCTAGCGCATTCATGGAGAGCTAAAATGGCTGTCTACGATTTTGAGGCCTAACAGCAACAATACAAAAACACAATTCAAACGTGCAGGTCTCACCATGATATACACGATATATCACATTTTTAAAGCTAATGTGTCATAAAAATGTACATACCGAATGTAAAATAATTCACAGTTCAGATATTCGGCTCTTCTTCAGTAGGTCTGATCCTTTCGATCGTCAATGGAAAATGGCGTAACGACGAAGACAAATGCGGATGAGCGTGGTCCGCCCAAACAAGTTGGGCGTCGAAGATGTGAGGGGGCGGGTAAACTCCTCAATGTAGGCTATAATTTTATTGTAAAACATATATAAAATGGAATTATTAATGGGTAAACTCCTAACAATTTGTACGATTTTGGATAAAGTAGACACGGGAAACTAGACTTAAAAGACCTAATCTAACCTACATGACACAAAATCACAAATCAAAGCTTTAGTGTAAAGCAGAAGGGTAAATAGTGTGAAAAGATGCTAGTCAACAAATGCTTTATATATATATATATATATATATATATATATATATATATATATATATATATATATATATAAATATAACTAAATTAATACATATATATATATACATACATATACATATACATATATATATATATATATATATATATATATATATATTAGCTATATATGTATATGTATATATGTATTAATTTAGTAAGACATGTTCACAGCACGCGGGAGAAAACAGAACTCTGGTAGTGGCTTTTTAGTTCCCTTCTGTTACTGTTCTGTGAACATGTCTTACTAAATTAATAGCCACCCCTCCGTCTGTCAGTCAGGTAACGCCCACAAAGTTACTCAGCCACAGTCAGCCAGGTGACAGCTGAGCAAACGGGGGAAGCAGTGCGGCTGCGTCGTAACGAGCAATGCATGTTTCTTGGGTTTAGTCCAACGTGATTGCCTAGATATTTATTAAACACTTAATTTTTACACAGCAGACTTTATGTGTATGCCTTTTCAAGTCGTTCTTTCAAGTAAGACAGCGATCAGCGAGAACTCTGCTAGCGCTAGCGTCTGACGTTTCCTTACAGTTCCTGCAAACTAAGACTTACGCTGATATTTTAATTTAAGGGACTGTGAAAATGTCAGAACTGGCCGTAGATGCAAAAGCGGAGGTGAAGCAAGCGAGTAAAGAAGTAAAAGAAAGTGAAAACGTTGCAGAGAAATATTCTGCCATGACCGTAAGCAAAAACAGCGAAATGAACATGGGAGAGCTGTCCTCTGTCTTCAGCGCTGTGCCCATTCACAAACCTGTTAAAAAGGTAAGCAACATTTTAATCTCTAAAATAATAACTAATAACTTATTTAAATGTTTATAGAGTCATAAGTTGCTGGTCACCTCACAGCTAGGAATAATGGGGAGAATTGTGCTTTCGTTATTAGGTTGTAAGGCCACTGAGTATATAGCCTAGCCTACGTATTTAGGTTGCGCTACTTGGGCTATAGTTACTGTAGCATCTTCAAATTTAAAACAACTCCAGTGTGAAAAATTTACAGTATTCTAGAAACCTATTAAATACTGTTAGGGTGGTATTTGTGGGAGTGTTATCCAATAAAACAGCCCATGTTATGATTCATACAGTTTACATTTACAACTGTATGAATCAGTTGTAAATGTAAGGTTTGGTTTTTAAGGCTTATCTGAGTGCCGAAATGACCACTGAACAAACAAAAAGGGGGGAGAAGTATACCAAATTCAAGACACTTGAACAACTTCCACAAATGACAAGTCAAATATGTGAAGTGGTGTCCATCAAGAATTCGTCTTGATGGACACAGTGTACACAAGAAACATGTCACTCAAAAATGCAGTGTCTGGTAACAGAGCGGTTTCACAAAATGTTTGTTGTTTAGAAAAAATAAGCTAGCTCGAAATTGGTTTAGTGAATTAAACCAAAATCATTCTTTCCAGAGGATAACGTGGATATTGTCACCGTAATCTTAAGGAAAACAGCTTCACATTGTTCTCAGTTGCTATGTTATTTTCATTGGTATGTGGGGTATTTTCAGGAACACCAGGGAAACCAGAAACAGCCCAGATCAAAATTAGTCTGAACTTTATCACAGAAGACAAGAACACTTATCTGATTATAATCACCATAATAGCAAATCCCTCACTTGACTGATTCATGTAATATAATCACCCTACTTTCCCAACTTCATTTTGTAGGGAAGAAGAAACCAAATACCCTTACTTACTGTTGAAGGGAATTATTCTCTTCTACCTCTTCACTTTTTGACATAAAAGAGGATGTTACAATGAACTGACAAGATTTCTCAGCGCATGCTAAAAAGTCAAATCAACAGTCACGCTCTTGTCTAAAATGGCTATATTACATAATGGTAGTATTCACAAGAAAGAGGGCCTGTTTAAAGTCTCCAATGTTTTATCTGCGTCCAGTTAAAATCCCATGTCTTTACAAATCATATGCAAGCAGTGTGATTTAAAATGTTTTTAAACAGCAAATCCAGTTTGTGGAGGACAAGCAAGAGTTCAGCAGATTCCCAACCAAAACAGGCCGTCGCTCCCTGTCCCGGTCAATCTCTCAGTCATCCACAGACAGCTACAGCTCTGGTAAAATGTTTAAACAATTGTTTTTGATTCAACTGCTAAAATCCATTGTGCCTGTAAGCAATGCTCTTTATATATTGTAGCTGCCTCCTATACAGATAGCTCGGATGATGAGACCTCTCCACGGGACAAAACACAAGTCAATTCAAAAGGCAGCAGTGATTTTTGTGTCAAGAACATTAAGCAGGCTGAATTTGGAAGAAGGGAGATAGAGATTGCAGAGCAAGGTAATTATTTTTCCACATAGCATTTTTATTTTATTTTTTTTAAATGTTCTCTAGGGAAACAAAATTAATCTTGTCTCTTTGTCAGTTACATGACTCCGTCTTGTTGTTGACAGATATGGCAGCACTGATCTCACTCAGAAAGAGAGCGCAGAGTGAGAAACCATTGGCAGGTGCCAAAATCGTGGGCTGTACACACATCACTGCTCAGACTGCAGTAAGATTTCTGTCTGATGTTGACATGACACCCAAACTAAGACTCCTATTTACTCTGCCACTCAGTCAGTATTGGATTTAGGTTACTTCTTAGTGTCAGTAAATGAAAAAAAAAAATGCACTTTTAGAATTTGAAGCATATAATATTGGTATACTTATAGGTATTTAAAATCTCCACTAGACAATATTCAGTAAAAACATATAAATGATATGTGCCAATATGTTGAGGCGTTCTTTGTTCACTACTTCAGTGTGTGCTTTTTCAGGTGCTGATTGAGACTTTGGTGGCTCTCGGAGCTCAGTGCCGTTGGACTGCGTGCAATATCTACTCCACACAGAATGAAGTGGCTGCTGCACTGGCAGAGTCTGGTGAGCTGCAGTTCTTTCTTCTGACATTTACAGAGTCAATGAATATTCAACCAATCCTGAGTAAAATGAAGAGAAGAGTTTATAGAAAGAACATTACTTTTTTTGCAGGTGCTGTGTGATGGTTTCTGTCTAGTTGTCATAGCACGGTAGATCATGAGCTGACAAGTCAAAGATTTAAATGCTGGTGTAAACTTTTTTTGTTTTTTTGTAGACACTGCTTTGTTCTCAGAGATATATTAACTGCTTCCAACAGCTGTGCTCTGGGATGTTACAGTATGGCCCTCATGTTTTACTTTGTCATATTCCTTTTATATCTTTAGGTGTAGCTGTTTTTGCCTGGAAAGGGGAGTCTGAGGATGACTTCTGGTGGTGTATTGACCACTGTGTCAGCACAGATGGATGGCAACCTAATATGGTAAAGTGAAATTGCACTTTTTATGCTTTTTCTTATATTAGCACAGTACTCATTTGTAGTGTACACTGCCTAGAAATAAATAAAATAAAAATAAAAATACAAAAAACAAATAAAAATTAAAATAAATGCCTGACATTCACTGTGACGTGTTAGATCCTTGATGATGGAGGTGACTTGACACACTGGATGTACAAGAAGTACCCCAATGTTTTCAAAAAGATCAGGGGAATTGTGGAGGAAAGTGTCACTGGGGTTCACAGGTAATGTACTGCTCTCCAGAAAAATCATTTTATTACATTTTCATAACAAAATGGAGCTAGTGGAAGATCAAAAGATTATTATTATTTTTTGTTACTAGGCTATATCAGTTGTCTAAAGCTGGGAAACTGGTTGTGCCTGCGATGAATGTAAATGACTCTGTGACTAAACAGAAGTTTGACAACCTTTACTGCTGCAGAGAGTCAATCCTGGATGGGTATGTATATATGTAAAAGTTATTTTCTATTCTATAATGTGTTAATTAAACTGTTTCAACTTAAAAGCATCCCATAGTGTTAACACATCGGTATCGTCCCACTGGAAATGAAAAACATTGTTTGTTCTAATCTTGGCAAAAGAAATCTCTCAGAAATACATAACATATATTTAGTTAATTGTAAGTGTTTGTGAAATGGATGTCATAGTTGTTTTAGGGTTATTTGTTTCAGGGTTACATTAAATTTAACTTTCATTTGTATAAATACATCTTTTTTTATACTTCTCTCTGGAGAGAAGGAGAGATGTATAGTTTTCTATTGTTTCTTACTATTTCTGAATTCCAGCTTGAAGAGAACCACAGATGTCATGTTTGGAGGCAAGCAGGTGGTTGTGTGTGGGTATGGTGAGGTAAAACATTTCTTCATTTATACTTGAACATATGGATAATATTTATCTATAGTTTTGGTATTATGATTCATTACATATTTGTTTTGTGTTCACCCTGATTGGGTTGTAATTATTCACTAAGCACAACAATTATATCTTGTTTGGTCTTTGCAGGTTGGAAAAGGTTGTTGTGCTGCTCTAAAAGCTCTGGGAGGCATTGTCTCTGTTACAGAGATCGATCCAATCTGTGCGCTGCAGGCCTGGTGAGTGTGAAAGGAACATGTTGATGCCTGATTTATTGAATACTAAAGAAACAGTAGTGATAGTGAAAACATCATGACATAACTGCCTGTTTGAGCCTTAATAATTTCACCAAAGTGCCTTTGTTTTCAAACAGCATGGATGGATTCAGGGTGGTGAAGCTTAATGAGGTCATTCGCCTGGTGGATTTGATCATCACATGCACTGGTAAATTACATACAAATACCTTAAGTTTAGTTATGCTTTTCTATGGCTCTAGGCCAGGCTGCTTCTGTAAACTCAATGAGTTTTACCTGGTTAAATAAAGGTTTAAATGGTATAACTGTATGATATGAATAGATTTAAATGTTGTTGTTAAATGTTTTTTTTTTTTTTGTAGGTAATAAGAATGTGGTGACCAGAGACCAACTGGACAGAATGAAAAATGGCTCTATTGTCTGCAACATGGGACACTCCAATACTGAGATTGATGTGGTAATTTGATAGGGCAGAATCTTTTAACACAACGAAGACTATTAAAGGTTGAAAAAAGAGAACTGGCTTGAAATGGTTAAGCTAATCTGGTTTAATCCCCAGACAAACAGAAATAAATCATATATTTACATTTAGTATTAATCAGTGTGTCTACATTGGATTAGTAGTTATTTAACTTAAATGCATTTTCTTTCCTTTTTACATTTTTTTTTTTTTTTTTTTATATATATATTGATTGTATTTAATGTATGAATTGTTCTTGTCCAGGCAAGTCTTCGGACCCCTGAGCTGACTTGGGAAAGAGTGCGCTCCCAGGTGGATCATGTCATTTGGCCCGATGGAAAGAGAGTTATCCTCCTTGCAGAGGTAACAACGTATCGAAAATGGCAAAGTAGTTAGCTTAAAATTTCTATTAAACTCATGTATAATTTAAATTTAGGATTTATTATGTTGCAAATTTGCTGTCCCTTTTTACAGGGTCGTCTTCTGAACCTCAGCTGCTCTACTGTTCCCACCTTTGTTCTGTCCATTACAGCCACAACTCAGGCAAGTCAGGTCTACCAATGCCATAAACATCCTTTACAAACAAATATAAAACCAAGGTCTGTGTAATTTTAAATATGGCTTGCCTTCAAAAAGTAAGATTTATGGAATTACAGTCTTCCCATGTGGAACAATATGTTTCAAACCTTTCCAAAATCATGTTAGTTAATTTGTTAGATTTGTTAATTCTATAACTTTGTTAATTACTGTAACATTGAAATATAGAACCCACATTAATTGTGCATGGTTTGTTTTCAGGCCCTGGCACTCATAGAGTTGTACAATGCTCCAGAAGGAAGGTACAAGCAGGATGTGTACTTGCTTCCTAAGAAGATGGGTAAGGAAAAAAGCCACTTAATGTTTACATTATTTAACTCCTATATACCTGACTGCTGTAGCACTTGAATAGGAAGGCAATTTGGGTTATTTATGAGTTTGCCGCTACAATATTTTACAAAACAAGTTAAGAGTTGTGAGAGACGACCGTCTGTGTCTTTTAGATGAATATGTTGCCAGTTTGCATCTGGCTACTTTTGATGCTCACCTCACTGAGCTAACGGATGAGCAGGCCAAATACCTGGGCCTCAACAAAAATGGACCATTCAAACCCAACTACTACAGGTACCAATATTCTACTTGTCTATGTAAATTCAGTTGGTAATGCGTTTGCATTATTATGTGTTTACTGTGCTTACAGGTACTGATTCAAAGGAGAACATTAATGGAAAGGAATGGGAACCAACAAAAAGCTTATATTTACAATTATGACCAAATGGTTCTGAAAAGTAGGCGTAAGTAGAGCCCATGGCCAGCTATCCTTTTTGAGAAGTACGTTTCTGTTATGTCAATTTACAATAGACAAATTCCACTTAGTTATTTTATAGATTATGATAATGAATATAATATATAGTATGTAAATATTGTGCCAAAATAAGGAAGGAAAATACCAAAATAGGTCATCTTTGGGCCTTTCTTTTAAATTATGCTATTTTACCTCAATACTGTTAATTACATACTCTTTCCAATAAAAAAATAGCAAACAAAAAATGTCACGCTTGTGGGAATTTAGGTCCAAATAAGGACTCAATTTTACTGAAAGTGTCTGCTGGAAGGACTTGTAAATATATGTTAGCCATAATAAATAATGTGCTTGTAGTGGTTATCTTCTTAAATTGAAGTTTTGCAGATAATTACTGTGGTGGCTGAGCAAAAATTACAGTTGCAAGTTGTGTGTTTGGGGTGTTGTTAGATGTGGATACTTTTAATGCATTCCAATTAAAGATGAGTTTCTTATTTTATTGCTAAGCGCGACCATTAATATTAGCTTCTATTACCAACATAAGTAGGCTTGAGTTCAAGATGAAAAGGGAGCTCAGAAAAGTTGCTTGTAAAACACATGCCCTGTAATGAGGTATTGATAATCTCTGCACCTCAGGGCATTTGAATATCTCAGATTATTTTAAGTGTAAATATTTTTACTGTGCAATGGCTGACTTTAGTATCTATGCGTTACCTCAATTGTTATAATGAAATTGTTTTTGATTCCATTAATTTCTTTAGTTTCTTGAGTTATCCAAGACAATTATCTTGCATAACTCAGTTTTCTAGGCTTCAGAAATTATTTTTAGTTTGATTTTCGAACTAGTTCTATCCAATGTCCTGTGGTGATCAACACACTTTACTGTAACCAAATGACTCTGGGCCTCACCATGGGTTATCATCAGCCATTATTTTATGTCTTATAATTGTTTTTGAATTGATTTTAACACCTTTTTTAACTTAACAAAGTGGTTTAATTTTATTGGAATTGGCAGTTTTTAAAGCTTTTTTTTGTACCTACCATATATTGACTACCTAAAGTACTCTATCGGTTTTACAGCCATGAAATTAGAGTGTCACCAAGATGAACACTGTATCCATGGTAACTGGTCAGTAGGCAGTGCCTTGTGACTCACTCAGTGACAATTTAGATAATGTGCTTTTACTTCAAGCATGGAAATACCAACTTGTAACACTGCAATATACAGTTATAGCTATGCAGCAACATATATTTGTTTTGTCCAGAGCTCAGTTACAGTTCAGTAACAAGGTTGTGTAATTATTCTTTGTATTAAACACTTGCCCTGAAGCAGCATCCTACCCTGTTACTTACCCTGTTACTTTCTATTGAGTTATTAAGAATTGTTATACAGAGATATTCAGCACTTAAATATGCCTTTCATAATAAATTTTGTTCACTTCATATGATGTAAAATTTAGTTGTAACATTGTAGTAAACACGTAAAATTGTCATATTATTGTTAAACACTGGACTGATGCCATATTAAATAAGAACGCCACTGTGATAAGAAAGTTGCACACTGTTGATGGTTTATATATTTTTTCTTACACACCATTTATATATTGAATCAATGTGACCAATACATTTTTATCTGTTTACACCCTCTGTAATCTATATGCACAGTTCCCTTTTAATAAACTCAAATTTCAACAGCGGTATTTATTTATTTTCTCAAAGAGAAGCTTTGTTTTTGCTCTTGCATACAAAGATCCAGTTATTTTATTTCAACACAATCTAACTGACATGTAACTATTATTTACATAGTACTATCATAGATTTTGTAATAAGAGTACTATATAAGAAAGAAGAAGTTGCAGAGAAGAGAAAACCAAAGCTCAACCATAGTGAGCAACTCAATGCTCGCCGTTTCTCGCGAGAAACACTGACGGAAAATTATGGACGTCGGGGGAAACGGTGGAGTAGCTGTAAACAATAAACAAAAAGCTATGATACCCAACAAAAGCAGAGGTGAATTCATACGCAACTTACGGAAAGACTCAGAGGTGAGGAACACAGATGTTTAGTAATTTGGTGATTTTTAGCTTGATTTTTAACATACCATGAAGCTTCTGTAACATAAGCCACGCCAAGCTATGGCTAATGTAGCTAGCATAACGTCACTGTTATTACGTTAACTAAGTATCCAGTCACATATGTTTACCTATTTGAAATCAGAAATTCAATTACAAAACCTTGGCTCATTGTTGGGCTGTAGCTAGCTTGTCCGACGCAGGGGTTTGTTGAGACTGGCTACCATAGGCCTGTCTCACAGAAATCTGACGACCTGTTGAGAAGTGAATGGACAGCATCATTTTTAAACATACGTATATTTCTCCGGTTTGCAAATCCACCTTACTTGAACCCACGGCTGTGATTGTGCAGTTAAATCACCAGACCACACATTGACAAATCATAAATTTGTAGTTTAGATGGGCTCAATGTCCGTCTACCAAAATGAAATGTTTCCATTGATTCACAGTGATAGTGATACTTTATTTTTATTTTTGTGTTGCACAGGGGCTTTCTGAATCTCCAGACCTGGAGTTTGAATATGCTGATACAGACAAGTGGGCTGCAGAGTTGTCAGGTGTGTTGTGTTTGAAATTCTGTGCTTCTTAACCAACTCTGTCTCGTTACTCACAATGTATAAACTCACAATTGTCTATGGATGTATTTTATAGAGCTGTACAGTTATACTGAAGGCCCAGAGTTTGCTTTAAACAGAAAGTGCTTTGAAGAGGAATTTAGAGAACATGGTATGTACTGTACACTTAAGTCCAGTGACAGTCATTCATTATCAACAATACATTTAGTGCATAAAGCCTTCATTGTCCCTTTTACTTAATCTAGTGTCTGATAAGAAGTGGACAGAGCTTGATACAGCCCAGCACAGAGCTCATGCCATGCGCCTGTTGGATGGTCTGGAGGTCATTGGTCGGGAGAAGAGGCTCAAAGTTGCCAGAGCAATTCTGTATATGGCTCAGGGTCAGTTTAAACTAACTTTGCTGAATTCATTTGGATATTAATAACATCTGGCCATTCTTGCCTTATTTTATATACGCATCATTTTCTTTCTGCTGTATCTGTGTACCTCTAGGAACCTTTGCAGAGTGCAGCGGTGAGGTCGAGGTGCAACACTGGATGAGATATAACATCTTTCTATTGCTCGATGTTGGTACCTTTTCTGCTCTGGTGGAACTGCTCAACATGGAAATAGAGTACGCCTAATTATTTTTTTAATGTAGCTCCCAGCTAAAAATAATCATGTAATATATTTAAATGTCTATGTACAATGTGTAATAGTAATTGAAAAATGCTTTCTCTGTCACAGGAACAGTGCTGCCTGCAGTAGTGCCGTCAGAAAGCCTGCCATTTCTCTTGCAGACAGCACAGATCTTAGGGTGTTGTTAAACATTATGTACTTAATGGTGGAAACAATTCAACAGGACGACCCAGCGGACAAGCCTGAGTGGAGAATTATTAGTGAAACCTTCAGATCAGAGCTGGGTAAATATTAATCAAAGCATTCAATATTATGCAGCTAGATTTGTTGTAAACATTTCCTGCTTAAACTATCCCTTGTAGGAGCCCCGCTATTTAACAATGAACCCATTTCGGTCATGCTCTTTGGCATGGTTACAAAGTTCTGCAGTGGTCATGCCCCACACTTCCCAATGAAAAAGGTGTTGTTACTGCTGTGGAAGAGCATACTGGTGAGTCACACTGGAGCCCCCTGCTCTTTATTCTGGTCTGTTTTAGAAAATAAATAATAAAATCTGTTTCTCTGGTTCAGTTTACTCTTGGAGGTTTTGAGCAGCTCCAAACCATCAAGGTTGAAAAGCGAGAACAGTTAGGGCTCCCCCCTCTTCCTGAAGACAGCATTCGAGTCGTTCACAGTATGAGGGCTGCTTCTCCTCCTGCTTCTGCGTCTGACCTCATAGATCAGCAGCAGAAACGGGCTCGACGTGAGCATAAAGTAAGACCCTCTAAAGCTGCTTTAAGTCAATCAAAAACAGCTTTTATGCATAGTTTTTGACTTTACTGTCACTTGGTCTGCAGGCACTAATCAAACAGGACAATCTGGATGCTTTTAACGAAAAGGATCCTTACAAAGCTGATGACTCTCGTGAGGATGAAGATGACAATGATGACAATGACAACTCTATCGAAACAGAGACTTTTCCTCTTGAGCGAGATGAGGTGATGCCTCCACCAATTCCACACCCCCCGTCAGAGAGAGTGTCCTTCCCAAAAGGGCTGCCGTGGGCTCCTAAAGTTAGGTGCTGTACTAACCTGTCACACGTCAGAGTTTCAATCACAGATTATGGGATAACATTGTTTCTACTTCTACAGGGAGAGGGACATTGAAAATTTCCTTGAATCAAGCAGAAGTAAATTTATTGGTTATACACTTGGAAAGTGAGTTTAGTTTGATACTTTGTGTATTTATTTATTGACATTGCATTTCAGAATTGATATAGTATTGAGAATTTTGTTTGCATTTTACAGTGACACAGATACAGTTGTTGGTTTACCCAGGCCAATTCATGAAAGTATTAAAACGTTGAAGCAGGTAATGCATCATTGTTATTAACATATTTTTACATGTCTAAAGGACTTCTGAATTCTCATAGTTTTACACGTTTTATTTCTAGCATAAGTATGTCTCCATAGCCGAGATTCAGATTGCAAAGGAGGAAGAGTTTCAAAAAACCCCACTGTCTGGGGTAAGTGCAAAATACAACTAAAATTGATTGTAGATAGAACATATAAAACATTTTATTAAAAATTTGCTTAACTTTCAAAACTTTTTTTTAGCATGAGGCTGTGATGTTTTTGCTGTGTGTCTTTTCTTTTTAGGGGGAAGAGGAGGTAGAAATGTGTGCCATTGAGCTGCTGTATCAGGGAATTCTGCCCAGTCTTCCTCAGTACATGGTTTGTATTTTATTTTGTAATGATTTGATATATTTTCAAATTAAGGCAAAGATGTAAGCACCCTAATAACTCTTATTTTGTTATGAACATGTTTTTATGAACATTAGATTGCTTTGCTGAAGATTTTGCTTGCAGCAGCACCTACGTCTAAGGCAAAGACGGACTCGATAAACATCCTGGCTGACGTGTTGCCAGAGGAGATGCCGTAAGTTTGAATTTTGAATTACAGTTTCATACCACATATGTATATCTGTATGTAGTCTCTATTGTTTAAAAACCTTGTTAATCTACCTTGAGTAACCTAAATCGCTATTTTTTAAATTAGATTTATGTAGTGGATTTTCTGTCATAAATTTCAACCACATCTTTATTCTGAAATCCCTGCTTGGACTAAAAGGCGTTTGTATCTTAATCACAAAGGACCACGGTATTGCAGAGCATGAAACTGGGTGTTGATGTGAATCGACACAAAGAAATTATTGTAAAAGCAATCTCTGCCATTCTGCTGCTACTTCTCAAACACTTCAAACTGAACCACATATACCAGGTAGGGAGTGTTTTTCTATTTTTTTTTTGTTACTGATAAATGTTTTCTAAATATTCAGTTCATCTTCAATTTAAAGAAGAAGGCATGACGTTTTGAAGTTAAAGCTAACAAACCAATTTAAGTTCTTTGGATGAAGGAAATAATGTCTTGTACTTCAAAATGGTGTCCAAATGTATTCTTTTTATTCTTGTATTTTATTCTTCCTGTTAAATTTTACTAGTAACCAGTAAAAAATATATTTTCTACAGTTTGAGTACATGGCTCAACACCTTGTTTTTGCCAACTGTATCCCACTTATTTTGAAGTTTTTCAACCAGAACATCATGTCATACATCACGGCCAAGAACAGGTACAAGAGAAGGTTCAAGCCTAAATGACTTTATCTAGTGAGCTGTTCTTTATATTTGTCTTACTGTTTTTTAAATTCTTTAGTATCTCAGTTCTTGACTTTCCCTACTGTGTGGTGCATGAGCTTCCAGAGTTAACTGCAGAGAGTTTGGTTAGTATTGATATCATAATAACATAATAATAATAGACAATAATAATGTGTCTTTATTAACATAGTGAAGAATAATATTGTCTGTATTTTCTGCCTGCTACAGGAAGCTGGAGACAATAATCAATTTTGCTGGAGGAATCTGTTTTCCTGCATTAATCTGTTACGGATACTTAACAAGCTGACCAAATGGAAGCACTCCAGGACAATGGTACATTTGAAGTCAATAAAATAAACATATATTTTTATGCTTGAAAAATACAGTTTTTAAACTCTTATTTTTTGCGCAGATGCTGGTTGTGTTCAAGTCTGCTCCAATTCTGAAGAGGGCGTTAAAGGTTAAGCAGGCCATGATGCAATTGTATGTCCTGAAGCTGCTCAAAGTGCAAACCAAATACCTGGGGCGGCAGTGGAGGAAGAGCAACATGAAGACCATGTCAGCCATCTACCAGAAAGTCCGACACCGTCTTAACGATGACTGGGCCTACGGGAATGGTAAGTGGAAAACTCTGCGCAAAAAAAAAAAAAATCACCTGCACATGATGTCTGTAAAGCCATTAAATGCAAACTTTTCTGGTTCAGACCTAGATGCTCGTCCCTGGGACTTCCAGGCTGAAGAGTGCGCACTGCGGGCCAACATCGAACGCTTTAACAGTCGCCGCTACGATAAGAGCCACAGTAACCCGGACTTCCTGCCTGTGGACAACTGCCTGCAGAGTGTCCTGGGCCAGCGCGTGGACCTGCCAGAGGATTTTCAAATGAACTATGACCTTTGGTTGGAGAGGGAGGTTTTTTCTAAACCAATTTTATGGGATGAGCTGCTTCAGTGAGAATGATGTAGCCCAACCACCAACATTGCACTGATCCAATTTCGATCAGAGCATTAATCACATGACCAGTAAAGACCGATAGTTATAAAAGTGATATTTGAGTCTATTGGTTTAAATAATGGAATACTGCCTTTAAAATAATGGATTTTTGGGAATACATGATTCACTTATTAATCCTTATTATTTGGAATTTCTTTTTACAGTGCCACCAGATTCATTAAAAATAGTTATCTAACATAAAAAAGCATTAACTACAGGGTTTGCATACTTAAGGCTATTCTATTCTTTAGATGCCTCTCTTAGGTTTGTCAGGGATTTAAGTTCTTGCACAAATATAATACATTTAGTCTAGATGTTACTGAACATAATTAAGTTGTATTTTTTACTGATTTGATGTGTTGCCTACGTGCTTTTTCTGGGACCACTGCAGAGTGTGAGCTCTACTGACCAATGCTCATCAACACACAGACTTAAACCTAAGCCTGCAAGTATCATTGTTTCTTTAATGTTAGAACGGACCACAAAAACGTTATGAACGTCTGGTTTGATATCTGTGGGTTTGGAGCTTCACTTTTCAGAATAAAGACATCTCAAGTAGGAATAAATATCAGTTTATTCAAATATCTGTAAACATTTTTATGCTAGTATCTATTTTTAAACCTATGTATTAAAACCCTGTATCCCACCAAAATATTATTTTAAAAGTCATGCAAATTGCACAACCTATTTATCATGGCTTTTGTCTTTGTTTTACCCACTCCCAAATACTGTAATAAAATGTCAATGTTGCATTTGTTCTTTATCAAAATGTGCTTGTACTTCTATTGAGATGTATAAGGTAAGCATGATTATCCCATTTGATTTTTTTAGAGAACAGAGTATGATTATGGTCTATTTTTTGCAGTATTAGTTATTCAGACTAACCTGGCCTATGTTGCGCCCTAGGTGTGATTTTTGTGTGGCACCCCTTGCAGCTTATTATCTAAGCTCACCTAATATAGATCATATTGGTGAGTAAAGGTAGCCTGGGTACAAGTCTATTTCTCTGTTTATTCTATACAGAGAACTGAAGTGGGTATGGCTACACCAGGCCAGAGTAAAGGCGCTTGTCTGGATCTCCATGGTAACGCTCAGATGGAGGTGTTGTGATATTACAATAAACTGTTGCTACATGAAGTTATCTTTCCTTTGTATTGCTGCTAACAAAAGGTTGCTTTCTGAACAACTAAGCGGGTCAAACAGCTGAAAATATATTCTCTACCATCATTTCATCTGGCTCTGTTCTGTGTCAGTCTCCCCATGCGTGAGCATCTCTCTGACCTGCGTGAAGTTGCCCCCCATCAAACGCAAATTGACTCCAAAACTATGTAGATCGTTTGTGCTGTTATGGTTTTTAAGCTATTAATGATTATTTTTATTTGTAGCCCTAGCCCAGCTCTGGGTTCAACCGGCCCCCTGCAGGTGCTGGGCGGTAATGACGTCAGATTGTAACTAATTTATTATTTTTACAGCAAAAACCAGCAGCAAATAGGCTAGGGCTACCTATAAAAATAATCATATCTTCAAAAACCATAACCACAAAGCACAAACGATCTAGATATTTTTGGAGGCAATCTGCGTTTGATATGGGGCAAACTTTACTGAGCTCGGTATGTCTCTGTGAGCTCTGGGTTCAACCGGCCCCGCTGCTGTCGTCTCGTCTCAGAGCTCCGTTGCTCTACACGCCACACTCGTGGATAGTGGTGTGCGACAGCAATTGACGGTAGACGGGCCCCTTTTACAGTCACTGGCGACACCGCTTGATTTTGTATCAATCTGATACCAAGTAAATACAGGTCCAATATTGCCGATACCAATACTGATACCGTTGCATCTGCAATCTAAATCTGAATGAATTTTGATAACCCTTATGTGTTTTTGTGATTTGCCTTTTGGATTATTCATCTGTTAAAATCCAGTACAGAATATGGGCGAAGTTTATAAGTAAATAGAAAATACTTTTCATATTATATGAAAACAACACAACATGATTACTTAAAAACAAATGAAAACAATTTTTTTTTCAGAAACTACAATGCAATTGTAACCTTTACTTTGGCATTAATGTTATTTTATTATGGTTTATTTTTATGTATAATTTAGACTGTGCTTCATTGTTTTAGATTTGTATAATTTAAATTGGGCTGTACTTATTTGC
This sequence comes from Perccottus glenii, assembly GCA_024416835.2. NCBI lineage: Eukaryota > Metazoa > Chordata > Actinopteri > Gobiiformes > Odontobutidae > Perccottus > Perccottus glenii. Next base: position 47,314,840 of record CM044546.2, read on the forward strand.
CACAGCACTTATTCTTTTGTACCAACAATGTGTAGTTAATTTGCATTATGTCCTCAACTTCAGTTCCTACCTTTTTTAGTTCCTATTAGTTGTACTTCCCTGTACAGCCCTGTTAGTAAACGGACAAGAGAGACATAAATTGATTTTTCTCTTTGTGGGTCAGAGACCATATTGCTCCTTTTCAAATATTAGTCTTTAGTAATTGCAATGAATTTATATGCTTGTATCTGTCTAAGTAACTTTCTTAAATATCAATGGAAGTTGTTAAGCAAGTCCTTCATGCAGCGTGTCTTGATTGAGACATTTTCTCTACCAACTCTACTTTAAAGAGGTACTGCTTTGTCTTTGTTTTTTTGTTTTTGTTTTGTTTTGTTTTTTGTCAACCCTCCATGTGCAGTTTCAGTGTACTTGTTTTGTAAGATTATAGCTCAGTTGTTAAATCAGAACATCACTATGAAGGCAGTTCCAAATCTTGAGACACTCCCTATTTACAAATAACTCTGTGGTCACATGTTAGACAGAGAAAACGAAACTTTGTAAAAGCCCGCCTTTTCTGTTCAGACACGGCAGAGTCTTGTGTTTCTTTGACAATAGATTACCTCTGTTGTCGAATCTGCAAGAGCTATCTCAAGAGTCCTGCTACTATCCCCTGTGGACACAATTTCTGCTTCAAGTGTATTAATGGCAGCTGGGACCAGGATGAGTTGGGTCATGAGACATATAGTTGTCCTGAATGTAGCTATTTATTTCCAAACAGACCTATGCTGGTAAAAAACAAAAATCTGGGTGACTTAGTGAGGGAAATGGAAACAAGCCAGATGAATAGGCATTGGAGCAATATGGAAACAGGGAGACAAGGAGGAAGTCGATGTTCAAGACACAGCAGTCCTCTTGATGCTTACTGCTGTACTGACGACCAGGTCATCTGTAAAACATGTGCTACAGAGGAACACACAGGACATACTATCGGTCTGGTGAAAGAAGAGCGGAGGAGGAAACAGGTTTGTAAAATGTTTTGTTTGAAATTGACTAAACAAATTAGCTAAACTTTAGGAAATGCACATGTTTTAGCTTTCCAGAGCAGTCACAGCATTTGCATGGAGGTGAGGTCAGACAGCCTGCCTCAATGATTCTTTTGCAGTGTCCCTCTCGATACTGGAACCTCCCAGTAGCTCAGTCAGCTGCCACAGGTAGCCAGGCACCTCCTCCTGGAGAGCACAACCATAACAACCTGTATGTTATACTGTTTTAAACTGTAGACAGTTTGAAGGTGATCGTTCCATGGAACATGTTCTCACACCTGCATGCAGTACAAGAGAAATGTTCAATTGGGAGATTTCCCTTTTGGGACAAATTGATCATGCAGCTCAAGACCCATTTGAGCAGTATATGGACCAGTCAGTGACAGTTTTTGTCAGAACTACCACACAGTGCAGTGCCGTCTTCAAAACAAACAAGCCGATATCTGTGCCCTTTTGCTGGGTTATTGATTTTTTTTTTTTGATGGCCCTGTCCAGCTCCTATGCAAACAGGATGGGAGCTGTTGCTACCAGATGGCAAGTAGTGACAAAGACAAGGAGAAGAGTTACCGAATCACCTATAAGTTTTCATTTAAAAAGGTTAAAAATCTGAACCATGTCATTTGTACTGCCAAGATTAAAACAGAATGATTTCTAAAGGATGAACTGAGAAACCTGAAGATCAGATGTCAGGAGTTTCTGCGGCAACAAGAGGGAAAATCGAAGCCCAAGATCTTGGAAGAGATTCAGGTGAGATGCTCAAAGACCGTCCTGTCATGAGGCCCAATAGGCTGCCACTCATCTGACAGGCAACTTTGTGTGTACTGACAGGTAAAGGCCAGAGAGACAGACGATTTCTGTGAGGCTATCTTGACAAGTGTCATAGACCTACTTCAGACACATTACATGTCTTTACGGGAGCTGGTCCGTGGCCAGGAAGAGGTGGCCATTCAGACCCTGGAGAAGAGGAAGGAGGAAGTAAAGATGAGGTGCACAGCACTGGACCGTCTGGCTCACACTGACAGTGACGTTCACTTCCTGTTGGTATGTGTTCACATTGCTTATTTTTTCTTTACAACAGCTTATTACTCCAGTCACTGCCTTTTTACAGGAATGGCCCACTCTCCGTCGAGACCTCCACAAGTTTCTAGACGATCTACTTCCAGCTTTTAAGTCTATACAAAAGGATGTTGAGCATCTAGGGAATCAGCTGGAAGAGTTATGCAACCGTGGATTCGCCACAATCCATCAGACTGGTGTGTACTTTTGTAACCACAGTTTTCTTTTCTCTACATTATACTTAAGAAGACGTGTACTTTTCACCGATTTTGGTACAGCTGCTGGTTTAGACCAACAGGAGTCTGAGGATGTAACAGAGGAGGAAATAGAGCAGCAAAGCAATGAGGACTCATATGGTTTGTACCTTTTTGTTTATTTTATTATTTATTTTTCAATTTTAACTTGTTTTTATCTATTGCCAAATTAAAGGAAGCAACACACATGTGCTCCCCTCATACAGCATACCGACATACAGTTAATTGATTTAGTGTTTCTTGACATTCTCGTAGAAGTCTTTGAAATCTGCGGCACTGTGACTCAACCTGCTGAGCCTAAAAGTAGGGATGACTTTCTGGAATGTAAGTTTATCCACAGACTCTTGGCTTTTATAAATGGGCTGTCAGGGCATATACTAGCTCCACTCAAACTTGTGTATGCCTGACAGTAGCACTAGCTAAACCTTGCTTTACACTTTTTATGGTGTCTTATCAGATGCATGTGAACTCACCATGGACCCCAGAACAGCTCACGAGGACCTGCTCCTGTCCTCCAATAAGAAAGAAGTGAAATTATCTCCCCCTACGATCAGGGGCCCGGCTGTCCGTTATCCCGAGCGCTTCCTCCACAGACGGCAAGTGTTGTGCAAAGAAGGACTGCAGTCTGGGCGCTGTTACTATGAAGTAGAGGTAACTGGAGGTAAGGCTGAGATTGCCCTGACCTATAAAGGAATAGACAGGAAGTCTCGATCTAAATTGTCAGCTTTTGGTGCGAATGCCAACTCTTGGAGCCTTGACTGCTCCAAGCACTACTCTGTGAGCCACCAGGAAAACAGTGTCCAGCTCACATCAAACCCCCGTCATAACAGGATCGGAGTCTATCTGAAATTCAATGAGGGGACACTGTCCTTTTACGAAGTGTCTGACACAATGAATTTTCTATACAAGCTTGAAGCCAGATTTACAGAAGCACTGTATCCGGGATTCTGGGTTGGGGATAACTGTTGCATTAAGATTTGTGACCTGACGCATGACTCAGGTTTATCATCATGAAGGCGTACATAGCATTATGGTTTACAATGTGTACAGGTCTAAACTCCAATGTAGTGGCTTAGACTTTTGTTTCAAAGAATTCAACATTCCTGACCAATCTCACAACAGGTGTACTGGTTTCAAACAGCGTTATTCACATTTTGAATATTTTTATTTTTTTATATACATGTGTTATGGCTCATATAAGGAAAGACTCACTGAAAGGGGACATCTCTGTACAGACACAAATCATACGAACTGTATATATTCTATAGAGCCTATAGCCCATAATATCCCTTTGGGGATTTTCAAATGGTTGCTATGAACCTGACATTCAGGCTCTTGAGTTACAATAACTTGCTATTGCTTTTACACAGACCTACACTTAAAGGCCGCAGCAGTGAACAGTGCATATTTAAACATTCATTATTACATTTACTGCTGACAACTGACCGAGTGGATTATTTACATAAGAGCCTCTATAGTACACAGAGCACATGGTACATGACTTTTACATTATTCAAACAAACATGACAAGAGCTTCAAAACCCCGCTGGCAGTAGGGTAACATACATAACTATGAGGCAGATGAAATATAAAGTTTGTCCTGAGGGGGGCACAAGATGACTGTTTTTCCAAAGTGGTACAGTTGGTTGAATTAAACCTTAACTGCTGCCAGTATGTGGAAATAAGCAAGCCATAAAAAAACAGTGGACATGAACTTTAAGGACACAGCTCCCAACGGGACAAGTCCAAACATCACTTCCACCTCCAGTTGCATTAACACAGCCCACAACATGATAGTCAAACTACAATAAATCTACACATCTTAAATAAAGTCACATTCAAAAGATAAATAGATGTTGTTACAGACAGCCTACATACACTCTAAATTATATCCAGCGTTTTAAAAAGAATCGATTAACAAATTTAAACCCATGGCTTAAAATGTTGTGGTTAAAAAAAATAAATAACATATTATACTCTATCACTAGGCTTGATCTGTAGTTGTACAAAAGTGAGCACAATACAGGAAATGGCATTCCCCTTGAGTGGATTGTGGTCATATTGTTTTGAGAGTTGTGCTGTGTACAGTTATTGTGTGTAAATGTGCTAATGTATAAAGCTTATATTTTTCTACTTGCCTTGGTTATCACTAAGGTATTCATAATTTGTGCTTAATCGTTACTAAATATATAGTAAATACATTTGATAGCTGTCATTCCTGTTTTACATCGTGTATAAAGTGGTTCACCAGTTGGGGCCAGTAATTTATAACTGCACTGATCTTATCCGTAATTGCATTATTATTATTATTATTATTATTATTATTATTACTATTGTTTGCAATATTTCTCATCGCACCTTATCTCATAATTCACGTACTCATCTGTTGTGTTACTGTTAATTTGTTGTTGTTGTTACTTGTAGGCACCTAGGGTTAGAGAGTCACAGAATTTCAAATCTCTGTATGTACTGTATATATAGTAGAATTGACAATAAAGCTGACTTTGACTTTGACTTTGACTAATCTTTACAGTGAAACCGCTCTTGTGCTTTTGCTGTTTATTTTTTTAAATCCATGATTACAACAAAATGTGCATTTGCTTTTAAATTCATTTGTGACTTTTGCTGCCATTTTATATTCGTTTTTTATTTTTAATAAAAAAAAATCAAAATATAGAGTGATTTTGTGTGTGTGTTTATCTATTAATATTAATCTTTGGTGACGATAGTGAGACACCTGTGTCAAAAAATGACAATGAGGGGCTTTAACTTTCCCCATAAGAAAATAAGTATATCGTACATATTGTGGGTACTCTTTACAAGTGAATAAGAGACAGTCACAAACTACAGAAGGAGGTCAATTTGGGGGAAGGGGGGGGGGGGGGTGACATGTGCAACAACAAAACTGGGTGTCTTTATAGCAGCCTTAACATGGTCACACCACAGAGAGATCGCTCTGTATAAACAAATCTACTCACTGAATGATAAGTGACATAACCTATGCACCACCACTGCACAACTAATACTGCACAATCTATTCTATCACACAGCCGCTACCCAGAATACAATTAGGATTGTAGGGGCACCACAGTGGTTGGCCTACTGCCATGTCATTTTAATTTCCTTGTCTCTCTTTCTATACTATCCCTAAAATTAAAAGGCCAACAATAAAATGCATAGAAAACTCAAATTCACATCTGACCTTCGTACAGTGTGTGAAAAGCTAATATGGCTCCAGACCACACCAGCTCTGCTACATTCAAAAATATCTGCAGGTCACGTCTCATCCTTTTGCCAAGAATATAAGTACAAGCACTGCATATTGCAGGTTTCTTTAGCAAAATATATATAGATATAGTGTAAATAGATACATGTAGTTGTGATGTTTATTACTTGAGGCTTGTGTGCTGTGGACAGGTACACAGTAGATAAAAAGTAAACAATACTATGAGTGAACGACTGGACCAGGCCCTGAATCAATCACGAGTCAGATTCTGGTGTCACAGGTGTGGTGGGTGTAGTGGGGCTAATAGCAGCATTTTGGTAACTTGTACCGTAGCAGCTCTTTGGAGACAGGGAGTTGGGGTCCGTGCTTTTGTTCCCTCCAGGAGTCAGAAACACTTTGCGTCCAGGCACAGGCACATCGCCGGGCTTGGCACCGAGGATGAACCTGGCCTCGTCCTGTTCATCCAGGTTGGATATATCCTTCATCATGCTCTTGCGGTAGGAGACGGACAGCTTGTTTGAGCCGTCGGACATCAGGCTAAAGTGACGAGCGATGAACACAACAGGGAGGGGAAGCATGGCTACGATGATCAGAGCAAAACACATGGTCAAAGCCCAGGGAGGGTAGCTCTGGAAGCGCTCCTGAGCCTGCGGAAACAGAGGTTAGACTTTAAATAATAAAAAAAAGTAAATGATCAACAAAGCATATTTTCACTCTCTCACACACTGACCAGCTCCTGGACCCAGGCATTATATCCCGGTGGGCTGATGGCCATCTCTATGATGGTGGCTGAGATGAGCACAATGAGGCAAAAAGGAGAGACATACTTCCACAGGTAAAAATAGATCTTCCACGGCCGAAAACCCAGCATATCCTCAAGATCCTGCATGAACCTGACAGAGGACAAAAAGTATTACAATAACCACCCAGCACAGTGGTCATCAATGGCATATCAGTGTACCTTTTTGTGCCATAGACCCAAGCAACTGAGATGTTTTCCAGGATGACCACAACAGTGAGTGGCAGACCAGCAGAGTAATCATCAAACATAGTGACAAAGTAATTCCCTGAGCGCTGGACAAAGAGCAGGCCACAGAGGAAGGCCACAACGCAGCAACAAACTGTGGAAAAACAGAAAAATGAAAGTAATGCGTTTGCTGAAATTAATGAAAGAGGGTTTTTATAAAGAGACCGAAGAAACAGCACACACTGCAGCCCATTCTCCAAAGTGCTTAAATCCATCTTTTGCTGAACACATACTTTTAAATGCAAATATATACTGGCCTATATAGATAGGAGGGAGAGATTACCTGTGAAGAGCTCTTTTTGCACCTTGTAGGCGTCGAGAACAGGGGTTGTGATGCCAGTCATTGTGCCAATCATACTGCCCAGACCCAGATTAATGAGCATGAAAAAGAACATGACAGACCAGAACGGCGACGCTGGGAAATGAGTCATAGCTTCTGTGAAAGCAATGAAAGCCAGGCCTGTGCCCTGTACTGCCTGAGAGAAAAAAAACCCACAAAGTCAAAGCAGGTACGCAACATGCAGCAGACACAGTAGAAGCATTTTCGTCACCTTGTTGAGCTCATCCTCCAGAACACAAGGCTGCAAACCGAGCTGCCCGAAGTGGTCCTCTTGTACTGTCTTAATGACGTTGTACATTTCCATATAGTCTGACGTGGACAGGTCGGAGAAGTTTACATGCGGAGGGATGAGATCGTGGCTCAGGACGTTTGAGTTAAGGTATCCCAGGATCTTTTCACCATTCCTTCAGAGCAGGAGCAAAGAACTATTTAATTGGTATCACAACTACACTTCAGCAAACCATAAGAAAGACGCTGAAGACCTCTGTGAGAACTCACTCTGCAACACACTTCTCGTTCATAATGTTGGCCTTGAAACCCAACACGGCGAACACCACCAGAGTGGCCAGAATGGAGGTAAAGAAGTTAATGAAGGAGACCAGCACTGCATCAAAATGGCAGTTGTTGTCGATCTTGTTGTAACTGGAGAAGGCTATAACCCCTCCAAATCCCAGACCGAGAGCAAAAAAGACTTGGGTGGCCGCCTCCCTCCAAATCTGTGGCTCCAACATCTTTTCCAGCTGTAACACAAGTCCGATATTATTTGTTAATAAACTATATCGAGGGCAGAAAGATTGTTTAGTCTTACTTTAGGTGTGAACATGTGGGCAATGCCATCCACTGATCCCTTCAGCATCAAACCCCGGACCAGGAAACAGAACAGGACCACGTAGGGGAAGAGTGAGCTGAAGTACATCACCTTTGAAGGCAGACATACAGATATAAGTTCTCATTCTGGGCTTCCTGTCGTCTGCCCGTTGCCTAATCCTGAACAGCACTACCTTTCCAGACGAGGCAATCCCTTTAATGACAGCCAGACAGACGATGATCCAGGCCACCAGCAGAGACAAGGTCATTTTGATGTTGAGGCCGCCGCTCTCTGCGATGGTGCTGGTCGTGTTCAGAGTCTGTCGGTACCAGAAGTAGGTTGTGGCCGAGCTTTTTTCACACTCCGGCTCCACAACTAAACAATAACACGAACAGGCCAGGGTTAAGGTAATAATGAGCATAAAGAAAGTGTGAACAGGGGCAAAATGATAAATATACTGAGGTAAATGTTGATCTCAGAGCTTGAACAAGGACACACTGTGGTACAAAGCACAGACTTCTTCTTTACTATGTTCTTTGCACTATTCTCTTGGGGCAACGATACACAGTGCGAGTTGCATAATCAAGAAAGGATGGTGCAGAAGATTTAATAAGGATGCACACACTCCTGCAGCTGCAGGAGAAGGCTCAAACAATGTAGGGCAAGTCCAGAAATGCACACAGTAAGAAGAGCCTTGCTGAGTCACATGCCACTCTGAGATTTCTTACGCTCTTATGCCTTTACCTGGACTTAAGAGGCTTTGATCCAGATTACAACTCTCTTTTTGTGACACTAAACTTTCATTTAATGCCATTTGTTTTCTGGACACGATCAAGAATGACCACACAGAACTTTATCCTGAAGCTGTGGTAACAATATGAACACAATACTACATAAGGGAATTGTTGAAGGATAACCTTGAAGCATAAATGATTTTTGTGTATTTTAATTCTGATAGACTCTGACTGACTTAAAGTGCTTTATAAATTAATGTGGACTGACTCTGGCATATTAAATAAGGTGACTTACTGGCAAGTGTCCCGTTTATTCTGATGGGACATTCACTCCAGGGCAGAGGATACTGAAAAGACTGAAAGAAGTAAAAGATGCTCCAACCAATAATCACGTTATAGTAGAGCCCCACAAATCCACAAACCTGGAAAAGACAAAGAGAGATATCATCCTGCAGAGTCTATGAATAAATATAAAATGCCCCACCATTGATTTTCATACACTTTCCAGAAGGAGGGGATAAAGCATATGCCAATCAGCTGTCAGCCTTTTGAGTCTCGTCAATGAGAACATTTAGAAGCTAAATAAAGCTGAGAAAAACATGAATAATGGAAGCGCTCTCCTTTCAACAGTGATCTTCTGCAGATATTTATAGCCACCATCTGCCGCAGTCGCGCTCCGCTAAGGAAGGCAACCTTTTATTCTCAAATACATTGCTAAGGTCTGCGCTCTCAGAAGGCTGAGACACACTAACTCCACATGCACTCTGTGAATTCATCTTCTGGTGCTGGCATCAGTTTCATAGAGGTTTCAACTTTCTGTACTTTACTACATGTGTACATAGGATTGTGCAGATGTATGTATATTTAAGAACGCCTGAGTCAAACAGAAGACTGCTCAAAATAAAGAATGCGTATCATCATAATTGATTCCAGTATTCCATGTAATTAGTTCGTTAACATATTAGGCCAATGAGATTGAGCCTTAGAAGCAGTGCAGTAGGGGTCAGTTTACTGAGGCATAAAACAAAGGTATAGTATTATATATAGTAAAGGTAAGTATAATGATTGGAAGAACACTTCACCATCAAGCTGGACATCCCTATCCCACCAAGACGAGGACAGACATAGTTCCAGACTCCAATGCTTCCCCGCCGGATCTTCTGTCCCACAGCCAGCTCCAGGAAAAAGAGCGGGATGCCAATGATGAGGAGCAGGATGAAGTATGGCACCAGGTATGCACCTACAAACACAAAGAGTATGGTTTACAATATCTATGGTGCCATTTCTTTTGGGCCGAACAATATGTATATCCTCAAAGAGGATGCCACATTTTCACTGAATGTTGGGAGGCTGGATTACTATCATTATGTCTATGGGATGTCCTGACTGGTGTTTAAACTTTGAGTACACCCTACGTGGAGTTTAATACAAGTGAAGGCTAAGTCTTTGTCTCAGAAAGTTAGAGACTATTGGTGACTAGGACTTTGCTTGGAAGGTTAGACACAGTGGTTAACACAAGAAGGTCCTGGGTTTGATTCCCATCCAGGGCAGGGTCTTTCTGTGTGAATTTGCATGTTCTCCCTGTGTCAGTGTAGGTTTTCCCACTATGTTTTCCCACAATAGCCCCCCACTCCCCACATGGGGCCAGGACTCCCTTGCAAAAGAGATTTGTAATCTCATTGGGACATCTCTCTGGATAAATACAGGTTAAATTAAAATAAAAGTTCATTCAAGTAAGAAATACTATATACATACAGAAGCAAAAACGCAGAGATGTCCTAACGTTTTGTAAAGAGGGCCACATTTGATGAGATTAAAATTATTTCTCTAGTTTTAGTTGGATTTAAACAGGGTTTAATTGGATTTGAACAGGTTTTAGTTGGATTTGAACAGGTTTTAGTTGGATTTGAACCTGTTTGTATAAAGCTGCTGTTGTTATTATTATTATTATTATTATTAAATTATTTGATTGGGACAGTGCATGTTGATGAACATACATGAGACACAGCTACATGAATGTAAACGATTTCCATTCGTTGTCCCAACATTCACACACCAGAGCTGTGTCACTGGAGGCAAGGAGGGTTAAGTGTCTTGCCCAAGGACACAACAACAGTATGAACTATGGGGAGAGCGGGAATCGAACTGCCAACTTTCCGGTTATAGGACGACAGCTCTACCACTGAGCCACTGCGCCCCCTAATGTTAAACAATACATTTTATCACAGAAGCTGAGGGCCACACCTTGGGCTAAGACTGACCCCGGATCGGACTTTGGACAACTGAGATGGAGGATAGGAAGAGTTGAATAAGCAGGAAAGGGCCCACATAGCGATAACGCTCAGACAGCACACAGCTTTAATGTGTCTATAATTGGCCGCCGGACACCCAGTTAGATAGTGAAAAATAGCCACCGTCCAGGACACATAAGCTGGTTCTGGGAGTGACTCTGCATAATTTAAATACAAAAAAATCTCACAAGAATTCCAGCCAAACTAATGATCCCCATAGTTTCTGTGATTTTATCCACAGGTCTACACAATGTACCACTCTATTACATGAATCTCAAAGGGGCTGTAATCAAGTCTATGCTATATGGTTACACTGGTTTTCTTTTGTGTTTCCCGGAGTATCAGTGAAGTCTGACCTGCCCGGCCTGCAGTAAGAATCAATAATGCAGCTAAATTTAGACTTGTATGTTTTTTTTTGTGCAGCAGCTCCCTGGGCACATGGGACAAGTGTCATGGTCAGTGAGCAGCGAAAAGACTGGTATGATTCTTCTTTGTTCTATCACAGATGTGGTAAGGTTACAATAATGAAGATATAGTGATGTAATTAGAGTATATACTGTAAATGTCCCTGTCTTTTCCTGTTGTTCAGTGAAACTTAATCTGTTTGCTTTCCAGTCATGTTTTAAATTTGACTTACCGCCTCCATTTTTCTGGCACAAGTAGGGGAAGCGCCACACGTTGCCTAGCCCCACGGAGAAGCCCACCTGGGCCAGGATGTACTGCACTTTGCTGTTCCAGGCGGGTCGACCCTCATTCTCTGGTACCTCTATATGTGGGACCTTTTTACCAGCTGCCCCCGAGACATTGAGGGAACTGTTCTTGTAGTCCAGCTCCTCGTTTGCGAGCAGGTCCGCCACAGATTCTGTCACATGCTCATGGCTCTGCTCCCGCTGTGTGACTTTGCTGTTCTTCGGCATGAGGGAAATCACCGGTCAGGAATGGGCCGACGTTCTTGATTGAAATTCTTTCAAGAAGTTAAATAATGTAGGCCTCAGTCCTGCAACAAAATTTGTCAAATTGTGTGTAATTCAAGGCCACCATAATTTAATGTAAAAATTCTGACACATACATGTTGGTGTAGGTTTCAAATGGTACTTTACACAGGCAGACACTATCGATGCTCATTTAATTCTCAACAACTCATTCATGTCTGGTGCCAGAAAACCGTTTAAATCTGGGTCAACTCATTATCCAGGTCTTTTGGCACAATTTGGCCAAAATAACCAATTTGGCAAATTGTTCTATTTAATTTCAGTTCTACAAGCTTAATTTCAGTGAAGCTTTTTCTTGTAAATCCTCTAATCCTCTGAATCCTTGTTGCAGAATCCATCTAGTCACCCACCCTTGTCACTTATCCGTTGTACTTGGTCTGTCCCAAACACAGAACTGTCAACTTTTCTACTGGACCCTGTTTTTCAAAAGTAACAATGTTTGGTTTACTTTATACATAATAACACGTTAACTCATTATTTATTTTAGAACTGCACATAGCTTGAGTCTGGATGACTTTAACTGAAATGACTAACAGTATGTATATGTTTCTACCATATGTAATCTCTCACTCATCAGAAGATGTGATAATGATCATTATTAATTATGCTGACAAAGAGCCACTTTTATCTCCATTTCTTTAGGCAATAAACTCAAAATCTCCACTTGACCTTGAAGTTGTGCTTAAGATGTTAATTTCCTTCCCTCGCCTTGTTTACTTCCCCATCATCTTACTCCAGCGTGCCTGTCCAGTTGAGCCTATGGTGCAATAATCCAAGGCCATTCACAAGTCCTGCACTGCCCACTCCTCACCTTTTAAAAAATAAAATAATAATAATTTATAATCCTGTGAGCCTTAACTCCAAAGCCTCTATTGTGGTGCTGCTTTGCTCTGGTTATTCAATCCCACACACTGTCCAAGACACGTAATATCAATCACAGACTACATCATCCACTCAGGAAGGTAAACACAGCTCGACTGACCAATAATCCTGCTGGATACACACACACACACACACACACACACACACACACACACACACACACACACACACACACACACTGGGATGTTGATGGCAGATGTCTGATCGTGGGAAGTGCTTTCATTCAGCAGCAAGACAAAGTAAAAAAAGAAAAAGAAAAGGTGAGTGATGTGACGGGACTTTAAGAGAACACTAAAACAATCCACTTTTGCCCACTAGGTTAAACTAAAGAGTGTAAATGGTGTTTGCATATGATCCAAGAAAGTGGTGTTTTTTTTCTTCGTACAGGAGCATGAAAGACAAGTCAAATTGGGACAGTAACGTACAAGGAGTGTGCATTTAATGTAACTTGACATTGAACTGTGGCCTTGAAGCCTTCCACTTCAACAGGTTCACAGCTCACCCAAAGCCATAATGAGTTGACTTTCAAAATTTTCAGCTGAATTATTTCCTCCAGCAGTGGAAGTATTATGGAATATTTTTCAGTTACTTCGTCGCTGTCTCTGAAAATAATGATAAATGGTGAAACAGTTTGGAGAAAGCTAAAACCCAAAGAATAAATGGGCAATGTCGTTCCATTGTGAAGAGCTTATCATAACTCACAACTTAGTATGTAGCAGAAACGACTTTACTGCAGGAGCCAATCTGAGTGGTGCAGTAGCTCATGACTCCACCTGGTGGTGTTGATAGAACAGGGCTAAGACAGGCCAACACTGCTTCATTGTGTCAAGAATGATATTTATAAACTCTGTAAATAATCGTGTATTTTGCTATATATTTATTATTATCAAAAATTCAAGTTAAAAAATACATATTGCCCCTTTAAAGCACATTGTCCTCATTATAGTAACTTCACTCAAATCAAAACTATGACAAACAAGTTTTACCTAAAGTCTTGAGCGTCCTCTGCAGTTCCCAGGCTTTAAGACGAAGGCTGGCGCTGATATCCAGATAGAGACATGAAACTATTCGGTCGCAGCTCTGTTTATGTGTGAGTGTGTGGGTTTGGTCCTGGGCGCTCAGGACACTGGAGGACGGAGCATCACATGCTGCTGCTCCGCTCCTCTCCTCTCCGCCATCCACACGAGGGGAGGGGAGTCTAGGACCAAATGTGACGCACAAAGCGCCGCTCATTATCGTCAATGACAAATGATCGACCTGCCACTCATTCATACGGGACTTGTGTGGGAATTTCAGCATAATGAACAGGAAGGGCTATGGAGAGAGGGAGGCAGATGTGGTCTTCATCAAGGTTATTCACAGCTACCTCGGAGAGCGATGCTCTGACGCACAGCGCGTCACTGCAAATACAGTTCTTAAGAGAGAAAACTGAATACTGAGTACGAAGAGCCCAGAAAATATGGCGACTTGTTAACGTTTACAGAATAATTCTGTTCCAATGGAAAGGTCACATCTCCTGACAAAAAAAGTATAAAAGCAGCTCACAATCAACAGTCACAATCTCACAGTCAAGTCTGCAAGTTAATCTAAATGACAGCGTTAGTGTAAGGTTTTAGGTTTGACCTAACCAGTTCTTTTGAAGTGGTCTACTGAGCATTTATGTTCACACAGCCTTTCAGTCTGGTATACTTCCAAAGAATGGGCTTGGAAATTTAGCACTGGTGGATAAATGTAGGTAGATTTAAGCAACAAGGACCCCTTAGATCTGGATTGGAAATCAAAAAGCCAAAAACAAAGTTTCCAACAACATGCCTTTTCTCTATAGTCAGGTAGTCAACAGTACCACTGTCTTTAAAGGATAGAAAGACTTAAGAACTGTTCAACATCAGTTTCCCATGTCCCTGGTGGCCAATCCATAAATGAGCATCAATTTATTAAAGAATTATAATAAAAGTACCACAACCCATGAGTCAAGTATAGAATTTAGAGTGATTACAAATGTTTATGATAAATCTTCCCTAAGCAGTTTAGATTTTGTTTGTCTTACATCAGTCAAAGTAATCTAGACAATAATGCTTCTGTGTAAGCTCTGCTGTGGTCTGTTTACATGCACTGGGGGGGTCAGTTTTCTACTGAGACAAAGACACATAACACAGTCCAGCCCTGATAATAAATCTTCCTCCAAAAAATCTTTACTACTTACAGGAGTGGTGGCTCAGTGGTAGAGTGGTCGTCCTTCAACCTGAAGGTAGGCAGTTTGAATCCCGCTCTTCCCACTGTTCATACTGTCGTTGTGTCCTTGGGCAAGACACTTAACCCCCCTTGCCTCCAGTGGTGTTCCAGCTGTAACACTGGTGAATGGAACCTTAATGATAAAAGCGTCAGCTAAATGAATAAATGTAAATGTAAGATACAGAAGATATTATCCAGAGGACATTTTTTATCCTGACCTTGTAGATTTATTTTGTCTACATATGTTCCTCAACTGCAAATTCAAAATAAGCAACAAATATTAGTTGGAGTACCCTTTCATGGCATTCACTGACCAACTCAGAAGGATGTGACCTCTATTGTGACATCTCTATTCACAACAATGGCCTCTGCTCGGTTTTGGCTGCCAATGGACCTTCTTCGGTCCCACTTTTTGACGCACTTTCTGTGAGCTAACGACTGGGAACGGTTGCCACAGCAACCTCAGGATCATATGACAGACTGTCTTCTGTCCTCACTTTCCTCTCTCGTGTCCTACACTTCAACACACTGCACCCCAACCTTACTCATGCAATGACTTGAATGAACATGATGAACAACCACATAGATTTTTATAGCACCTCTGTGACCTGCATAAGATGTTCTGTCTTCTGTTTCAGAGCTGTAGCTTCCACTTTATTGTTATCTGACTATTGTAGGCCAAAAATCGATTTCTGGATTTTTCTTTCTTCAGATCTGTCAGTAAAAATCTGCAGGACATGTGCAAAGTGAAGTGGCGTCTTTTTCAGTTCTTGTTCTTGTATTGTTCAGGGTGTTATTAGGCAGTGTCGGCTGATTCAGGCCTGTGGGACTATTTGCACAGTGGAGCAGCTGCCCTCTGCTTAGCAAATGTCCACACTGTCCCATTTGGATATGGATGTGGCCGTCGGTATAATTCCACCTTTTTGTCCTTTCTGCTTTGAGGAATCACTGTTTTAGCAGCAGTTTGATTTTGCTGTGAACACTGACGTACACTGTGTGCACAATTATTAGGCATTATTAAGTGATTATTTTTACCATATCATCATTTTATCCATAATTTCCAACTCCAAGCTTTATAAACTTGAATCCTTATTGGATTTAATGCCTATCAGGTGATGTGTATTTGTGTAACGAGGGAGGGTGTGGCCTAAGGAGATCAACACCCTATGTCAAGGTGTGCATAATTATCACACCGGCAGATTCTTCTCCTCAGAAACGTGTCGAGAAGAAAAGAGGTAAATTAACCGCCAAAGATTTGCAAAGGATCAAACATGAAGATACCAGGAAGCCATTATACAGTGCTGCCATATTCCACAACGGCAAACCTCCCTGGAGTGTCAAGAAGTACGAGGTGTTCAGTTCTCAGAGACATGGCCAAAGTAAGAAAGGCTGAAACCCCACCACCTCTGAACCAGACACACAAGTTGAAACGTCAAGAATGGGCCAAGAAATATCTGAAGACAGATTTTTCAAAGGTTTCGTGGACTGATGAGAGTGACTCTTGACGGACCAGATGGATGGGCCCGTGGTTGGATCAGTAATGGACACAGAGCTCCACTTCGACTCAGACGCAGCAGGGTGGAGGTGGGCTACTGGTATGGGCAGGTACTATTAAAGATGAGCTAGTTTGACCTTTTTGGGTTGAAAATGGACTCAAAATCAACTCTAAGACCTACTGCCAATTTTTAGAAGACCCTTTCTTCAAGCAGTGGTACAGGAAAAAGTCTGCATCTTTCAAGAAGACTTTGATTTTTATGCAAGACAACGCTCCATCACATGCATGAAAGTTGTCCACTGCGTGGTGGCCAGTAAAGGCCATAAAGACAAAAAACTAATGACATGGCCCCATTCTTCACCTGACTTAAACCCTATTGAGAACTTTTGGGCCCTTCTTAAGCAGGACATTTACAGTGAAGGTAAACAGTACACCTTTCCGAACAGTGTCTGGGAGGCTGTGGTTGCGGCTGCACAAAAAGTTGATTCTGACC
The DNA here is from genome assembly GCA_024416835.2 of Perccottus glenii. NCBI lineage: Eukaryota > Metazoa > Chordata > Actinopteri > Gobiiformes > Odontobutidae > Perccottus > Perccottus glenii. The sequence continues at coordinate 47,331,692 of CM044546.2, forward strand.
AGATCGAGAAACTGACTTCATGAATGGAAGGCTTATGACTGTTAACAGAAAGAAGGGTGGCTATTTTGGTCACTGAGTATTTTCTTTTTTTAATTTCAGAAATATTTATCTGTAAATTTTGAGTTTGTTTATTATTCTCACTTTAACAGGTGAAAATAAACAGGTGAGATGGGAAAATCTTTGCTTTTCATTTAGTTGCATAATTCTGCACACTAATAGTTGCTTAATAATGGTGTACATGTAGATATTCTCTTAAGAAAGCCAAAACTTCACTTTTACAACTTAAATGTTCAGGTTTGAGGGTCTGTTAACATTTTGGATTGACCAAGAGCTCTGTAGTTGTACAATAACAAAATGAATCATTAATCAATAATTGTGCACACAGTGTATTTTCTCTCATTATATCTCAAGGCCCTTTGCAGCTGATGCCCGCAGTCTCAGCACATTTCGACATATTTGTCACCCCAGTTCTTTTTCGCTGAGCCCTTAACACTGAGCGCCTGCTCCTTTTGTGCCCCCTCCAACACCCACTTCCATCACCGCATACTTGTACATCTGCACCAGTACATCCATCCAGTACTTTTCCTTTACTCCATCTCATTTATATTCCTCTCTCCCCCCACCCTCCTTGTTCTCCCCTTGTGTTTTGTGCTGTCTGGGTCACTCTCAGAGGCTGCACAGAGCTGTATCGTTTACTATTATTAGGACAATCACAATGTTAAAACCATTATTTTCCAATTTTGTGATAGGTTAGATTTCTTCCTGGAAATACAAGACACACACAATATGTTATCTCTCATTTTATCCTCAATGTAGTGCATTTCCCAAAGTGCACCATGGCATCAGGGTGTGTGTGTGTGTGTGTGTGTGTGTGTGTGCGGGTGCGTGTGCGGGTGCAGGTGTTCAGACTCTGGTGAAAGTGGGTCGTGTTGGGTGCTGGCAGACACTGCAGTGCTTCGCCACATGCCTGTCCCACAAAGCCAGAACGCAATAATGACAGATGCGCTGAAAACATTCACTCGACACTGGCAAGATTTTGTCCCCAAGTGTTCTGACTATGGTACTGCTGTTCTGACTGCTCCATTTACAAAATTAGTTTACAAGTGTCAAGTGTTACAATTGTCTTGAGTGGCTGTCTGATTGTCAACTGTCTGATTGTGGACCACATGACTGGACTCAACTCATAGTTATATACTATATATATATATATATATAATATATTATGGCTGTTTCAGAACAGATCTGTTAACTAGCATCCATCTCACATGCCCAAGTGCTGTGGGTCAAACATGCTGTTCACCTTATTGTGACAAACCAAATTAGACAGTCAGTAAAATCCATTAAATCAAAACCAACATTGTGTGTGCATTCTCTTTATTTGAGTAACTCGACATTTGCTGGGCCAATGCTGGGGCATGTGACTGTCTATAGACAAACTCCAACAGATGGTCTCTCAAAGAGAGGCTGGTCTGTGCACGAGGCTGAGGACTGTCCCCTTTTTCTGTCAACATAATCCTTTCAAAACAGGTTTTTTCAAAGAATTGTTGCAACAAGGTGAATGCACCAAATCACAATGAACCATACAGGGAGTTATGAGAGGTAATATATGAAGAGTTACTTTGCAAAAAACACAAAAGCCATTTTGGAAAACAATTAACTGAGGCTTGTAATTTATTCTTTGCATAGCGCTGTTTTCACCAGATCCATTTTAGTGGTCCTAATTGGTCAAAGCCACTCAACTTTGGTTTGAGTAATATCACCTATAGCAAAAAATTGATATATTTTAGAAAACTGAGTTATCTGCTTTTGCAAATGAACTCTTCATCTATATATTTTAATTAATTTGATTTCAAACACTACAAAATGAGGTGTAGTGTTTCTTAGAATTGAAACAATGCCAGCACACCTTCAGAGTGATCTGTGGATCATTGATTGTTTAATATGGTAAAGTACAGACCATTATGTAAGAGGGTTTAGTATTGTGTGACATATTGTAGAAGCAGGTGCAGTACAAGCAAAACAACTACTATATTTTGCAGAATTTTATATCTGTTTCTGAAAGGTTCAAAGCAATAAAGACTAATCTTTGAAGCAGGGCAAAACTGACTGAGGTAAACAAACTGACAAGGTCTAGTCAGGTCCACTTTACCCGCACTAACAGCTGAATTGGCTGTTAGAGAGAGCCCAGCTGCCATCTGGTGGTAAAAATAAAAATTACACTTTTAGTACATTTCAGCGTCCGTCCACTTCCTGAAACTGTAGTCATGTAATGTATCATGATGCTCCTTTGGAATAAGCCTATAGAACAAAATTTTTGTTTTTTTGTTTGGTGTTTAATGCTGAGCTCTGGCACAATCATGTGTCTGGTTTTGTTCAAAACTGCTATCAACTCAACTCGTGCCCTTTACTGCTGTACTTTGACCCCAAAAGCAAAGCCGCACCCTTGTTTATAATAGGCGAATACGCTTCCGTTTAACTTACGTGACAACCCCAACAGCGAATCAACGTTGCGTTACAGTTGAGGAGGCAGGACTTCCGGTATAGTAGTGCCACTAGTTCTAAGATGGCGGTCTTGTAGCTGCTCTGTGAGAGTTGAGAAGCCGCACATAGTTGTTAGTTTTGGTCGTTAAAAAGCTTACATAGGTACTTCACGTAGTGTTTTCGATATACCACAGACTTTGTCTTTCGGAAATGAAAGGGAAAGAGCGATCGCCATTAAAGAAGCGCTCTCGGGCTCCGGACGAGGGCAGAGATCGAGGAGGAGGAAGCCACTTGAGTGGCAAGAAGACGGGGACCATGTCGGTGTCTGGTAGCAACAGCTCGGTTCAAAGCCTCGCTTCTTCCAGGCGGAGTCTAAACACAGATAAAAGAGACATAAGGGATTCGGAGGGGCATAATGCTTCTGGAAGGACTAGTAGTGGTTACGACTATGGAGTTAAACCGCACGGCGGCGTTGATATCTCCGCAGAAGGCGCTAGGTCCAGCTCACGGCCTTTGCCAAATCCAGAATGTGAGTACAAAACTCTGAAAATAAGCGAACTGGGCAATCAGCTCAATGACGAAGAGATAGAGGACGGTCTTTTTCATGAGTTTAAGAAGTTTGGGGACGTCAGTGTTAAAATTAGCCGCAAAAACGAGGAGAGGGTGGCGTTTGTCAACTTCCGGAGACCAGATGACGCGCGGGCAGCCAAACACGCTCGCGGAAGACTCGTGCTTTATGACCGGCCACTAAAGATTGAGACAGTTTACATGAACCGGTGCAGGAGTCGCTCGCCCGTTTCTAAAGACAGTTTCCTCCCAGGACAAAGGACATCGCACTCTCAAAGACCGCTCTCTCCCACTGTGGGCTACAGAGACTACCGACTCCAGCAGCTGGCTCTGGGTCGCCTGCCTCCTCCTCCCCCGACACACCTCAGGGACTTGGAGCGAGACAGAGACTTTTCTATGTACGACGCCAGGAACAGACCACCTTTTATTCCTGAATGTGCTGTCTTCCGTGAAGAGGACCTTTTGCCCTCTGAGGATGGACATCGGCCTAACCGAACTCTGTTTCTCGGTAATCTGGACGTGAGCTTGACTGAGAGCGACCTGCGCAGGGCCTTTGACAGGTTTGGAGTGATCACAGAGGTGGACATAAAAAGAGCAGTTCGAGGCCAAAGCAACACTTATGGATTCATTAAATTTGAGAACCTGGACATGGCCCATCGAGCCAAACTGGCCATGTCTGGCAAAGTAGTGGGTCACAGTCCCATTAAGATCGGTTACGGAAAGCCCACACCCACCACCAGGCTATGGGTAGGGGGCCTTGGCCCTTGGGTCCCACTTGCTGCTCTGGCCAAAGAGTTTGACCGTTTTGGGACCATTAGGACAATAGACTATAGAAAAGGAGAAGCATGGGCATATATCCAGTACGAGAGCCTGGACGCAGCTCATGCTGCATGGACTCACATGCGTGGTTTTCCTTTGGGTGGCCCGGACCGGAGACTCAGAGTGGACTTTGCCGAAACAGAGCAGCGCTACCAGCAGCAGCCGTACATGCAGCTGCCAGTGTCCAACTATGATCTGGTTTCTGAGCCTTTTGCCCACCGCCTTTCGGACCCTTTGAGAATGAGGGATAGGTCCCCTCCACTCCAAACACGCTTCAGAGACAGGGACCCGTACTCTGGTGGTGACTGGTCTGGCCTCGGTGTCAATGACAGGATGCGAGGAGCTGCCTTTGACCACACTGACCGCCCTTCTCGTTGGTCTTTAGAGCAAGAACGGGACTTACAAAGTCGAGATGTGAGCCGCAAAAGGAGACATTTGGATGACAGTTGGCGGCACGGTCGTTCACCTGACAACACCGACTATGTCCTACGTCGCCATGGTAACTCATTAGAACGTAGTCCTGGAGGCAGCAGCAGAGACGGGGACCGCTACAGTGACTCTGAGCGATTGTCTCGCTCGGGCAGAGCCTCTCCTATCAAAGAGCGCCAGAACAGCCACAACTTCAGAGACATTAGGAGAAGGACTCTGAGCCCGTCCAGGCCCAGTTCTGACCGAGACCACAACCGCAGAGCCAGAAGCTCTGGTAAAAGCCCAACAAAACGGGATGAGTGCCAAGAACTCCTTTCCTCCGTCAACTCTGCTTCTTCAAAGTCTGGGCAGGCCAAGCAGTCATCTGCAGCACAAAGGTTAACTCAGGTCTGGGAGGGCTCCCTGTTGCTGAAGAACAGCAGCTTCCCCACATCGCTGCACCTTCTGGAGGGGAACATGGAGCTGGCCACCAGTCTGCTTGTAGAGGGCACCACAGGGGGGCCAGTGTCCCAGCTGAAGATTACACAGCGCCTGCGTCTGGACCAGCCCAAACTGGATGAAGTTTCACGTCGCATCAAAGCAGCAGGCCCCACTGGATACGCCATCATCCTGGCAATGCCGGGTAAAACGGATGAAGCAGCGGACACCAGCAGCTCCTCGGAGAGACCGCTCAAAAACCTGGTGTCCTACCTGAAGCAGAAGGAGGCAGCAGGCATCATCAGCCTCCCCGTGGGCGGCAAGAGCGACAAGGACAACGCTGGAGTGCTTCATGCTTTCCCCCCGTGTGAGTTCTCGCAGCAGTTTGTGGATGCTGCTGCCAAATCAGAGGAAGACTGTATGGTGATGGTCATAATCAGATAAGCCTCCTGAGAAACCAGTCTTTTTACACTCCTTCACTCTGAGGGTCATGTCACGTCCTTTACTGCACACTGGTTGATCCTGGTGCAAAGAGTAATAGAGACGAACATTAATACATTTGTCATCAGGACTGTACATTACTTTAATGGTACTTACTGACAAAAGTAATTCAGAGCCTCATGTGTCTAAATCATTATCTGTCTTGCTTTATCAAGTTTAAAGGTAGCAGTTTTGTTTATTGGTTATCTGATTAGTGTGATTTAAGTTTTGGCAACATTTTTTTAAGGTTAAAAATAAATCAACGTTTAGATGAAAACAAATTGCAGAAAAAAAACCTATAAAGCGTTACCAATTCCTCGTTAAATACTCCATACTCCAGTTTTGCATTTAAAACGTTTTTTACTGACCAGGTATAATGTGTACTTCAGATTTGTTATTCATATCTACTTTGGTCAGTCCTGCTCCAAAATGTGTTGATATAGGTACAAGTGACTCACTGGATGTTGACTACTGTAGGGGAATTACTTAAGTGCCTGTACATTGTAATGCAATTCAACACAGTAACCATGAATGGTTGTATTTTCATCGGATATTTTTTTTGTAAAACTTTTAAAATGTATGTTTTTTTTTTTTTTTTTTTGAGGTCATATTCCATTGTTTGAATATCATGTGTTGAACTGCATTAACAGCAAACCAATTAAGCTCTTGTTACATGATGAATTGTTCATTATCTTTTGCCCCCAGTGAAATGTCTAATCAACCATATAGTCAGCCATTGCTAGATTCAAATATTTTGATCGAAAACAATGTGTTGAGATGGATCTAAGTCATGTGTCTTTTCAGTGTACAGGGAGGATTTTCAGTTGTATTTTTGATAAACTGAAAATCAAATACAACTTTGACTATCATTTTTACTATAGCTGCCCCAACAAAGCATGTATTGTTTAAAACTGAAATTTACCTTAAGAGCTATATGAATATTCTTACAATCTATCAGATGTCTATATAATACAAACTCTGGATATTTGTGTGTGTGTGTACATCCCCGGATTGAGGCTGTTCACCTTAAAGGACTCTAGAGTTTCATTCTTTGATTTGAGTACTGTGTTCTAAATGAAACTATGATTATTGCTGTATACTCAGGAATTGCTCTGGAGAGAAAATTGGAGAACAACATTGCTCGAAGTATGCCTAACTGTCAAAGAAAAACACAAAAGTGCAACATGCACTTGATACATTTTGTCTCAATAAATTTGCTCTTTCGTGGGAAACACAAGTGCCTTTGGAAGACAGCTTTTGTGACCTTTTCTGTTTCTGGAGTTAACTGTCAAACTGTAGGAGGAGCCTTTCCAGCAGGAGAGCAAGGGAAGAAAGCTGCTGAGTTTGTTCAGTGATCTCTTTGTGAGGAGTTGTTCATGAGGCCTCCTGTTGTATTGAAATTGGCCTTGCTAGAATACTTTTTCAGATTTAGTCTCTTCAGAATTATGATTACTGCGCAGTTGTGGCTTGTGTGTCTGGAGCTGCGGAAAAGAAACTACACATGTTCATCGCCCTGGTTTCTTAATACACCAGCCAGGTCCTGCCAGTGCTCTCAGGGCCACCTCATCCCTATGGTTTGGCCCACTGGAGCACTGCCACAGAGCGTACTGTCTAGGAGCATTGCTAACATGTGTTTTGTTGTTGCTTGTTGGAGTTTAAAGGAGTTCCTAGACAAACGCCAGAATCTTCTCCTCTGGAGTTGAAGAAGAACGTCAGGTCATGATGCCGAGACAGCTTTATTTGCCATTAATTGGAAAAGAAGCACAACAGAGGAGAAAACATTGAGTCCTAAGCAGTTGTCAGTAGCTATAATCGTATTGAAATACTTTTTAAAGATGTTATGTTACACTGCCAAAAAAACAAACTGAAGCAGAATCTACAGCAGGATGTTTTCCCGTCATGTCAGTTCATCTGCTCGTCCAGACTGCTGTGTTACACATGGTGCCCCTTCTGTAGCGCTCATGTCTTCAAAGGGTGCTGCTAGGATTCATAAGAGCGCGAGGTAAAGTATCAAGACCGACCAGCACTACTGGGTATGTATGAACATGTCAGCCAGAAGAATGAATGCATCTGTTTGCACTCGACATTAATACTTGAATGTAGTTTCTAAAAAGTATGTTTTTTTAAAAAGCAATCAAATTTATTTAGGTGAATCCTAGTTTATAAACCAGAAGGGCATAAAAACAATTTAGTGCATTTTCTGTGACTGTCAATTTCATAATTATGAACAACATAAACTAAAAATACTAGATTTAGGGCAGGTCTTCACTATACATTAAGTTTTAAATCCAGAGGTTACAGTGATAATTTAACTGCACAAAATAAATTACCAAATATTATTTAAGTCTTGGAGTAAGTGATCTGATTCTATCGGCTAAATACTGTTTTTAATCTGTAGTTAACGCACAGATGCTGCTGAGAACATAGGGAGTTGAATGCAACCATCATTTGCCAATTGCCAATCAATTGTGTAGCCCTGACAATCCAATATGAATAATTATGATTAAAATATGTTTATTCATTTAACAACTAATGAGTGAATGACTGATGATTTTGCATCTGTGCCCATCTCACATGATTCATATGTGTAAGTAACTGCTGTATTTGTATTGATCAGATTCTAAAGTGTTGCAGGTTTCCCAGAACTGACAGTGGGAACAATGATGTGTGGTGAGTACAACATTTTACACTTTTAAGCATTTTCACATTATATTTTAAAATGATAACACTATTTGAATTCATTTTTGTTCAAATAAAAACATCATCAATGTAATGCCTGTGTCTTTTCATTGTGGGTTAATTTGGTGAAGTTCACTGTTTTCTGGGTATTTGATCTGTTGTTTAGGAAAGTTTAACAATTAAACTGTATGTTGACCAGAGCTTTTTGATCATAATTCTACACATTGATGTACACCAATGAAAATAAAATTTAACCTAACCAGACTAACCAGAATAATCCAGGTTTTTAGTATATTTACCAGTAGGTGCAGAAGATTCTCAGAAAACAAACAAGATCCAACATTCATGATATACACGCTCTTAAGGCTGTGCAATTGGACAATTAGTTGAAAGGGGTGTGTTAAAAAAGTAGTATTGACTGTACAAACTCAAAACTATTTTGTACAAATGTTTTTATTTCTAGGATTTAGAAATCCTGTGAATCACTAAACTAATATTTAGTTGTATGACCACAGTTTTTTAAAACTGCTTCTCATCTGTGTGGCACCAACTTGTGGCACCTCTCAGCTGTATTCTACTCTATGATTCTTTAACAACGTTCCATGATGGTTGTCTTCTGTTTTCTTCCACGTCTCTCTGGTTTTACTCTCCATTTTAAGGCATTGGAGATCATTTTAGCTGAACAGCCTATAATTTTTTGCACCTCTTTATAGGTTTTCCCCTTCTCCAATCAACTTTTTTATCAAAGTACGCTGTTCTTCTGAACAATGTTTTAAACAACACATTTTCCTCTGGCTTTCAAAAGCATGTTCAACAAGTGCTAGTGGCATCATCCTTAAATAGGGGCCACCTGATTCACACCTGTTTTTTCACAAAATTGATGACCTCAGTGATTGAATGCCACACTGCAATTTTTTTTAACACAACCCTTTCAACGAATTGCCCAATTGGCTTAAGAGCGTGCATATCATGAATGCTGGGTCTTGTTTGTTTTCTGAGCATCTACTGCACCTACTGGTAACTGGTTTGCCACTTAGCAATAAAAAATATGCTAAAAACCTGGATTATTCTGGTTAGTCACATTGTACTGCTATTATTTTGAACAATACTGTATATTATGATTCCCCCAAAACTACTTTTGTCTATGTCTTTCAATTGTATTCTCTCTTATACATTTTCCACAGTGATGTAGTAGGTCTATTTGCCACTAGGTGGCACTGAATGATTATAGTCTCATTCCACTCTTGTCCCGGGAGGGGCCTGAGAGAGGATGAGTCATCTTAGGATTCAGTCCCATCACACAACTTGTCGGCCACTCATTTAGTTGTGCTGGCTAACATTTACACCATCTGCACCTGTCATATTGCACTTTTATTCAGGCTGCGGCATTTGTTCTAATTATAATCTGTCATACAGTGGTACAGTGCAGCAACTCTGCATCCTCCAAGAAAGATAAATGCTGTTGTGTTAAATGGACTAATTGATAATCACATGTCCTGTTCAATTTCCCCCTCTTGAACAACACAATGTCATTAGTGTAATACCAAAACAAAAGCTAGGGTAGCAAGATTTTGTGGCTACATTTTCTTTTTTGAAACAGAAATACAGGATGGATACAGCAACAGTCAGGAATACATAAGTACAAGTTTTTGATTGAACGCGACTTTAAATAAGACAGAGATAAAGATAACATACATGAACAAGAAAGACAATACACACAGTATATAAATAATACCAATTATCAGCAGGTCACTCTTTGGTAATACGTAACATTCAAACAAAGTACTGTACATTTGCATAAAGTAGACATTTCAGTTATACTCAGTAATCAAGTGAGTGGGAACATGGCTACATTGTAACTATTGCACAGTTAAATTGCTATAATATTATAATATCTATTATTTTAAAGAGGCACCACAAGATCTCTCTTGTAACAAAACAAAGAGGCATGTTCAGATCCCTGTGATGCTGTCTGACTGCCGACTGCGCTGTAACATGCTATTTCTGACTGTGTTTATAGGCTAACACATTCCCTCAGTAGATTGTACTGCCTGTCAGTTATTTCCCATGGGCCATGCTTTCTGCCTATTAGCTCTCCAACATGGCGCAATACACATTTGTGTTAACAGTTGTACATATTTTTTGTATTACACTATCAGGATTTTGCTGCACACTTATGATTATATAGAGTATTTGTAGTATTTTGAATGAAACAAGTGTATACATTCTGAGATATTCACAGATTTGTTTGCCTTTAGGTTAAGTGATATAGTTTTGAAAGGTTAATAGCTCTATATTTAAAGAAATAGTGTCACAGAGAATACATTTTGCTTTTCCAACCCCACTATGTTCAAGAGAATTCAATTGTCCCGTCTCTCATCTAAATGTTTCAAATGTGGCTGTTCTATGGTCAGATCAATAATCAAAAAAAAGGTCACTTACTTGAAACATGTGAACATTAAACAACAATATGAAAACCTGAAACACATCAAACTGCATTAGAACATTCCTTACAGTGTAAAGACCCGTAAGATGCAACTTAACCTGACAGGAATGTAAAATACTGCATAAAGTTACGATTAAATGAGCCATGACAGCTCTGCATAAACATTTCCTTTTAAGAAGCATAAGCCCACTTGGAAGTGCCAGCATTCACAGTGCTTCAAAGCAGAACGAGTAAGAAATACTTCAAAGCAGACTCAAAATGCCATCACAAATGTCATCATGCACACTCTGCTTGTTGCTAAATATATGGCTACTTTCTTGTGTTGTTTAGCCTTTGATTTTGTAACACCAAAATGTAATTAAAAAATGGACACTAATAATAATATAATTTTGCTGCCAACTTGAGCTGTATGTTTATTTGGAAGACAACCACACTCTGAAAGCCTCTCAGAGTTGATGTTTCATACCACCATGGGAGCATACAAACGCACAGAGATGACCAATGTCCGACTCGTGTCTCTCTTTGGACTCGCCCTGCCACTCTTCATCCTCCTCACCAATTGGGTTTAGCCTCCCATTCTGCTTCAGCTGCTCCTGTGCCTCCATGTAATCCATGTGTCTAAAAGGGTAGTCATTGGTTCCCAAAGCCTGCCCTGTGTTGTCCTGGGCCTGATTAGCAATGCTAATGGTGGAAGAATGCAGACTGTCTCCGGGGTCAATCTTCTCCAAGTCCTGGGCTGGACAGCATGGGCAGCGGCAAGGCGTTAGGTATAGGTAGATAAAGACCATGATAACACTGATCAGACATCCTACCAGAGTGGTGTAGGCCGTCTTCATGTTCTCCAGTCCCCCGCTCATAGTGCTATTCTTTACTACAACAGTCACATACAGTGTTTCATTAAAGGCCTCACCACTGGCATGGCAGGTGTAGATCCCAGAATCCTCAACTGCCAGAGGCCCAATCTTAAGGTTGCCATCAAGAAGCATTTCAGCTGTTTTAAGTGCTGTGGAAAATGGGATGTTCCCTGGCAACACCCAGCTTTTGATCACATTCTTCTGTCTAGTGTCGCACTCCAAAACAAGAAACTGCTCCAAATATGATTCTCTATTTAAAACCATCACTTCACTGCAGTTCAGATAAACCTTGTTCAAGTCCATTATAGACAGTTTCTCTTTTGTCGGGCCTGGTAGCATGCAAGTGTGTTCTTTTTTGTAGTCAATGGCAGAGCTGAGCTTCATGTTGGACCAGCGAACCACCAGGTCATACAGGTCACAGCTACATGGTATGGGGTTCTTATGAAAGTATAAACTGTTCGTGATCCAAGCAGGCAGCTCCTGAAGCTCGTTCAGAGGCAGAGTTTTGATCTTGTTAGACGAGACATCCAGGAGTTTAAGATTTTGTAGGCGACTGCGCTCTTTGACCAGCTCTAATGGGAAGCGCGATATTTGGTTGTCGCTTATATAGAGCTTCTGCAGGCTCATGAGGCCACTGAAAGCAGAGCGGTCAATCTGCGATATTCGGTTCTTGTAAAGCAGAAGTACCTCAAGGTGTTCCAGAGGTTCAAAGATGAACTCATCTAGCTGCCGCAGGCTGTTGGAGGACAAGTCCAGGTAGCGCAGCCTAGTGACGTGCACAAAAGCTTCGGTGGAGAGGAAGTTGAGGCCATTGTGGCTGAGCTGGAGGGTGTGCAGCCTGCCAAGTCCGTATTTGGTCCAGTCAGCTCGGAGTCGACCGATGGCGTTATAGCTGAGGTCCAGCACAGCTGTATAGGTGGGGAGGGCAGTGGGGATGTTGGTCAAGTTTAACTTGGGGCAGCTGATGATGTTGCTGGCACAAACACAGCTCTTGTGGCAATCCAGTGAACTCCCAAAAGGCTGTGCGCTGACCCTTGCTGAAGGAAGCAGAAATGCCAGAGGTAGAACAATAATGAAGCATTTCCTTCTGAGAACCACTTCGGCGGCCCGATGGGACATACAGCATGGCACCCCCATCTCTTCTGGTATTAGTAGTGTCTAGATTAGTGTATGTGGTCCTCCACACACTGCAGTGTCAAGGAGCTGTAAGGACACATGGTATATTCACTGTTATACTGTGCTACACTTACAAAAACATTTTACAATACAAGGTGGTTATGGAAGTAGAATGATAATGAGATTGCATTAATAATCCCTTATATGTAGAAGAACTTCACTCTGCTGGGGAAACACATCAAATTAAAGCTTTTTTAAAAGTTCATAACAATGATTTGAGATCACATTTTTAAAGCGTTTAAAATTCAAAATATTGCACATATTACAATGTCAGACAGCAAAAGTAAAAAGTGAGCCAAAAACTACATCTCATCAGACAGGTCTAATCCAGTTCTGTTTTATAACTAAGACTAGTATATGCTAATATTTGATAAAATAACAAACACAAATCACTTAAGTGCAAATGTACTAATCACGTAGCCGTAGCCTAGCCTACGTCTGCTCTGGCAGCAAAACCCTTTTATGTAGATGCAATGCGCAAGTCATTCTCTAAAAGTTCTTGGAGGACAGCAAGAAATTAAAACATAGCCTATGTATAATAACATCCGACGTTCTGAGGAATTTCACAAAGTTACACAGATTATTACCACAGTTGGTGTAGCGTTTACCTTTAGCGGCAATGCAGGAGCGCCCAATTCTTCATCTCAGCAGCAGCGTTGTTGCCTCCCATCGGGACGGACGCTATAAGTGACCGGAAGAGCCAATCTGCGGTCTTCCCCGATGAGGAAATGCGCGTATCTGACAGTTGATCTGAAACGAGCAGCACTAACGGTCTCTCCCCCTTCCCCTGTGTTATTTATGTCCCATCACCAACTCGTAAAAACACTCGTGATCATTATATTAAAATAGACCTGTCTACTGCTATAGGCTTAAGTCTTTGCATTTAAACTAGTTTTGACCACGCGCGTAATAAACGTGCCATCCTAATTACCCTTTGGTCTTCAGTGATGGAGGGTCTTGATGTTGCTGCGGTGAAGGACGGGCAAACGCTGCAGCAGTAGCAGCTTTTACAACAGGACGTGAAATGTAGGTTATGCAGCGGTGTGGTTGAGTCTAAGTGCTATCAATATGGGGAGTTATGAGTAGCATTCTGTGGTTAAACCCAAAAGAGCTGTTTGCTGGGCTGGATCAGGCAAAAACAAACTCATTATTTTATACTCTGAAGCCACATATAAGAAAAGGGAATGGAATAAAGCAACTGCATCTGGAGTATATGATAAATGTTGGTCACTTCAAAATAATGAGCACTGTCAATCCGCTCTTTTCTATTTCTTTAGCCCCTGCCTTTTTAAAAATCTCGAGTCCACCACTGCTCTGCCACACCTTAAAGCCTGCTCTCAAGTGAAGATGAAATGGCATATATAGCTAGAGCTACGTGTCAAGGTTATCATTAAAGGTATGTGCTGCTCATAGAAGAATGTTGAGTGATTGAGACTGGATTGGTAAGTCAAGGATCAAGGACTTTGTTGCCATTAAACTGGAACCCAGTCAATCCATTAAAAGACAAAACACCCAAGCATTAAAGAGGTGACGTCAACTGAGAGGAAAGGGTCAACATGCAACACATGCGCTTGACCCCGACATGTTTAAATTACAAGCTTAATACTGTGACTGCCCATGGTCTGTTGTATCTGCTCATATTGTTTATTGTGCCGGTTTATATTATTTATTTAACCCCCAAACTGTTATTTGAAAAATACCTAAGGAAATTTAAACTGTGTTCTTCCTTTCTTACATTTTCACACAGATAGTGAGATCAAACCAACTCCCTGTCAACAATCACCTCATCACATGTCAACATCAAGGTTCATCTGCTGCTGTACAATATGGGCACACTAAGTCTAGATGTGCTTTTCTTTTGGCTGTTTACTGTTGTACCTACTGTAGTGTCACAACAACCTGTTTACACAGTGGTGCAACTTGTACAGTACATCCACAGGGGTAGTGTCAGGTTTCAGGGCCACACATGTCGAGAGACTAATGCTCTCAGTAGATTTACAGTTCTCTTGTGCATTATAAATGAGCTGCACTGCTGGGACAAAGGAGCAGTTTGGGGGTAACAACTAACCCGGCCCACGGCATTCCATCAGCTCAATGAGATCTGCCACTGTGCTGCTGCTGAAGGCTCCTGTTTGGTTTGTTAACTGCTAAAAAAAAAAAAAGGCAGATGAACATTAGTGATCCTCTGCATCATAGATTATTTATGAGCGGTTTCAAATTGAATGTTATAGTTTGTAAAAGTCGGTCTGGAGTAAACCAGATGCTGTTTGGTTATAGTAATTTATAACTTGCATAACAATATTTATGGGTACAAAGGGTCAACTGTTTGACTGAAAGCATCAGTTCAGGAGCTGACTTACAGGACTGGGGTTTTGTCATGCTTCTTATTGTGTAACTTCCAGTCCCAGACATTCAAAAATGCAAAACAGAGGATAGGAAAGTAAGATGTAAAATACTCTTCATTATCTTGAAGCATAACACATAAAGAAGTAAGTATGAAGAACACGTGAAAACAAACTACAGCTGTATTGTCTTTAACTCAATGTGATGCTTTGAACACAGTACACATACTGCCATCATGTGGCCGAACAGCTTATAGCTCTCAGTGAGTGTTCAGTCACAGTTGTATAATGTGTATTTATTCTAATGCTATTAACAGAAAATAAAAACTTTTCATTGTATAAACAATAGCCTGCAAAAAACGACATCTGCTTCCTACCTGGTGCAGTCAATGATTTAACTCAATTGGGAAAAGTGCCTAAAAAGAGATATAGTTATATTTCTACATACTATTTCTACTCACAAAACAAATCATAGCTGATTAGAGGCCCTTCAATGTGAGAAAAACACCATAAAACACTCTAAAGTGGCCTTTAACATGTGTTGCCTAATGTACAATTCCCAGATGTGTTTACAAAACAGTTCACAGATAAAAGCCTGGACTGGTGAAAGCTAAAGCTCACAAACACTGTTGTCAATACAGTCACTATTTGTTTTATTTGCTCATCCGTCTACTGTTTGACTGTCTGCTGCTATGTAAACCTGCCTCTCTTTAGTGTCTCCAAGGCAACATTCATTACTTTGCCCTTTATCTGCAGTAACGTCCCTCCATTTATAATACAGACACACATGTGTATGTGTGGTATCTATTCTAACCAGATATCTCAGAATAAGAACTGACACGTGGATGAGTGTCTGTAATTAATAGGAGATGCTCTTTAATGCAGTATGTAAGACATCTTTTAAACATGTCACGAATTTTCCAGCTTATTGGTGCAATCTCCTAATGCCCAATATTAAATATGGGTTTCAGATGACTATTTGTGTAGGTAGCAGTATGTGTGTTCTGGTAAATGCAGAGGCATGTTTATTCGGGTTGATACTTGTACATTCAAATTTACCGTAGTTATTATTGGCAGCGGGGCTCTCCGGGGTTAGTGAAGCCTTCTTTGCTATTTCTGAGTGTGAATGTAGTGTCTATTTTCACGGTTGCCATAGTAACCATTGTATTTGTGATGGCAGTGATTGGTGCTGCTGGCTGAGCTATTTTTGTCATGAGTCAACACCTGATATACACAATTATACACACTCACAGGTGAATGTAAGTGTATACAGATGCAATCAGACAGCTAGAAAAACAGCACTATATCACATTCACCCAACCTCCGCTTTGGCAGTACATTTCTGTCCTATAAGCTTGTGTAAGCATCTTCAAAATGAAAGTCAATATTTCAGAATACACTGGATATTTATCACAGATAATATGCATTGTTTCAGAAAAACAACATAAAATTGCTGGCTATCACTAACAAATACCATTCTGTCCTTCCTTTCAGATGTCAGCACAAATCATCATGTTGCAATGACATGTAGGTTTTCAGCAAGCAGCTTTTAGACCACACTTAACGAGTTCCATTATTATCACTAAATTCATAACCAATTCATGAGGGAGTTGTTGCAAATGGATACATGCATGCTTCGTAATACTCAAGGAAGTGTGAGACATTACTGACATGAATTGCAAATGTAAAGTGTATTATAATAGGAAACCTTACAAATGCAAATGAAAACCACCCAGCAGCTCAATGCTTGCTCTTTTTCTAGGGTAGCCCTTACCCATAACAGGCCAGGCCAGATTTCATTGTCCTCTAGTCTCTGGACACAAGATGGACTGTATATGAAAAAGATCACTGTGGCAACCATACAACAACCAGTTTGGAAGCTGAAGCCTGGACAGTAGCTGCTGAGGCCTAATCAATATTTCACTGTTGTGAAATGTTGTGTTGTTGTGTTTCTTGTTTTGGAGGACATTCTAATCTATGAAATTACTTTCTGACTCACTCTGACTGACAATTGGAGATAAACTGTTAAACACACATACAGTATTGTTCAAAATAATAGCAGCACAATGTGACCAACCAGAATAATCCAGGTTTTAAGGATTTTTTTTCTATTGCTAAGAAGCAAACAAGTTACCAGTAGGTGCAGTAGATTCTCAGAAAACAAACAAGCATTTATAATATGCACGCTCTTAAGGCTGTGCAATTGGGCAATTAGTTGAAAGGGGTGTGTTCAAAAAAATAGCAGTGTCTGCCGTTGACTGTATAAACTCAGAACTATTTTGTACAAACGTTTTTACGTTTTTATTTCTAGGATTTAGTAATCCTGTGAATCACTAAACTCATATTTAGTTGTATGACCACAGTTTTTTAAAACTGCTTCACATCTGTGTGGCACCAACTTGTGGCACCTCTCAGCTGTTATTCCACTCCATGATTCTTTAACAACATTCCACAATTCATTTACATTTCTTGGTTTTGCTTCAGAAACAGCCTCTCGGTTGGATTAAGGTCCGGGGATTGGACTGGCAACTCCATAACATTAATATTGTTGGTTTGGAGCCAAGACTTTGCTGGTTTAATGTGTGTTTGGGGTCATTGTCTTGTTAAAACAAACATTTCAAGGGCATGTCCTCTTCAGCATCAGGCAACATGACCTCTTCTAGTATTTTGACAAATGCAAACTGATCCATGATCCCTGGTATGCAATAAATAGGCCCAACACCATAGTAGGAGAAACATGCCCATATCACTGTCTTCACTGTGTACTGTGGCTTGAATTCAGAGTTTGGGGTCGTCTCACAAACTGTCTGTTGCCCTTGGACCCAAAAAGAACAGTTTTACTCTCATCAGTCACAAAATGTTCCTCCATTTCTCTTTAGGCCAGTTAATGTGTTCTTTGGCAAATGTAACCTCTCCTGCACATGCCTTTTTTTTTTTAAACAGGGACTTTGCGGGGGATTCTTGAAAATAGATTAGCTTCACACAGACGTCTTCTAACTGTCACAGTACTTACAGGTAACTCCAGACTGTCTTTGATCATCCTGGAGCTGATCATTGGCTGAGCCTTTGCCATTCTGGTTATTCTTTGATCCATTTTGATGGTTGTCTTCCATTTTCTTCCACGTCTCTCTGGTTCTGCTACCCATTTTACGGCATTGGAGATCATTTTACAGCCTATATTTTTTTACACCTCTTTATAGGTTTTTCCCTACTCCAATTAACTTTTTAATCAAAGTACGCTGTTCTTCTGAACAATGTCTTGAACGACCCATTTTCCTCAGGCTTTCAAGTGCATGTTCAACAAGTGCTGGTGGCTTCATCCTTAAATAGGGGCCACATGATTCACATCTGTTTTTTCACAAAAATGTATGACCTCAGTGATTGAATGCCACACTGCTATTTTTTTGAACACACCCCTTTCAACTAAATGTCAAATTGCACAGCCTTAAGAGCGTCTAGAGAATCTACTGCACCTACTGGTAACTTGTTTGCCACTTATCATTAAAAAATATAGTAAAAACCTGGATTATTCTGGTTAGTCACATTGTACTGCTATTATTTTGAATAATACTGTATGGTACATGTATTAGCTGGCCATCTAAATGCATAGGATTATGAACAAAGCGTCACTTAAATGCCGGGTAAGAGATGACGCAAGTGTATGTATTAAATTATATTAACTTATGTGTTATTAGGCACTGAATAACACAGAGCTTTTTTATTTTTTACCAAGAACGACTCTTACTATTGCTATCAATTTGACAGACTATAAAAATAACTTGGATTTGTAAAACTAAATCTTTAT
Organism: Perccottus glenii; assembly: GCA_024416835.2. Lineage (NCBI taxonomy): Eukaryota > Metazoa > Chordata > Actinopteri > Gobiiformes > Odontobutidae > Perccottus > Perccottus glenii. The sequence continues at coordinate 47,350,187 of CM044546.2, forward strand.
GAAACAAATTGCATAATTAATGATTTGTCTCTGTAATAATAGTATGGCTGAATGTCATCAGTAGTTATTAATAACTCATTAGCCATGGAAAGATGCATTGGTATAGCTAATATGTATTTGCCGTGTCTAAATACAGTTTCCCGAAGATACTATCCGGTGGGACACTAGGACCCTGTGGAGCCAGCCACTGTGGTCCTGCTCCTTGCTTCCTCCTGCTTCATCTCTGCAGTCACTGAGTGTGGAAAGCAGAGGCAGAGCTGGTGTCTTTGCAAGCATATTCATTTCTCAGAAAAATGTCTGCCGACGCTTTTCATTTGGGGGGAGGATGCAGGAGGCAGATCAAGGAACGGCAACAGAAGGAAGCTTTGACTGTGAGATGTACCTCAGCAACACTCTCAAGGTACACTGATTGATGTCCACTGTGCATCTCAGCAGTGGGAGCCAAAACAGTTTCATCCTTAGAGACCAAAGCAGGAGACAGCAGCATCAGGGAATACTCTGGTTCAGGTACATATTTCTCTCTTCCTTGTCCGTGTAGTCTATTTTCCTCTCTTTACATTTTTTTTCCTGTCTCTCCATTACAACCCTCTCCATTGTAATGTGCTGATTATGTATTGGCAAGTGCAACAGATTAGTCTGGTTTAAGTCTGTGATATCAAGCATGGGCCTTTTAACAGTGGGTGTAACACATTCATGATTAATATATAAATGAGTAGGCGGTGGATATGACTAAACCAGGCAGGAGGGTTGAAGTTGGGAGTACCCCTCCGTGTAATTCACTGCTTACAGAAAGCAACCATTTTTAAGTGATGAGAGAGGTTTGAGCTCGCTTTTACCCTAGTTAACACTAGAGAAAGACCCCACAACGCACTGACTTTAGTCATATCTGGGAGTAAAGACTTTTATAGCAGTATGCTGCTAGATTCTCACTAACTCCTTAGGTTTGGTTCTAGGTCTGTAATAGCAAAGTTGTAGCAGAGCTGTGCAGGCTGTGATTACGTTCATTGCATTTATGATTTTTATTTTTATATGTAGATACTGTTGTAGTAGCTGCATCCGACCTACACGCCAATCCACAACGTATTTATACCTGGACGTACATGGCACACAATGACAAGCCCTTACCTTGACTGAGAAAACAGTTTACTTGGGCTTACATACACAAGGAGAGCTCTCATAGCAGGTGTAGATGTGACGCAAAAGGCCATTACTATTTGTCTGCAGTAGAATAAAGAATGAGCCTTTATTTATACGACAGGATGTATGCTTGAAACGTATTCATCGCCTACAACGGACCAAACAGGGGTTGTTTTTGACCTTGTTTAATAAAAGCAACATGTAAAAAGGTTATTCCTTCTGAAGAATTACATCTGAAGGACCAGTGTGATGATATAGACCATATAGACACACCAAATATCTGAGTAGATAACATGTCATGACAGAATAATAGCCTTAAGATGACTTTATCAGTAAAGCTGTTGTATACTATGTATATGTACTGTTTTAGAAAATAATTGCATGTACAAACAGTTGTGTGACCACCCCAGACTTACAGATATCTGTTTTGTTTCTTAGGGAGCTTTTTGACTGATGGCAAAGCATAAAGTTTTTGTCGATGGACATGAATTACAACATGTGATCACCAGCCTCTGGACTATTCGTCAACTTCTGATATTATTTTAAGCCTCTGTTTTCTGGCCTACCTACTGGCTGTGAAGGATGGGTTATGGGTCTGTGACTTATCCCGCCCGCCTGCCTCATCCCACCCTTCAATGGAGTCGTTGTGGAACTCCTCCCAGCCTCTTCCACATTTTGAGTCCAACATGTCTGCCTCCCTACCTGAGGGTTGGGCTGTGTCCCAGTCGTTAGCTCTGCTGGCCATGCTGCTTATGGATCTGGTGGCTGTGGTGGGTAATGCAGCCGTCATGGCGGTCATTGCTAAGGCCCCACAGCTTCACAAGTTTGCCTTTGTCTTTCACCTGTGCTTGGTGGACCTGCTGGCAGCCCTGGTGCTAATGCCCCTCGGCATGCTCTCAAGCCGGGCCTTCTTTGGGGAGGCCCTGTGCCAGAGCTACCTCTTTCTCAGTGTGTGCCTGGTCAGTGCTGCCATTCTGTCTATTTCTGTCATCAATGTGGAGCGTTACTACTACATCATACACCCAATGCGCTATGAAGTGAAGATGACTGTTGGCTTGGTCGCCTCAGTGCTGGTGGGGATCTGGGTAAAGGCCCTTGTTATGTCTGCTCTGCCACTCATTGCCTGGTTACTGCAAGGTGGAAGATCTCCATTACTAGAGAGTGGTGGGGTTGGGGCGGGTGGTGGTGGGCCTGTTCCATCACCCCCTGTTCATGGTCACAGGCGGTGCTCACTGCACTGGACAGGAGGAGGATCCAACCGCTTGGCCTTCATGGTTCTATTTACTCTTGTTTACTTCTTGTGTCCACTTCTAGTCATTCTTGTTGTATACTGCAATATGTTCAAAGTAGCCCGTGTTGCAGCAATGCATCATGGGCCTCTACCTACCTGGATGGATACACCTCGTCGGCAGCGGTCCGAATCTCTCAGTAGCCGTTCCACTATGGTCACAAGTTCTGGGACAGGAACAGGGACGGGCAGAGCCACTCCTCACCGGCCCTTTGGAGGAGGGAAGGCTGCAGCAGTGCTGGCAGCAGTAGGTGGTCAGTTTCTGTGTTGCTGGCTGCCGTACTTCTCTTTCCATCTGTATTCAGCTCTAGCTTCAAGCCCTCCGGCCACACTGGCCTCTCTGGAAGAGGTAGTCACTTGGATTGGCTACTTTTGTTTTACATCCAATCCATTCTTCTATGGCTGTCTCAACAGACAGATTCGGGAAGAACTGGGGAAGCACCTGCCTTGTCTTTTTCGCCGAGCAGGTGTGGAAGTAGAGGAGAGACTACCGAGTCGGGATGGGTCAATAGAGGAGAACTTCCTTCAGTTTCTTCAGGGCACAGGATGCAACTTGGATCCTCAAAACTCTCACAGCACCTCAAGCCCTAAAGGAGAGGGCTGCTGTCCCATGGCTCAGGCCCAACCCCCTGAGCCACCTCAGCTTATACCTGTTGATTTTCGTATTCCTGGACAAATTGCAGAGGAGACTTCAGAGTTTATTGAGAGTGAGCAGGTGAAAAACAATCATATATATACAGACAACTAATAACTAAGCTATTATTACAGAAGCTGTATTTTTGAAAATAAGTCTCAAGATATAAAGTATTTCAGGTGTTGCTTGGTGGTGTATTCTTCTAAATGCTACAACACAGGTAGCTCATTCTTATAACAACTCAAAGCTGTTGAGCTGAAATGTTTCAGTATGCACTTTGCTTCTTTGACATTCAAAACATAAACAAAGCTTTTGGTATGCATTTAAAGAGTTTGAACAGGGAACTAAAAACATTTTTATGTAATGTCTTTTTGATGGCCTTCAGCGAACCACTCAGCTCTGTACAGAAAATGACTCAGTGAATTCACTAAAATTGTTAACTTATATTTTATTTATTAAAGATTTGACTTTGTGGAGTAAAAGGAGAAGTGAGCAAGTTTACATACATTTTAGAAACCATTTGTTCTAATACAAATTCTAAATGAGGATTAGAGTGGTGTAGTGTAATCATTTGTTCCAGATAAACTGAATGATTGTTGCTGTCATTTTAATTCTAATAATTGTGAACTCTGATTTGGTTAACAGCACAATATATTGAGCAGGAAACAAAGAAACATTTAAATGACATTATTTACAGGTTCCAGTGAAGCTCTCCTGCCACATTTTTATCACAATGAAACACTCTGCCAATAACTGAACCTTTAAGGATGCGTATAGGGTAAATAAAATGATGTGACTCAGTTTACGTTTCAGGTCATCCAAAGGGTCACTTAGCTTTCTGTCATGTACTGTATTTCTTCATATATGTGAATTAAAAAAAATCACTATTACATTCCTTTCAAATGTAATTGCTTTCATTGTACCAAACCATATATTTTGTTTAGTAAAAGTTGTATAAGTTTAGGACTTATGTGCCACTTAACCCTTTTTTTTATTTTTATTGTAAGTGTCTGTTGCCGTTTCATGACAGTGTGGCTGACTATGATTTAGTAAATGCTTGTGAGGTTGGTTTTCAAGGTGATGATTCAGAATGTATACTGCTCTGCTTCTTCTAAAGGTGTTTACGGTAACACAGACGCAGATTTGTCAGCAATGATTCCTGCTCATAATTTGTAAAGAGAGCAGGCATCATTTGCATCGATAGGAAGTATTAGTTTGAAAGAATCTTTTCTGAACATGGAAACAGGGTTTTAAAGCTATTTCTAACAAATTGTTTAAGTTCAGTGAATTTCAAATGAACTTTATATTTTCTGTCACTTTTTTAAATATTACAAACTGTGAATACTGTTGAACATTTGTGTTAGGATTTTCACTTGTTCAGAAATGTTTTTTGTATGCTGTGATCAAAGAAAAGAATGACTTCCATTGTACTACAATGACATGAATGTGTGTAAAAAAAAAATCCATGGCTAAAACTGGAGTGAATGATGTGTTGTAATAAAAGGTTTCTATGTTTGTAACAACATTATGATGCATTGTCACAGTTTATTGCAGTGTAGATAACAAGACAGTATGGTACTAAGCCAAAAATCAACCTTTGTCACAATGTGCTGTATTTAGTTGTAAGACACTAAAAGAACCCCAATACAACAAAGTCAATATTATTTCAGACAAAAGACAAAGTTAATAATAGAGAAAGAGACAGAACAAGAACATAGATATGATTTACAATTACATCTGTACTGCGCTGACTCTGCGTAGGTTCACAAGTCTGATTAAGTATAAATTATGGATATTGCACAGGCCCATCTTCAAAACATAATTTGCATAAGGTGCATAAGGTGCAGGTCACATATGATCGCATGTTTGAGTGTCTTTTAACCACCGTTTCAAAAGTTTTAAAAGTAAGGGAAGTTGTACATTCCCTGACTGAAAGTGAAATACTGTTCCAAAACATTGAGCCCTGAAATGAGAGAATGTTTTGAGAAAATGATGTGCGTCTGAACAGGAGCACAGTTAACTCTGACAGAGGCTTGCGTTACTCTTGAACCAGGTCCACTAAGAGATTTCTGTTTGATAAACTCATTCAACGAGGGAGGAGCCAAACCATGAGTAGCTTTGTAAATCATACAGGCAGATTTAAATATTTTAAAATTTGAGAGATAAAATTTGACAAATAAACTAATAAGTTGGACAAATCTTATTTTTAATTAGGGGTAGGACTAACTGATATTGGCTAGGCTATGTAGCTATTAGGCAACGTTCAGCTGGGTGAAAGCAATGCAGACTCTGTTTAATTGTATTATTCCCCATAAAATAATACAAGGGTCACGTGAATTTGTTTGGGTGACCTTTAGACATCAACGGGTGCTTCCTTTAAAACTTGAAAGCTAACCTCTTCCCTCAAATTGAATGTCAGTCTAAACAACAACAACCACAACAAAAACAACCCAGATGCAGTAAGGTAGCTCTACCGGCTGGACAACAAACCTTCTTCTGTAAGTATTTCGAAGGAACAAGTTTACTCTACTACAAGATGGACGAGTTACTGACGGGAAGTTGAACGCAAAGTTAAAGTGTACAGTTGCTAAAGTCAACGAGCAAGTTTAAATGGCACGACGTTAGCCCCGAACATTGTTGATTTTAGTTGTCGTTAGCTAATTATCTGTTAACTAACTGCTAACATTAATCAAGCTAGCGTTAGCTTTAAAAAAAAAGAAGAAAAAAATCAGTGTGTTTCATCGTTATTTGTGGTGCTCTACGGTTTTTACACTGTTGTTTCTCTAGAACATTTCCTGTTGTACTCCTGCCAGCCCGCTGTGAGCTCACTCACCAACAAAAATGTCAGGGGGTAAGTTCACAGCTGCCACACTATTTAATTAAACGAATTAAATCTATAGGCCTTTAAGTCAAAAATGCTTTAGGATGATTATGCTGTAGTGTACTAGCCATAGATTGTATAATAATAATAATACTAGCCAACATGCGCGAATATAGCACGTGACACATGCACAAAAAGGGGAAATAGTAACGAAAGTAACTAAAATAAAATAAAATAAATATTCATAATTTTATTTGTCATTTTCCAACAGCATATTCGTACACAGCAGTTTTAGTATACAAACATTTGCTGTTCATTTTTTCCTTAAAGAACCCCAGAATAATAGTAACAATAAATAAATAAATAAAAAATTTAAGATAAATTGAATAAAAGAATAAGAAACAAAAATAAGTTGACACAGTTGACTTGCAAGATTTTAGAATTAAGAATTAATTTAGATGTGTTAGATAAAAAGTGTTAGATATGGACGTCCAATAAAGATTGGAACAGGTCCAACTGGCACAGATAGAGGAAGAATCTACTCTTTGAAGGATGGATTGTCAGAAATCCCTCGTTATGTCCAGTGCAAGAGCATTGTAACCTAACAAAAGTTTTTTTATTTAGAAAACAATCACTTTGACTTTTAATTTTCAGTATCAAATAAGCACAGTTAGCACACAGTAGTCACACGTCACCATTTAAATTATTAGTTTGCAATATATGCATAAAAAATGATTTAGTCAACTAAAAGTAAAACTGTGGCATATTTGATGTTTATGGTCTAAAGTTATTTATCATTTATGTTGGAAATAGTTTAGCTAAACATTATTCTGAATAAATAGTTCACATGTCTGTTTTAAGTGTCCTGAGTTGGATAAGGAAAAATATATCAAAATTTTCTCTCTTTATGATCAGGAAATGCTCTGTTTAATGTTTCCTTACCCTTTCTTCCACAAGTATTACTTTAGTAGTACGATGTTACTTTAAAAGTATTTACTTTTTTTTTTTTAATTAAATATGCCTTTACATTCTAAAATATGTATTCATAAATAAGAGTGATATTTAGGATTTTTAAATGCTACATTCAGGGGTTTTAGTTGGTGATGGTCTGTTAACTTACTGCTAACATGCTACCTACCCCCTGACCTGGGTTCAACTTAGCCCTTGGCCACATGACGACTTATTTTTGAGAGCCCTTATTTTTCAAAACTTATGTCAGAGATAAATTCTAATAGTTTAATCTAAAAGAAAACATCCTAAAATTTGTTAAGATATCATCATTCTACATTTGCGTTCCCTGTTTATCTTTTTTTTTTTTTGGTAAAAGGTTATTTAAAAGCATGTCATGTAAATATTTAAGAAGTGGGGAGTGTTGCACATCATTTTACCACTAGATGGAGATGTTTACCAGATTTATAGCTATCCCAAGCTACTTAGCTACAGTACATTCATTCATTCATTTTCTTCATTAGACCAAATCTATCCCGGCAGCGTTGGGCCTTAGACGTGATACACCCTAATGTCCAGTTATTCGCAGGGCTTACTGAGCTACATTTTAATGAAATTATTAGTTGCAAAATTAGTAATTGGTGTGTGGGTTTTCAAACAATAATAACAACAATAGAATATGTTTATTTATTCATTCATTAAAAAAACTTGGTTGCTGTAATTGACAACAACTAACTTTATATTACAGTTTCATTGACCAACAGAATACTGTTGGAAGCTGGCAAGAATTTTGGAGACACTAATAGGCTGCATACACATTTGTAAGCGTTTTTTTAAATTAAATAAAAAAACTGATTTGCATTGCTTAAACTTGTCACCTTTTATAATACATGTACACAGCAGCTGTACAACAAAATGAAATGTAAAACATAACACACAAATTACATACACACATTGTTGATCTTGTTGAATGACTGGTTTGTATAGGCATTGGTCATCACTATTTATAAAACCTCACTGACGTTAGGTCCTTGATGGGTGTGTGTGTGTAGGTTTAGGTCTGTTGCCCCTCAGATCTTTCCAGTAAAGAAGATTGGGAGATCACTAGTCTGCTTACGGTTTAATCTGGGGTCTGTGCGGACCGGATCCTGTTCTTTAATTCTTTCTGTCACTGGTGTTTCATCTTGATTCTCGAATTGTTTACATACGCTTCATTACACATTCTCATGATATCGAGTGTCTAAAAGCTATTTTTAGACCAGTGGAAACTACTTTTGTCCTTCCCTCACCTTGTTGCTCAGCTCGTGTTGTGTACTGGGTCTTTGGGTTGGCTCGTCACAGACTTCTGCAATGCCGTCTCGCGTGGCTGTTTTCTGCTACACTTACTTCAGGAAGCTCATACCCTGGTTGCTACGGCAACCAAGGAGGCGGGTCCCAAACAGCAGCGAGGGAAACCTTGGATTTCCTTCTAGCTTATTGTGGTACAGCATGTGTGCTGACCTGCTGCTTCTAGCTGGGAGGAGGAGCCATCTCTGCGCAGGAGCCTCTGATGGTCCAGTTCTGGTCTTACTGTCCTGCCATCCCGCTGTTAGACAGCGCTTCTGGGACATTAATCTGTCCTTCTGCTGGACACTATCAAGCACTCACTTACACTGCTCTGGTAGTTACTGGGACACAGATGCCAAGATGTCATCCTCCACTTCTTCCTGCACAACCAATGGAAAAGGGAAGGCACAAACAAAATCCCCTTTTTGCAAGAGGGCAAGCCTGCAGAGCACCACCAGCCCTGGTGAGTACAGGACTGGGTATTGTGTAGCAGTGCTTTTACAGTCAGCCACCGTGGAGAACGCCAATAAAATTAAAGTCAAGATATTCCAGTGCTGCTTATAAAGAACTGAGAAAGTGGCTACTCACTTCTTGGTTATTCTTGTTTTCAATTATTTGTTGTGAAATTTGTGATGACTACAGTAATGGTATTATTATAAAAGTCTCTTCACACACTATTTAGCTTGATCTGTTTTATCTTAAAATCCATGTTATGTGTTCAGTATCATTACTAGCCAATAGCACAATTGTCAAGTCATACTAATAAGGCTGAAATTTGTAGTCCTTACGCACCATGGCAAGTGAATTTATTTAAAAGTTAGTTGCTACTGATTTCTTACCTTTTTTTTGCTAAGCCACTGGGGAGTTTAATTTTAGTAGACTACCCCTTCTTAAGTTGAAAATTCAGTTGGACTTTCCATTTTAGGTTTAGAAGATATAAATATTTATAAAAGCTGAGTGCTGGGGGAAGCTTTGCATTGCCCCTCTGTCATTGTGCTTTGTCATGGTGTCTCCTTATCACATGGGTTTGGGGAACAGAGAGCAGTAGATAAGTGTTTTTAATCTCTAACCTAACCCTGCTCTTGTATTGTAACATTTTAACACTTTGTCAGTACAGGAACAAAAATCTGATTATATAGTCTTGTAGAATAGTTTTCTTGTTTGTTTTATTATATTACATCTATTGCCTTGTACATATTATAGTGTTAGCGTTACTTAATTCAGAGTTTAAGGCCAATGTAGTAACATTTAAAGTGGGTAAAAAGACCACACATATTTATTGATTATGTTTCCAGCTGCTTCCTCGACGGCTGTACTCAAGCACAAATGTTGAGTATAAGGAGCAATGCCGCAGGAGATGTCAAGCAGTAATTCTTACAGACAGACTACTGTTATTTGCTGAGGAAGCCTGTATGTGCTGCAGTAATAAATAAGTTAGAGGCTTCTTTATCCATGCAGTCGTTTAGATCCCCTGAATTAGCCGCTTGGCTGAGCCCCTTGCACTCCCAGTCCAGTCCGTATGTAGGCTACTCATTTTAATACTTTCTCTGAACACACCAGCCTCTGTTGATGCTGTTTTAAACATAGCAGCTGGTGTTTTATCCAAGCCTAGATGCTCTAACTGCAAACAGCTCTGCATCCATCCACCGTTTTTTTCCTTTCAAGGATCCCAAAAGGTTTTTCTGATAAATCCGTATCTTTGCTGCTTGTTCATTGGGTTGATTTGATGATATAAATATGAATTAATCAGTCAGTGAATACTTTACTGCCTGCAGGGCTTCTGGCTCCTATTAGAGATTGCATTACATCAAACAGAATATGTAAGGCAGTTTCCCGCCTAAGACATATGATGGAACCCACTAAATTATCGGTCAGAGAAGGATACGCAACTCTACTCTGTAGCGTCCATCACTGCTGTATTTTTGTTGTGCTCTGATACAGTCTTGTCTCTTATCTTGTATAGGTAAAGGGTCAGCTCTACTAAGCTGTACAATTTTCCCTGGGACAGTAATTTGTGAATGTGTGGAAGAGAGCAAAAAACAGCAAATTTCAATGTCACTTAGTCAAGCTATGCAAACATTGCATTGTTGCTTTAATTGAACCTGAAAGCAGTTCAATGAAGAGTGTAGTGACAGTAATGAAACAAAACAACAGATTCACAAGAGGATGTATCAGCACAGAAGAGCCAATCCTGGAGGACCTGAGTCTGCAGTCCACCTTCACCTCAAAGAGAAAAGCATTCCTTTGAGGACAGCAATGTCCACAATGATCAGAGAGGCCAGATGGTTTGAGAGAGGTATGAAGGAAGCCATTTTTTGTGAAAATGGAAAAGCCCTCTTTGAACAGAGGAGGTGGCCTCAGATTCATGTTGCCTAGTATTTACAGTGTTTTGAAACCTAAAACAAAAGAGTTGCACCCTAAAACAACAACTACAGCCCCTGAATGGAGCAGTGTCACTAACGACTCTCCTGAGCCTTAACGACTCTCACATCCCCTTTCATAGCGAACGGCTATGAGACCAGAACAGCCGGTCCATCAGGTTTGGTTTCAGGGGAATATATATATAGAGATATAAGCTCAGCTCTCCTACCAGTTGATCTCAGAATTGATAAAGTCTCTTGGAATTAGAGACGAAACGTCTTCACGAGACGAAAACTGTGTCCAGATGCTTTTACTTTAACCTTTTTTTCAAGATGTCCTGGATGACACACAGCAGGACTATCACATGCTCGTACTAGAAAAATATAATAAATCAAGATGGATTATGTTCATTCATTTATGAATGAAAAAACATAATCCATCTTGATTTTTAGATAAATAGGAAACTCACACAACCACTTGTTCATTCATTCATTCATTCATTTGTGCCTGGCTTTAACATTGTTTTAAGTACACAGTATACTTTACTGTAAAGTCCATAAGGCATATGGACTTTATTTTGCAGATCCAGCCAAACCATGTGTATGCCTCTCAGCCCCCCGCCTTGTCCTCCAGCCAGAGAACCGTAGACAAAAACATGTGACACGCAAACGCTGGAGGCCCCTTCCCAGGCCACATAACCCTAGAGCTGTAGTTCTCCCTGCACAGTGGAGGTGTTACTCCTTTGTGCTTACAAGGTGTCACAAAGGTGTCTCTGCACTCTCACCAAACATAGATCTCTAAAACCATTAAGTAATAGCAGAGAGATACCAAACCCTGAATAAAAGTATAATAAGCTATTGCAAAAGATTATTAACCCTTCTGCACATCTATTTGGTGTGCTCCAAAATAATTTGAATTGAACTGCAATTATTATTATTTTAGATATGTTTTGCACATGTATTTGTATTAGTTCATTCTAACTGTTTTTTTTTTTTTTTTTTACAAACGTACACTTTTGTGGTTGCGTAATAGAGGGTGCCGCCTGGGACAAAAAGTGCTGTGAATTTGCTCCAACATTAAAAAAATTGGAGCTCTTGGAAAAATTCTGAGGCAGTTTTCTGCTACAAATAGCACAGATGCTTTCAATATAATACGGGGTACTTGTCAATTCTGGAAAAAGGATTTTGTACACACAGGAACTGAAGCTTACAGGAACAGGTTTGCCTGCTGTTATTGGGAATGCTTAGATAACCAGTTTTGTTATCTGTCATTGTTATCATAACTGAACCGGTATTTTATGACTTTCAGCGTCAGTCTTTATGGCCTCCAGCTTGACCCCTGTTACAACTTCGGTCTTGTATCAGTATCAAGGGTCTTTATTAGCACCTTGGTGTGTCTTAATGCCAGTTACTGTGTGTAGCAAGTTGACACAGTGTATGCTGAGATATGGTAAGTGCTGCACTTACAGATGTGTTAGACCTCAGATCTTTTATCATTGAGGTTTGGTGGAGGCCATGTGAACCCGCCACTATCTCACATGCAGAGAGTGTTTTTCTACAGTGCCCACATTGTTTTGAGAACATTTTTCTGGACTCATACCTCATGACGAGGACTAAATACTGATGAGCCATTGTCCAGCCTGATTCTCATGGGAATGCTCCTCTGGGAAAAGTGAGAAACGCTGGTAAGCATACTTCCCTCTGGGAAAAAGAGTGTTTGGGGGAAAAAAAGCTAGATATTTATTTAGGTGTAAAAGTTAATTTAGGAAAACGTCTTTAATGTCAGCTTCCAAAATTGTAGTATTACTTTTCATAATATGTTTTACTTTGAACACCTTTCATATTTGACTGCTTTATGTAACCATAAACTAATCAGAATAAAACCAAATCAGAAAATAATTGATCTGTGACCTGTGACCTGTGTGCTTTTCGATATAATGTTGTTTGTGGTCTTTGCCTCAATTGTGTCATAAAAGTTCTCCCATCAACATATTTCACAGAACTGTTGCTAAAGCAGTGAGTCTAAGGGTCAGCTTTATCAGTCCACATACTTTGAGTCAAAGGGAAGGGTTTACCTGACAAACCCCTGCATCTGTGATACTTGGCTCATCCTTTATTCAGCTGCGTCATTAATTTGGAATTTTATTGCACAAACGTTCCAGGCTCTGGTGGATAATAATAGATGCCTGTTTATCAGCAGACATTTTGAGAATATATGTCACATAAATCCACTAAAAACAGAGCTTTAATAGTAAAAACTGCAAAAACAAATGATGTTGTAAAGGTAAATTGTCTTTATTGAGCATCGTATTACATCGAGTATTGAAGTTATTCATGGTCAACTGATCATAAATCTTACTCAAAGCTATGCTCGGAGGGATTGCAGTTTTCATCAATAAGAGCTCTGCGGTCTATGAGTGGGAGACGGTGGGAGGAGCTACAGTCACAGGGCCTCCTCCATTTTACTGCACAATAGAGGGGGTGAAGTGTTCGCAGTTCACAGCCCCTCCCTTTTCCTGCCACGTGGTATGTTCCAGCCAAGTATAAAAATCTGTGAGCTTGACGTCTGTGCTATACATGCACTGCAAACCGGTGTATTCCAGGAAGCAGCAGAGAGACAGAGGCAGAGAGAAGTAGGGCATTGGAGAAAATAAATAACTGCCTAACCTGCTCGTTACAGGAGACGAAAGCTGCAACAGGAAAAAAGAAACACCCCTCTCTTGGAACTGAGGACACAGTATACACTGCTTTGTCTGTGCTGTCATTTTCCGTCTTTGACTGTGCAAGCGGGGGAGGGTATATTGACTGTCCCAGGCCTAGTTACACATCCCAGCATCACACAAGAGTGCACACAGGACTACTGCGACCGTAGTGAGGACTGTGGAACCAGGACAAGGCAGGCAGACAGAGGTACTGTATACTATACTGATGATAATGATGTGCAGGACTGCGCAGTGACTATATGTGTTTACTGTGCTACAAGTTCTCCTCACCTGTTCTCTGTAAGGCTTGCTACTTATCACTTCCAAAATAATGCACAGGCCATCAGTCAGAACCAGATGAGTCGCCAGCAAACAATAGTTGTTATTTACTAGAACAAACTGACATTGGGATGAAATAACATGGGGAGGTTTACATGTAACTATAGAGAACATACTGTATGTGAGAGGGTCCAGTTATGTAAAGCTCTGCAATTTGTGTCCAAGTGAACATTTTGGGTAAACATTTTGTCTTGTCGCTTTCTGCTTTAGTCTGTTCAGCACAATGCAGTCCATTGCCCAAAGGATTAATTGGTGAAAGTCTTGTGAGTTTGCTGACAAGAACAAAACAACCCACAGAGTGCACAGCCTAATGTGGGCTGCTGTACCAGAGTCCAACAATAAAGCTTTTATTGTTTATTAAGTAAGAAATTAGAACCCTTAATAAAGACATACTATTCGCACTATCAGTTACAGCTCTTTGTACTGCACGAGGATGCCACAGGCTGTTTGTGTGTCATAATGCACTTTAGGTGTGCTTTAACTCACCACTGATTTGGTTTGTGCATGCGTTTCACTTATTAAATAGCTTTTTTTTATAGCTAAACTTCTACCGAAAACTAAGAATATATAAAAAATAGGTTTATTTTCTCAGCAGTGGTTGTTGCTAAGGAACAGCCAAAGAGTGCAATCACTTTCCCCCTTTGGGTATAAAGTGAAAACATATGTCCTTTAACAATATGACAACATTCTCCTCTAAACACAACACATACTAAGATTTTTGGATGTTTACATAAAAAGCCAAATACTAGATTAATTTTGGGGGGTTTTGCTGCAAAGGAAAATACTTGATCTTTATTACACATCTGTTCTTGCCTCTGTAGTTAATACAGGAAGTTGTTGCATCAAAACTAAAAATAGAAAACATGCAATAATATTATTTCCTCCCATTAGACAGGGCAGAGCCACTCAATAGCAGTGACGTCTGTGCATCCCATCAAGTGCCACTTCTAATGTCACTGTTGAAATCACTGACAACAAATCTGCGTCTGGCACAGCAACACACTGTAGATTAATTAATCACAACTGTGGCTGTAAACTAATTACTTGGCAGGCACATTAGATTACAGAGAGACAATAGGTGTAGCAATCAAACAGTGAGATGAGTGAGCGTGCTTTATCTCAACATTGGCAGCAAAATTGTGTTATCCCTCAGATACCACATTACTAATTTTTAAAGACAAAAAGGGCCAGCACTGTTTAGGTTTTGGTAATATTGTGATGCTTGTATGTGGGACTTTGTGATTACTGCAGTATATGCATTTTAGTATCGTGCATTACTGTGTCTCTGCTTGAGTGAACTCACTGCTGTTGACCTTAGATCACAGACTAGATGGGCTGCTGGGATTTATTGATCTTTGAGGAAGTTTCTGATAATATTCAGGACCAACTGGCTGGTGCATGTGGACTGCTCACTCTCTGGGATCAATAAACTGTAGACGGCATTGTTGACACTAAATACACTAGACATTATATTTAATTACTTCTTACATGTGGGTCCAGACAGAGCCTTGTGCAGTCCGCAGCTACATAGTGGTCAAAAACAGGCTGGTTCCTTTTTTTCAAGGATTCACAGAACTAGTAAACAGAAGGAAACAAGGTTATGCCAAAACCTCTGTGTCATTGACAACCAAGTGGGACAGCTTAAAGCCTGCTCAAGGACAACACTACAATAAAGAGATACTATTTTTGCACTCTATTATGGTATCTTTGCAGCTCGTTGATGTAAGGCTACTGTTGTTGGATGGAATCATTTACAGTATTGAAGTATTGGTTTACTTTTTTGTTTTGTTGTGTGTTATATTTTATCTGCACTTCTTCTCTGATGTCACCGAGGTAAATGGAGTCGGGGGGCTTACAAAGAGACATCTGTGGCAGAAAGACCAGGGGGATTATATGGATACTATACTGGGGGTGACTGTGTGTTTGTGGGAGTCATCTGTTGACTGGAAATTTCTCACCAACTGCCAGTATTGGTCAGAAACGCACATTTTGTTTGAGCAGCATAACCTCAAATCTGTTTAAACTAGCTCTTATAAATCATACATGCACCATACTTTCTAGAGGGCTGTGCTGAGCTGGAGCCGATGTAAGGGCTCTGGGACAAATGCAAGTTACGGCTTCTGCTTTCATATCTTCATATCTGTGGTTTTACCAAATTATTAATAGCAAGTTATGTTTATAGTAATATATTAGAAGCATCATCTTGATAGCCTTAAATAAAATAAAAACAATCCCTGAGTCGTATTATAAAGAATGTACTGTGTAACTCACAGCTCTGTCATAACTATTACTCATTAGGCCTAGAGGAAGACAGCAGATAGCACGGCTAATTGTTGAGGCCAAACAATTCAACAATAATGACACCATAATAACCACCATGTGTCAATGTAAAAGTGTCAAGTTATGGATGGCCAAAGCATCAGTAAATGTAAACCAGTTACTTTCACTATGGATTTGAAGTAGTCAGCTGGTTTTGGCAGCTCTAGAGCCGTTCAGGTGTGTGTGTGTGTGTGTGTGTGTGTGTGTGTGTGTGTGTGTGTGTGTGTGTGTGTGTGTGTGTGTGTGTGTGTGTATGCATGAACATAAATATGCATATGTGAGTTTTACTGTAAGTCTTTTTCAAGTTAGTGCAAGCCTCTGTGTTATTGAAGTGGCACAGAGGCTGTAACAGTCTCATCTAAGGCTGGTTTCTGTTCTCGGACAATTTGCAATGATTTTCAAGGTCTGATGCTTCCATTGCCATTATCACCAGAGCTTTGGGTAATTATGGTCATGCGTTGGCCAATCGCCGAGAAACAAGGAAAAGAGTAAATGTGTTTGTGCAGCTGTATAAGGAAAATAAAGAAGTTGCCAGAAAGCAAGTTTCTCTTGATAAGATAAGTCGATTGTGTGCTCTTACTATCGATCTACTTTGCAGTGCAGATCCTAAATGTGACCTAGTTGTAAATGTAGTAAATTATATTAATAAGGGTTTAAATTAATTGATCAATGTTTTATATTTAATTTAAGTATTCTGTTCTTTTTGTTTATTTTATGACCAATAAACTAAACTAAAAACTAAACTAGTTAAAAACCTTAGTGTGAGGTGAGCTTGAGCTGAATTGGTGCTCAGTAAAATGTTTTCCAGCATACTCTAGTAAACCAAACGTGTATTTTTTTCTATTTTTGTTTGTCATCCTCCCAATTATCATTGTCTCTGTTTTCACCAAGCACAGACAGAGCAGCTCGTTGTATGCAGGAAGGCAAACAAGCATCATTGTTACTGAAATAGATGCTGCCTGTAAACAGCAGATGGTCCAGGAGCCTCTGTGTGAGTCCTGTCAGTCACAGTTACATGACTAATTAGTGAATATGAAGGAACCGCACAATTTGATGTGATTATATTTTACCAGACAGACTTAATCACCATTCAGTCTGTTACAAGGCTACAGACTTTATTTGACCAAATTATTTGTAGAATATTTGAACCTAAAGGAGATCTATTTGAATAAACCACAGACCAGAAAGTTTGGTTGCTATGTTAAAACTATGTGTACCACTCCACTCTGAGAAGACTCTTCTCTCAGTTTAACCTACTAAGACATTTTATATTCACAAATGGGTTGACCCAAAAATATAATTTATAGCTGTCTATATTGGGCTTGAAGTTAGTTTTTTTTCTTTTTTTCTTTTGTGTTACTGCAGTTTCCGAAAGAAGTTACCAGGATTAACTTTCTGAAAAGTTAACTCTATTCTGTTTGGCTACAGATTTGTGTGGTGTGTCAAGGCCCAAGCCCCTCAAACCCCAGCGCTCACTTCCAGGGACCCCAGTTTCACTCACACACTACCCACTGGACAGACGAACATCCATGGAGGAGAAGTACAAGGAGATTGCTGAGGTAGGACTTTAAAAGCACATTGTTAATCCTCACTATACAGTATATATTTTACTGGCATTTGCTTTGTTGTAGTTGTTGGAAAGGTTAAAAATATATAAATGGAGTTATAACTAAACGTAATACACATTTTGATTACGTGACATTCAAAGTTGAATATGAGCTTCTTAGACTGGGGTCGTGTTTGTGACAACATAAAAATGTATAGCTTTTGTTTGCTACAGGAGCTGTTTTCACGCAGCATGGCGGAGAGCGATATGCGGAGCGCTCCCTATGAGTTCCCGGAGGATAGTCCGATCGAACAGCTGGAGGAGCGACGGCACCGGTTGGAGAGGCAGATCAGCCAAGACATTAAGTGAGCCAATCAGAACACTTGCAAACACAATTCTTCTCAGTTTTCCAGTCTGTTTTGCTACTGCTTGGGATTTTTGGCTAACTAACCCTAAGCTAATAAAGCTATTGACAGTTGGCTACTGTTTGATTTGGCCAACACAAACTTAAGAGGTGGCTCTTCCTTGTTGCCAGAGTATAAGCCATCTGCTCTAAGATGACCTTCGCATGGTTATTTACACCGTCTCTGCTTCTCAGGCTATAACAGAACTGTGATCACTCAATGCCTAAATGCTTTGTCGGTGTATGTATTTGTTTGTGTGCGGAGGAGAATGTGTGACAGAACGTTTATGCACATGCTTTTGCACATATTTGGTTTCTGTGTGCTTAAAGTCCTCTCACTCTTCTGGTGCCCTCTCTGTCCCCTGGCTTGTCCACACTATCCTGTGCCCTGCATTTACCCCAAGGCTTGAGCCAGAGATCTTGCTCCGTGCCAAACAGGACTTCATGAAAATCGACAGTGCTGCAGATCTAGAGTGAGTGAGCTCTGCTTCAGTATGTTTTTCTTTGGTGGGGAATTTCATTTTTGGTTTATTCTGTCAGTTCATCTCATTGTACCCTTTTAAGGTGCATAAAAGTGTGACATCCATCTTGTACCTTCGGCTATTATTTTGACTTTTTGTTAAACGCCACTAGTTTATCTGTATGTTGAACAGGAGCACATCTTTCCCCTTAAGTTTTACCGATAGTATGCAACTCCAGCTTGTGCTCTGTGATTTCAATTCTCATAAAATACATTGACTTTAAATGCAACACAAGACTGATTTTTCAAAAGACAGGTGGCATCTGTTTTTTTTAATCTGATTTATTTTTGTCATGTAATTACTTTTTAGACAGATTATCACATCAACTTATTTAGAAAAGCCCAAATAGCAACACTGTTTTTGTGAGTTTTTATTTTTAAACCTTTTATATTGTCTGTTAAATGAAGGTTAATGAAGGAGAATAGTATAGACGCTGTTGATGCTGACTTTATGGAGAGTAAACTTCCAGTTGAGAAAGAGTACCAGCGTGTCTCTATCTCTGGAGAAGAAAAATGTGGGGTGAGCCAATTTTGATCATCAACATAAAACCTTCTCCAAGCAGCAGATAATATTTTCTGTCTTTTTGTCTTTTCTCTTTTTTTCAACTGTTTTTGGTTTCATGTTCTCAGGTACCCTTCACTGACTTGGTAGATGCCGCTAAATGTGTTGTAAAGGCACTGTTTATACGAGAGAAATACATGAATCGATCCATGCAGACATTTTTTAAGACCACGGCACAAGCTCTGCAGGACCTTGGGATGAAAACTTATGAGTTAGGAGACTATGACGCTATCGCGGAGACCCCTGTAGATGCTGGTACACATGAAACCCCTTTTTTTACACAATGAAAATTACATCAGGTTTTAAACATTTGCCTCCTTGTTTCTCAGATGCTCCCGTCCACCCTCCAGTCTCTGAGACACACCCATATGACAATCAAGACCCCAACAACATGCCACCAGATGCAGGATATGGTTGCACTATGGTGGACGGAGTTGTTCACGTCTACACCAAAAGAACCAACATGGACAAGTATGTGCTTTTTTTTACCACAAGATCACTCATGTTGAATCACTTTGCATTGTCTTGAGATTAATGTGAGTCTTTTACTCTCAAACACAGAAGTTCAGAGCTCGACCTGCTGTATCCGGACCTGAAGGAGTACATTGCAGACATGAACGTTATGATGGCCCTAATAATCAATGGGCCAGTGTGAGTTGGAATAGTTTTCTTTGATGTATTCAGCTGTTACTTGTGCTGTGTTCATATTTTTAGTTTGTTTTGGAAAATGCACAGAGACACCTGTCCCACTAGAACTAGGCCCGGAATTTGATGCCCACTTAAAATAAAAAATGTGTGTGTGGTGTTTACAGGAAGTCTTTCTGCTACCGCCGCCTACAGTATTTGAGCTCTAAATTTCAAATGCACGTTCTTTTAAATGAGATGAAGGAATTGGCAGCTCAGAAGAAGGTTCCTCACAGAGATTTCTACAACATACGAAAGGTAAGAGCCACAGGTGTTCACAATTACATGCCATGATGCCAATAGAGTCTTAATTTACCAGTAGTCGTCAGTTTGTAAAGCTTGGGTTTGTAATTTCAGGTTGACACACACATACACGCATCCTCTTGCATGAACCAGAAGCACCTGCTAAGGTTTATCAAGCGAGCCATGAAAAAGTATCAAGGGGAGATTGTTCACATTGAGCGTGGACAGGGTCAAACCCTAAAGGATGTGTTTGAGAACATGAACCTGACGGCGTTTGACCTCAGCGTTGACACCTTAGACATGCATGCGGTGAGAAATACAAACATAAACAAACAAAAGAATTCAATAGGTTCAAAAGTTTGACTTTTTTTTTTTTTAACCAGGATCGTAACACTTTCCACCGATTTGATAAGTTTAATGCGAAATACAATCCCATTGGAGAATCAATCCTACGAGAGATCTTTATCAAGACGGATAACTACATTGAGGGAAAATACTTTGCACACATTGTGAAGGTACAAAGAAATTATAGCATAATACTTTTAATTATAATTTGTTTAATTATTAATATTAATGCCCCATGTCAATGTTTGCAGGAAGTGATGGCTGACTTAGAAGAGAGCAAGTATCAGAACTCAGAGTTGCGTCTCTCCATATATGGCCGCTCCAGAGACGAATGGGACAAGCTGGCTGAGTGGGCTGTCAAACACAGAGTGTACTCTGACAATGTGCGTTGGCTCATTCAGGTGCCCAGGCTTTTGTAAGTCCTCTTCTGAAATGCTTATCAGAAAATACGTGATTTACTAAAACAATTTACTTGTCAATAATAACAACCACTATTCATCCTCAGTGATGTGTTCCATACAAAGAAGCAGCTGGCTAACTTTCAGGAGATGTTGGAGAATATCTTCTTGCCTCTTTTTGAAGCGACCATTAACCCCCGCAGTCATCCTGAGCTGCATCTCTTCTTGGAGCATGTAAACGTCACCCTACAATAGATTCAGGCTACAACAATTTATACTTAAAGGAACTAACAACCTGTTATAATCTGTGTTAATACAACGTAGGTGGTTGGATTTGACAGTGTCGACGATGAGTCCAAACCTGAGCATCATATTTTTAATCTGGAAAGTCCACTGCCAGCCAACTGGACTGAAGAAGACAACCCCCCATACTCCTACTACCTCTACTACACCTATGCCAATATGACAGTGCTCAACCACCTGCGAAGGTATGCTTTTGTAAAACAAGTGAAACAGATCTAGTTTTATGTATTTTTGCAATTTTTTGCAAACACTTCTGTCTCAAACAGAAAACGAGGTTTTTCTACGTTTGTGCTGCGACCTCACTGTGGAGAGGCCGGTCCAATGCACCACCTGGTGTCAGGCTTCATGTTATCAGAGAACATCTCCCATGGGCTGCTGCTCAGAAAGGTATTGACATCACACAGCTGTTTCAGATGCACTATTCTTCTTTTAATGTTCTTCTCGGTGGTAAAATGTTTGTTTTAGGTTTGAGTACGCACCTCACAGATTACTGCATAGGTTTGACACATAAAACATGATCAGTGCGCAAGGTAGCAGACGTAATCTAGTGTTGTAGCTGATGTGATATCTGCACTGTGCCCTCTAGAGGAGCATTGCACAAATGAGTTTGCAAAAGTAATTGTTTGCAATGTTAGCACTTATGTGTGGCTTAACAGCAAGTTTATTTCCATCCATAATCATTTATTGTCATATTTGTGAAGTAACACCAATATCTAATGCTCTCCAGTTTCCAATATTAATTCATGCTGCATCTTATATATTTCCTATTTTGACTTTGTCTCTTAGGCTCCTGTGCTTCAGTATCTGTACTACCTGGCACAAATTGGCATTGCCATGTCTCCACTGAGCAACAACAGCCTGTTTCTTAGTTATCACCGCAACCCTCTGCCAGAGTACCTTTCTAGAGGTCTCATAGTGTCACTTTCCACTGATGATCCCCTGCAGTTCCATTTCACCAAGGTCAGTGTCAGAGGGTTTGTCTGAATCCTCTCTTTTTCTGCACAATAGAATGATATTTGTTTTGTCTGGTCCCAGGAACCACTGATGGAGGAGTACAGTATTGCTGCTCAAGTGTGGAAGCTAAGCTCTTGTGACATGTGTGAGCTGGCGAGGAACAGTGTTCTCATGAGTGGCTTTTCACACAGGGTAAACAACTTTAACTGTTTCACTCTTAACTCATGTTCATTTAAAGTATTATTTATACAGAGTCACTAAGACAAGATTGTACATTATTTATCTATGCTCTATGATTTTGTTTTTGCTCATTATGGGCTGTTCAGTTAATGTTACAAAACAAAAATACAATAAAACTATTCATTTGCGAATTCTCTTTATTTCAGGTGAAGAGCCATTGGTTGGGCCCCAACTATTTGAGGGAGGGTCCTGAGAGCAATGACATCCGGCGTACAAATGTCCCTGACATTCGTGTGGCCTACCGCCATGAGACGCTGTCAGAGGAGCTTCAACTGATTACTCATGCAGTCCGCACAGATGAGCTGGACACTATTCAAGAAGACACCCTGTCAATGGGTCCACTTCCAGGACAACGCTGACATCAGACAGCACAGTCTGCTGTAAAGCTCCTGTCTTGTAGCCAACCCCAGCATGTAACTGCAGAGATGTGTTTATAAATGTAATCCTTCTAGTTGTGTTAAATAGCACAATTGTCACTATAAAATTATATGCCCCCCCTGCGCTGCCCTGAACTAGTAACAGCTGTTCTTGTGTAGGTGGAGCTGCCTGAGCAGGTTTACGGTCCATTAGAGTAATTCATATATTTAGGAGCTATTTCCAGCTAAATCATTTGATGTCCTGTTGTTAGAGGGGTCTTTAAGAGCCAAGAAAACACCACAAGGCAGTACAAGAGATCATTGTACTGTACTGTATTTGATCCACTTCAAAGCCATACCAATATGTGTGTTGTTAGTTGAATATAAGAGATATAACAGAAACAGAAGGTCAACACACTTCAACCTTTTTACAAACTCATCAGTAAAAATATGCCTCTTTTCTGCCACACATTATTATACAAACATTTAGGACTTGATTGTTTTTAATGGAAAAACACAGCAGCATTGTATGTTGCACATAGTTTTATAATTGGCTATAAGCATAAAATACAGATAAAGGTTTCCCTTTGGGTACTGAAAACTTTCTAGTTAGTAATTAGTTAAAGGGATTTACTGTTAATATAGTTCAGGAGAAGGATTCAGTATCCTATGGGTGACCACAGGCTGTTTTGGACAACAGTTAAGGTTAAAGGTGCAGTGTGTAAAACTTTGTAAAATAGACATTTAAAGCGGAGTAGAACCCAGAGAAAGGAGCCATTTGTTAATTTACTTCCGCTTCCTCTACAACTGCCTAGAGCAGACAAACAGGACTGCTGGAGAAGAAACACTTTCTCTTTTCTTATTTGAACACACTTTCTTGCAGAGCGACTTGGGACATAAACTAAAATATATTTTAGTTTATCAATGTGTCATCATCTGACCCATTTTTACAGGATTTTTGTCCTCTCAGGGATACCAAAGCTGCTCATATGATGATGTTGAAAGGAAGGATCTCTTCTAGAAGCTGCCTCTAGACTACACACTGCACCTTTGAACCAATAATTTCTTTCTAACAACTGTAGTGTCCAAGCTTGAACCCTGTAAGGCCCTGATTACTTTCTCTGTATAAAAATGTTCTTTCATAGCATGCCGCACACTATTATGCACAATTACAAGACTACACAGTGCCTTTAGCTGAAGGCACACTTCTTTCGCCAGACTTCTGTGTACTTTTTAAAACAAAACTCTGTTGCAATACCCACAGCAGTAATAGTAAAATCATATACGAGTATGCTTGAAAGTAGCTTTTAGCTTGTTTTTTTCATTGTGAAGAGAAGAAGTATTTAAAGTGCTTTAAAGTTGCATGCTGCATGAGTAATTGAGGCAGGGCTTGAATGAGTTTGCGTAGTCGAGAATGTAGCCTATTCTGTCACAAATGTTTCTTCAGTGAATATTGGTTCAGCAGCAACATTAAGCTCAGCATTGTTTACCATGTAAAAAGAAACAATGCTGTATCTGCCCTAATGTTTGTTATCATCACACCTCTCTACCTGCTGCTGGACCCAGGCCAGAATCCCAACCAACTATGAACATATCCCTTTTACCTAAAATGCTACTGTCCGGTTACAAACAATAGGTAGAGAGAAAGATAGATTAAAAAGTGCCAGTGGTTACCTAGTGTTTGATCAGTACGAATACAATAGCTTCTCAGTGTTAAAGAGATGCTCTGTGGTCCGATATCGTGTTAAACATGGTGGTTCCATGTTAAAAGTGTATTTTTTTAAAGGTGATAAAGAGAGGACTTTTATATTCTCTAAATGTTTATGTCAGAGTTAAAGTATTATTTTTTTGCTGGACATCAGTGTGAATTAAGACAATTTGCTTATTCTCTTTTTAAGTCAATGGACCCATATCTTTTGGGTCTGTTGAGCTTTGTGGCAGTTGTCTTCTCTGCCCGTACATGTTCATTTACAGAAATGTAGCTCTATCATTAATACCTCTTACTTGAAGACAAAACTCTCTTAATTCGCTTTTCAGTCACCAATCTACACTCAACAAACTGTTTAGTGTAAAGAGTACTATTGCAACTGTATTTGGTCTCTGTCCTGAAAATTGTCAGGACACATTTAGATGCTGAAATTTAGACGCAGTTTTATCCTCTCCGTTTACAACCACGGTTTACCATGCGTTTATGTCCACTGCTTTTATCAAACCCCCTACAAAACATTAAAACACTAAAACAATCTCAAATCATTGCAATAGCTTTGTTTGATCATCTTTACTATTTGTTTTATGACACATCTGTAGGTACCTATACTTAATATACGCTATCCTTCAATGTTTGCTGTCACTGTCCATTGCTTTGACATATTTTCATACATCGAACGTTTGCCATTAACATTTTTTTATATGTTTACACAGTCAGTTTAAACAGCTTTAATGTTGGCTTTATCTTATGATTGCCAGTTATTCACAGATCCAGATGCTTCTTGATAATTAGACTAAGAATAATAAAATAAAGCATGTTTATACCATTGTACAGTGTCTATTTTTATTAACAACATACACAAACGGAGAAGATCAAATGTTTTGTATTATTTTAACCACTTTCAAAAAATGTATAACCAGATGTTATCATTTAACTTTTGATAACATACAATTCTCCATATTTGTCTTACACCATAATATAAGGTGAGCTGATTTTCCTCTTCTGTGGTGATAGATCCTAATGTCCAGCCTATATTATGAAAACAAATAGTTTTTATGTCTATATTATAGTAAATAATCACAGGTTATAATAATCCAGGTGCTGTGTGTGAGAGACTTACAGCCAAAGCAGACCTGACTGCTTGTAACTGGAAGAAGACCCTCCCTCCTTCCTCAGGACACACGGTCTTCAGTTCTTCTCTAGTCATCCCCAGAAGCATTGAGCCACTCAGCACGCCCAGACAACGCACTGTACTACACAGGATAAACAACCTATTACTCTCAATTATGTTTGTATGTGTCAATCTATTATAGTTGCACATAATTGTTTTAGAAAGAGTTGCAGACCCAACACAGCAGAGACCCAGAACTGAACTTTTGTCTCACTTGAGTCTTTTGCTAAAAACAACCCTCAATGGCACCCTCATGGAGGCTAAAAAAAGGAGACACTGGGTGTGGAGTTTTCCAAGAAACATGTCCCAACCTATTTATTTAGTGAGGCGAATGGGAAAACTTTCTGCTTGGTGTATACACAGCAAGTTTCAGCGGTAAAGGAATAATATTCAATGGCACTATGACACTCACCATAGGACAACGGAAAAGAGACAGAAGACTTGTTCACGGGTTTGAGGAAACAAGTGTTACATGTAGCTGAGAGGTGAAAGTTAGCTTGTATTGTATTGTCCTGGTGCTCGTTTGTAAATCACAATTGTCTTTTTTTGTTGATGACAGACTGAAACGGTGAAAGCTGGAGAAGCAATGCCCTCACGATTAAGCACGTAAATGGACCAATCAGAATTGAGTTACAGACACGTGGAACACTGTTGATCTTTTCCAATTGGTTAAAATTACCGTAACCATGGCAACTCTGCGATTGAGTGGCACATGAGTTACAGGGAAAGTTCGCTGCTTTGGCTTTAGGTCCAGCGGGACCTGAAGAGTAGAAAACTTTTAGTGTTTTTGCCATTGATGTATTTGTTTTTTGCAGATAACCCCCGGAACAGGGGGCTTAAAACGGGATGTATGGTTACCTTAGCTAAGATGGCCTAAACTAAAATGATTTTACACTTCGGATGTACTGTAGACAATGAAGAGTGAGATTTTAAAATGGCAATAACACAGCAAAATGTATACATTGTTTAGTAATAACTTGCAGATTAACATTCATTAAACACTACGTAGTGTAGACCAGCAGAAATGTATCCGTGTTTGGATCATTTGTAAATCATATTCTACTTACATTTTTGTAAAACCCTTGTCTTCAAGCCAAGCCTTCACTTCTGCAGGTTTGGATCTCTTGGAGAGGACGGGCGGGCCAACTATTTGCTGAGGAATAAGAATCCAAATGAAATTTGTTTGAACTATAGATTTTTGCAGCTATGTTTGATTTGCAGATTCCTAAGCACCTCATCAAGTTGTTCATCTAGAGACTGCAAAACATTATTGGGAACATAACCCTCCTCTCCTTGACTGTTCCTCACTTTCCACCATTGTTTTGACTGGTCCAGGAGCTGTTGCACAGAGGCATCAGTGTCATTTCAACCAACTTCAGAAAAAACAAACAAATAAACAAAAAACACCCAAATGTATAACACAATGTTACCTCCACTGTCTCTCCTTTGCTGATTGTAAGCTCTCTGTGGTTTCTCGAGGTGAAGTCGTACATTACCAGCATATAGTGAGGTTCACCTAAGCTAAAAATGTGTTATAAGTGGTAAACCTAAGTTACAAATATCAACATAATGCTGTAAAGAACATTTTGTTTTTGCACATACCGCTTTGTGTGAAGTGGACGCGGTGCTTCCCACTTCGGTGAAGTCTGCACAGAAATAACAGATTTCTCTTAATAATAATTCAATCCATTATCCTGCATGCTTTACAGAGTCCATTATTCATTCACTCCACAGTCACGCACTGGTGATGTGGCAGCCATTTTGTGCCTATACAGACTCTCTGACCTCTAAACATACACATGTGGTACATTCATACACCAGAGCCACAGATACTCTACCCCTGAGCCACTGCGCCCCACAATACAGAAAAGCTTGATGTGTTCAGTTTGATCATGTGTTAGTGTATACACACGTACATGGATGGGTGTCTGATTTGGATGACTGGTCAAAGAATCTGGTTCAGACCCTGCGGTCACTTCAGGGGGCTGCCAGCCATCAAAAAATTCTAGATGGTAGGTGGGAATGTCCTCTTCGTTTTCAGCCCAATGAGTACTGTGGACAAACATTACAAAATGATTGTGCCGTAACAGTAGGCTCCAGTTATAGGAACAGGGTTTAAATGTTCTATTTAAAAAACATAAATCAGCTTTTGAATCCTTACCTGGTGGTATTCCATGCTTCTCCAAGACTTTGCCACAGCTTATCCTCTTCCTCAGACACCTCATCGCTCATGAATCTCACACTGAGATGGGTCAGCACTGGGGCCAATATAGTCGGAGGCAGGTCTTCTGGACAGTGAGACACCACCTGAGGGATACAGGTTGAGACAACAGTCTCAAAGAACAACCCCATACTAAGATAACATGGATGTATTGACTTACAAATGCCAGGGCAGAGAACAGGGAGTGAACAAAATCTGCAGCGCTAGGGTTATGGATCTTTCCATTCAGCTCTCCCTATAACAAATATATCAGAATATATTAGAGGATACTACAATTGATGACAGAGTAAAGATTTCTAATAAAATGAGGTGACAAGGTACAAGACATGTACCAATAAATTGAAGCCAGTTTTGATTTTACGTAGACACACCGCAAACTCTTCCGCAGAAGGCATGCCGTCCATGACTGAATAACACAAATACACACAAAATATTCAATAAAAAAAGAAATCACTGTGACTCTTGAGACCATTTTTATAAAAGTAATCCATACCTTTTCCTTTCTTCTTTTTCTTCTTCTTCTTTCTGTTCTTAGCTAAAACTGCTCCTATTTTGCCCATAAAGATTTCAATATCTTCTATAATGTGATTGAAGGTGTCCTGTAAAAAAGAAGAGTCAATTAGTCTAAAAACAAATTCCAACAAAACGTGTCCCTAATGTTACTGACCACATCCCGGTCTAGCTCTGTGTACATCCCGAGAGGAGTCAGGCGTTCTTCTTCTGTGGTGGTGGTCATCTGTAGGATTGGGGTCTGCTCTCTGGACGTAAAGGGCTCCTCTTCCTCTTGTAAGGTCATTTCAGACCCAGTGATGTCATCCTCTGCTAGGACATCCCAAAATAAGACACGGTACACTGATAAAGTCAATGTCTCAATGGAAGTGTCTGCCTCACCATAGTCAGGGGCCGTCCATAAGAGCACCGGCACATCTCTTGGAGGTGGAGACCCCACACTGCTGCTGCTGCTGTTGTACAAGTGAGAAGTAAGCTTTCATCTTGTTTAAGAAGAAGAAGAAAAAGTGAGAAGAGACTGCTTACTTCTTACCTTATACTTGAAATCTCCTGTCTATGAGAAAGTGCTTGAGAGAGATGTTTCTCAACCAGGTCTGCCTGTACACACAGAAAGATAAGATAAGTAACAATTCATTCACTAAACTTAAATTGTTGTAAATTGTTCATGCTTTACCCGGAGGTCGTCACACTGGAAAAGAAGGACACTGGTGTGAGGTTTTCTCTTAAATCGTGCTGATATTGTGAGCAGTGAGTTGAACACTCCGCTGTCAAGCACAGATTGAAACTCCACAACATCACTGAGAGCTATTGACTCTAGTTCCTCCTGCAAAAGACAAGTTTCTGTTTACGTCTAGCTTCAAAGTACAGGACAGGCTCATTCAAAAAAATGTAGTAATTCCTACATACTACAATCACCCCAAAGACGTGCAGTTTTAATCCAGGTGTCAAGCCATCACAATGTGTGGCCTTCAATTTAGTCAAAGACAATGAATTTACTAGTGCCAATTGATACAGTACTAACAATTAATAATAGTAATATATTATGTAAGAGAGTTATTTGCAATATCTTTATGGTAGGTGTTACCAAGTATGTCATTGCTCTTTGGATGGGCTGGGAAGTTTTACATGGAGTGACGTCATTGTCCAACCCATAAAATCTCACATGTCGACAGTGTACCTTGGTATCAGTGTCGGTGAGCACCAGGTTGCCCCCTCGCAGACACAGCAGCATGTTTTGGCCCCACACTCGTCCCATCCCGTCCAGCAACTTCAGTCGCTCCACACAGTCTGGCACGTTTCTCAGCTCCTTCCCGTCCAGCTCACACGTAAACAAGTGCTAAAAAGTGATTGACAGACACTAAAGACTCAACATGATCCAGACCGGTTGCATAAATAGAGACAATAGTGATACTACCTCCACCCTGTATTGAAATTTGTCCAACATTTTGTTTATAGAAGCTGCATACTCCTTCCTTTGCACTGTGGAATGACAAATCATTATGAGTGCTCATAACTGGCTTTAAATTGCAGTGTCATTTGCAGCAGTGTGAACTTACTATAAACTGACTTTGCACTGGGCTTGGACAGACCTGACGCCTGTGAGGACACTTCATCCATTGTGGAGTAGACACTGTTAAGATTTAAGAAAACTCTGAATGTAATAAAAAAGCATGAAGTAATTAAACAACTCAGTACAAGTTTTAAAGGTATGACCTACTTAGACAGGAGAGATCCCGTGAAGCTGATGGTGTCATGGCCAAAGGGACTGTTGCCCCGCATCATTATGGCTCTGAGCGGACCTTCAGTAGTGCACAGGATATATGTACACAATGTAAAGAGATGGCAGCGGCACTGAACTTGTTAATTGTTTATTTAAAATGTATAACCTTTGCCAAGACTAGTAACAAGTAGACTTTAAATTAAAAATAACATCACACTATGTACTTTCAATTAATACATTTCAGTAATAATCAGGGCCACTATAGCGACAAGCCAAAGTAACCAAAAAGTCAACAAGCACAGATTTGAGGGCTGTTAAAGACCAATATTAACACAAGACATAATTTGTAGTTTTTGATAAATAGTCAAGTGGCATGGTTTTAACTACATATTTAAATGTCGCGTAACATGAAGAAAAAACAAACCTATGACATCTAAAATTCAGATTTTAGTTTCTTACCTGTTATATAGATTCAGTGTTGCTTTCAGGTTGGTCAAGTACTGTTTAGTTAAGGTGCAACTCCTCAGCATACACCCAATACTTCCTCATAAAGTAAAGGCCAAAGTCCAGAATGGGCAGGTAAATGCTCCATAAGACTAAGCAGACTCAGATACGAGGGTGTGATCAAGAGTAGAATCCCAGACGAGCTAATGTTTTTGGCACTTTTCACTTTATTGCTGTAGACATACAGTTTAAAACATTTTGTTGCGCTTGTATATATATATAAAAAAAAAAAAAAAAAAGTTTAGTAATGAACAAATGTATTCGTTTGTGGCTCCTTAACTGTAAATAAAAAAAACATAAAAATATAACTTTATTGTCAAGCCAATAATAATAATGTCAAGCACGCATTTTAATGATAGAAGAAAACCCAGGGCCAATATCCCACAGAAGACACAAAGAGAGCGTCAGGTGTTCAACTGAGCCACTAGAGGTCGCTGGAATAGTTTTTAAACAAGCAATGAGATTGGATTTGAGAAATGGAGTGAGGCAAGAAAAAAAGACATCCAGAAATGCTACGTTTAAAGAAGACATGATTTAATTATTCAAAAAGTCTTGCACCAACAGTCACAATAATTAAAATGTACTTCAGCACTAAAAGTGCATTGGCATCTCTCAACAGACCCACAGAGCTGAATATAATGTCTGGTTACAATAAATGGCTTTGAATCAAGAATACACATACAAAAATACCCCAAAATGTATATGAGAAAAAGACTAAACGCTAAATGAAGACTGGATACAATTGACAGAGCATTTTTAAAAAGTTTGACACATATAAGCAAACGTGTGAATATTTGTTAAAAACATCAAATTCACATTTCAATTATTTCCACCCAGATAGACCATGAGATGCGGAATGGCACTAAATACACATCATACGATAAAAAGGCACTATTGACAGGATTGTCATGGCTGCTGAAGATAAATAATGTTCTGACCATTTCTGTAACTCATTAACTTTTTAAAATGTTCCCTTGCAGCAGGTAGGACTTTGACTGACACACACACACACACACACACACACACACACACACACACACACACACTGCAGCAGAAGTCATCTCAACGATTAAATGAGCAGTACACAAGCTTCTAAATGGGAATATACGCTTAAGTACTAGTTAGCCAGTGTAGCACTGAGTCAAACAAAGTCCATACTGTGTGCTGCTTCACTGTGAATGCAGAGCTTGAACAATGTTTAGACCATGGCCAGGAGGCATTGCCCATCCATCTTGGCCCTGGTGGGTCTGAAGCAGACAATACAGCTGCTTCAGGTGGGCCACTATGTTGTCTTTGATATCTGGAATTGAAATCTGCAGTCGAACGCTGCCGCTATCAAAAGAGCGCGTGTTGTCTCCAGAAAACATCTCACTGATCATGCGGGCCACAACAGGAATGACCTGTGGTAGAGGACAGACAGGCAGAGTTATACCAAAGAGAAGGAGACGTGTGTTTTACAGAAAAGGTGTACACAATCTGTTTGTCTGATTTTGCAGTCAAAACTAGAGGTGTAAGAAAAAAATCAAATAAAAACTAAATTCTGTTAAATATTGCAATATTTCATTGCACAATTCTGTGCAATGAAATTCACACGCAATATATCAACAACACAGTATCAGGATATATCGTATTATGGCATATGTTTTGTGCTACGTATCAGCCGGTGCTTTCTAATACACACACCTAGTCAATACTTGATTGATTGTAGTGCATCCAAGTATGAAGTACATACAACCTCAGATGATCATAACTCATTTCACTGTACCATTATTTATTTTAACAAATTAATAAAAAGATTGTTTCCTTGTCAACATGTCTCACCTGAACCATGATAAGTTTCCTTTCTCTGGGACGTCCATCGGGCCACTCCTCTCCAAAGCACAGGCTGATATCAAAATTTGGGGGGGTTGGCGTCTGACCACGCTGGTATGCTATTACACCTACAAAGACAACAGGTATATTTCTGCTTAACCCTGAGGTTCAAAGAATGCACGAGTCTCATTGTTACCACTACTTACCACTGAGAAAAGACTCCAGGCAGAACAGTTTGATTTTCCTCTGACGCTCAATGAGGTTGGGAGCTGCTGGATTTGGAGCACAGGGGCCTGACCAGTACACTTTGCATTGGCAGAGGCGGACAGCGTAGATATCATGTCCGCTGACCTCCAGGATGAGCCCCCTGTCCATCACATCCAGCAGGCGGTTTGTGAAGATCCTCTGCTTGTCGTTGTTGATGTGCTCTGTGGTGGGGAAACGCAGTTGCTCCAGACTCACAGGCCCAAACAGTTCTTCCTGGTTTACCATTGGGCCAAGATCTCCATAAAACAGTCGGCAGCCCTGTGGGTTACTGACTGTTATGGTGGAACACATCTCTTTGCCTCGGTACAGGAACTGCACCTCCAGGTCAGTCACTAAGTCAAACAGAGATTAACATTAAAAACACTTACATCCCTCCTGCACCATTACAGCATGAAGGTCTTTATCTTGCAAAAGGAGGTAGTAGTTAGTTATTTCCAGCTGGTCCCTTTTCTGTCATCTAAAGACCAACACTTACATAGAAAATTGGTAGTATCACATAACGCTGGATTTGTTTTAGACAACTGTCGGTTTTCATTGTCCTATAAACTCTAAAACCTGTGCACATTACTAATTATGTTTTTTTTTTTTTCCTTACTCGGGAGGGAACTTATCCATGTTTCTGGAGTGGCAAAGAAGGCGTCTTGTATCGAAGGTGGCTGCATTATGGGGTCAGGCAGAGTGGTGGAGGCCATGTCGGCCATTGCTGGAGGCTGCATCTCCACGTCCACAGGCTCCTCTTTGGGCCACACTTTGGTCGGTTCCTCTTTGGGCCAGACTTCATTTGAAGAGGGGCAGCTGGCCGGCTGCATAGGTGTGTCTGGGTCTGGAGACCATATCAGAGGAGGCGGGCTGGTGCCTAATTAACAAAATAGGATATAATTAACATCAGAATGTACAGGTGTATTGTTTTTTTTACTTGCACAAACTTGTAAACAAGGCTTTTACCATTGGACGGGTATGGAGGAAGTGACTCAGGTGTGTTGGCAATATCTTCATCACCGCCATCATCATCACCTGGAGTCCATGAACCAGCGTCAGAAGATCCTACAAAGTTAATTTCAGACCATTACTATACAGGTAAATGACTGCATATAGAATAAGTTGAGAACACAGTGTAGCTTGTTACCTTGATTACTAAGGGGCTGTGGTATATCACAAACATCATAAATCTTCAGTGGATTCATGGGGACCTCTTTGGTACCATCATAGATCAGGTTGAACTCTCTGCTTTTATTCAGGGCACATCGCAGCTGAGCTTTCCATTTGGCAGGATCAGGTTCATCTAGTCCCTCTTGGAACTTCCCGGTCTCCACAGCCCACGCCTGGATGGACAACAACAGGGTCAGTGACAATGCAATTTCTATTTCACGGCATACTGGACATAGAACATGTTCTGGGTTTTGTCTTATTAGCTTTAACTTTCCCCTGGGTTAGGGCTAATTCAGACCCCAGCAGCTGGACTAACTTTGAATATGGTGTCTTCGTCTTCGTGTTGCGGCGTGTGGCGTGTCGCGTGTTTCCATGGGATCTTGAAGCGCATGGTTTCGCGGTCAAGCCACACCAGACCCGGATAACGTCCGCTGTCCACCTGAGCCACCAGCCAGGGCTTCAGGCGCACACGGCGAGGGGTCACCGACATCCTGAGTGACTGCGAGGAGGGCACGAGGTCAGACGATAGGTGCTTCACGTTATAGGCTAATGTCTGAAACATTTAGACTACCATAGCGAACGTCATAGGTCAAGCAGAATGGACATGTTGTCCATTGCGTCACTGTATAATGTCTCTTAACCTAATACAGTAATTTATTGTCAAAATAGTGAGACCCAATTGTTTAAGCGTTTCAATCAACGTTTTGCGAAACCTAGCCTACCTGTGGAGGCGAACCAGGAAGTCACAGGGTGCGCTTCTTGTCAGATTAGCGAGAAAACAGCTGTGGATCCAACCGCCTGTTTGTTTGTAAAGCGAGTCACTACGTCTCGTATTCTCACAAAGTTTAACGACTCTGCCGCGCCCCGACGACTCACATTAACAACAGGGAAAGTTTATCTGGGGTTCTGCGGCGAAAAGAAAAGTTTCACCGAGTCTAAGCTAGCCCCTCCTCATCGAAACTCAGGTGCACGTGACGTCACCCAGCAACACACCTTTCAGCGACGGGACAAGGCCACGAGCACGGGCACGCGCCTCATTTTTCCTAGACTTTTTTTGCATTTCATTTGAAGGTGGTTTGTAGCCAATCCTCTAATTCGTTGAGTGTTTTGTTTTGGATCAAAGCACCAGATGCCGTGTTGAAATGAACAGCAATTTCAAAGTGTAATTTTTATTTATATATTTAAAAAAAACACCTTTCACACATTAGCAATTCGGACAAAAAGACAATTTAAATGAACTAAAATAGAAACAATGTTCATCTTAAGTTTTATTTACAAATGTACAGCACATTGGCTTCATATATCCCAGTCACATGGCTAAATAACATCTGGACAGCACTTATTCACAATAGTGCATAGCCTAACTACTGTAAGGAGGATTAGGAGATGCAAAACTAATGCAAAGTAAACACAGGAAATGAAATGTTGGCACTTGATGCACAGACAATGAGTGAAAGACTAGCAGTTTGGAAGCATTTGTTTACCTTTCATGTAAAGTATTCATCCAACAGTATTTTCAGTGTTGAAGATGAAGTGAGTAATAAAAAAAAGATTCAGTCATGCTTTCTCTCCCACAGTGAGGTAGCATACTTGTACCCAGTCAGTGGAAATTAATCTCTGTGTTTGATGATTGTTTTTATCTTCTTACATGTTAGCCGTGATTTCTACTTAAATCTTCTGTATAATGTGTGAGAGGTCCAGACTCTCTGTTAGCATCTCCAGCAGCATTTTGTCATTCTGGACCCCCTCCATAAACTCCTATAGGACAGCTCCCCTGGGAAATGCACACATTTTTTAAATAGTTACTTATGTCTGTGTTGTTTGTGACTTAAATACTACAGAGTAAGATTAGCTTGCTTACGTATTAAATTATGTTAATCATAATTTTAATGTATTGGGGTCCTACCGTCTCCATTGATGTCAATCTTGTCAAACACCAAGTTTGCAAAGTCTTCTGAGGACATTTTATGAGAGATTCCATTGATCGCACGAATGGACTACAACACAAAGAGGCAGGAATTATGTTTCAATGAATGGATTAAAAATTAAATCTAAAAGATAATACAAATATTAAAAACAAAACAAGTCAATAATGATAAATCCTCTCTTTGTAAAAACAAACTTGTTTTATCTGTGACCAGTAGAGGTCAGCTAAGTGTCAACTAGTTTCTCCTCAGTCACTCTCAAATCCTAGGATTCTACCACTTCTTTTCTGGTCTTGTGTCTTCCCTTAGATTCCAGTGGTCCTAGCAGGTGGTTCTAGGACAGTAACTGGGACTTTATTAAGTCTGTCACTAAGTCCTTGGTCCAGCTTGTATTTGATGCCTCATGCTCACCTTAATGATGAGGAGCAGCTCATCCCGGTCGATGCAACCGCTCCCATCTATGTCGTACAGTTTGAAGTACCAGCGCAGCTTCTGCTGGACGCTCGCCTTCAGCACCAGGCTAAGTGCTGTGACATACTCCATGAAATCAATGTAGCCGTCCTGCACGCAAGTCTTTATAATTACACACGTGGACAAAATTGTTGGTACCCTTCGATCAATGAAAGAAAAACTCTCAATGGTCACCGACAAAAAAACTTTATTCTGACGTAATAATAAATAAAAATTCTATGAATGTTAACCAATGAAAGTCAGACATTGCTTTTCAACCATGCTTCAACGGAATTATTTTAAAAAATAAACTCATGGAACAGGCCTGGACAAAATTGTTGGTACCCCTAACTTAATATTTTGTTGCACAACCTTTTGAGGCTATCACTGCAATCAGACGATTCCTGTAACTGTCATTGAGACTTCTGCACCTCTCAGCAGGTATTTTGGCCACTCCTCATGAGCAAACTGCTCCAGTTGTTTCCTGTTTGAAGGGTGTCTTTTCCAGATGGCATGTTTCAGCTCCTTCCAAAGATGCTCAATAGGATTGAGGTCAGGGCTCAAAGAAGGCCACTTTAGAATAGTCCAATGTTTTCCTCTTAACCATTCTTGGGTGTTTTTTGCTGTGTTTCGGGTCATTGTCCTGTTGCAAGACACATGACCTGCGACCGAGACCAAGCTGTCTGACACTGGCCAGCACATTTCTCTCTAGAATCC
This sequence comes from Perccottus glenii, assembly GCA_024416835.2. Taxonomy (NCBI): domain Eukaryota; kingdom Metazoa; phylum Chordata; class Actinopteri; order Gobiiformes; family Odontobutidae; genus Perccottus; species Perccottus glenii. Next base: position 47,386,769 of record CM044546.2, read on the forward strand.
CTTGATAGTCTTCAGATTTCATTGTACCCTGCACAGATTCAAGACACCCTGTGCCAGATGCAGCAAAGCAGCCCCAGAACATAACAGAGCCTCCTCCATGTTTGACAGTAGGGACTGTGTTCTTTTCTTGATATGCTTAATTTTTCCGTCTGTGAACATAGAGCTGATATGCCTTGGCAAAAAGTTCCATTTTTGTCTCATCTGTCCATAGGGCATTCTCCCAGAAGCACCCGACGGATGGTGCGATCTGACACTGATGTTCCTTGAGCATGGAGTTCACCTTGGATCTCTTTAGAAGTCTTTCTGGGCTCTTTTGTTACCATTCGGATTATCCGTCTCTTTGATTTGTCATCAATTTTCCTCCTGCGGCCATGTCCAGGGAGGTTGGCTACAGTCCCATGGATCTTAAATTTCTGAATAATATGTGCAACTGTAGTCACAGGAACATCTAGCTGCTTGGAGATGGTCTTATAGCCTTTACCTTTATCATGCTTGTCTATAATTTTCTTTCTATTCTCCTGCGACGACTCTTTCCTTCGCTTCCTCTGGTCCATGTTGAGTGTGGTACACACCATGTCACCAGACAACACAGTGACTACCTGAAGCCCTATAAATAGGCCCACTGACAAGATTGTACACACCTGTGATCAGCGGCGTAGCACCAAATTTTGGGCCCTGTGTACAAACCATCTTGCTGGGCCCCCGTACCAGATACCATAGTGATACCAATGTATATGTATGTATGTATAGAAAACTGACTTCTAAGGCCCCCCCCCCCGCCTCGGGCCCTAGGTACTCGGTACCCTTTATCCCCCAGTCCGACGCCCCTGCCTGTGATGCTAATTAGTGCACACATCTTGAATTAACATGTCCATTAGGTCACATTATTTACAGTCTTTTCTAGGGGTACCATCAATTTTGTCCAGGCCTGTTCCATGAGTTTATTTTTTTAAAATAACTCCGTTGAAGCATGGTTGAAAAGCAATGTCTGACTTTCATTGGTTAACATTCATAGCATTTTTATTTATTATTACTTTTGTCAGAATAAAGTTTTTCTGTGACCATTGTGAGTTTTTCTTTCATTGACCGAAGGGTACCAACAATTTTGTCCACGTGTGTAGTAGAGCTGGATTCATGCAAGAATCTGAAAGAATTAAAAAAGAAACCTAAACTGGAAAAGCAGTTTCTATAATGCAATAAAGCTGCACAGATAAGTCAAAATAATATGAGAAAACAAATCAAATGACATAATAAATTAGCCTGCTCTTTTTAAGGTTCTGGGTCAGTTGGGTAATCAATGTCTGTGGGATAAGCCCCTATAATGAGCCAGTGACCCTAAAAAAAAAACAAGCTTAACTATTCTCTAGTCACAATACAAACATAGGCTGCCCAACGTCTGAAATAAAAAAATACATTCACCTACATTGTTCAGGTCAAATGTTGTGAACATAGTCCGGACATAAGCGTTGGAGGTCTGCAGCAGATTTTTCAGGCCAAAGAACTGCTTGAATTCTTAGTACATAAGAAGTCCAGGTGGGCACTCTGTCATGAACTTCCTGTACCACTGATGGCTCTCACATGCCTTGAGCTCCTCCACACTGGTCCCGTTACTGTTGCATGTCTGCTGAACTCCAATATGTAAAGCAAAACTATAATTTTTTTAGCTACAGTAAGTCCTCTTTCTACAGGCTTTATGTGACAAACTTAGAGCTTACTCTAGTTCTGTTGGAGCAAAGCAGTCACTGGGTTAGACCCTCCTCCATCTATTGACAGACTCTGACATTTGCTTCTGGCTTGTTGCACCGGACAGTGAGGAAACAATAATGTGCTGTTTGTCAGTGAGAAAAGGAGCAGTTATCAAATGAAAACAGGAAAATTCTCCATAACTCCGCTCACCACTCCCCTCTGATACCAATCAGTTTACACTTTATTCTGAAAGAATGCAAGTTATTTAATACCTTCAAGTAACCCGTGTTCTTTTTCCCTTCCACTTGTACGAGTTCATGCATAGCTCAGTGAAATGATTTGTGTTTGACGCTGATGGGTAACAAAAGTTGGGTAAATCTATATTAGTAACTCCATGTAGTACTCATTACTGATCTGTTGTTGAGTTTAAGTGTGGTGCAGAGGAAAGCAGGAAAAGTCTGCTGCCAGTACATTCTTCACATTGGTGGCACTTCAGAGGAACCGGATAGACCAGTCCGCTATGTATCCAGGTGACAACAAAGAAGAGCCGATTCAGGAAAACACGGGCTGGTTTTCAGGACAATGCGTTTGTTCAAACAGCGTATTATTATGTAATTAGAAAAGTGGGATCAAGTCATGAACACTTTTTTTGGTCTAAGAAAGTATTAATATGGTAATCTACTTATTAAAAATACAGAAAAAGAGAGTTGGCTCATCTGCTGGAAATGTGTGTGTTTTTTTTCTGCTTTATGTTTGTTTATATCTTTGATAAAGGGGAGACCAGATATTTTTTGTTTGAGCATCTATAACTTTTAGAATATAAATGCTAGAGCTCTCAAACTTTAACACACATTAGAAACATTTGTGGGCTACAAAAGGTTCTATAACATATTCACATTTTCTCTTAGAGTCAAATGAGCCCAAAATCCAGAATCTGCATCACTACCTGGTTTCCCCTGTTCTTGTGTTATTGGCCCAAAACTAAAATTTGGCTTTATTTTCTTGTAATTGTTTAACACATCTTTATCAGAGCTTTTTAGATTATTCAAAATGTATACACAAGAAGGAACACCCTTCCTTTCCAGGGCAAGTGTCATCTAAACTGTTGAGAATATGACAGGCCTACTCTATCTTTAATTTCGTCAGGCCGTTGACCTCAAATAAGACTGAGTAATTGCGCACAGTCGTTTTGGGTGTGCAGGAATGCACGGTAGGCTATAGCCTTTACCAGAGGCCTCACCTGTAGGAGTGGACGCGCGCGGGGAGGAGAGTGGGCGGGGTTTGCTCTGATTGTTCACTCTTCCCAGAAAAGTTGGAAGTAAACCTCTGGAATCAAGTCTGGTGTGTGCGAGGCCTGCGCTGCACCTGCCGTTTATGTGACGTACAGCAGGACGCTGAGGGGCAGCTCTTCGGATTGTGTTGGATCTACAGCGGTTCGAAATGTGCCAATAAATCCACTGAGCACGTTTTGTACATAGGCTATCAGCTCACTCGCGACAATGAAGAAGGGTTCGCTCCATTTTCTGGGTCGAAAGAATCCGTCACTTTACGACACCAACGTGAAAATGAAGGACATGGGTGAGTATCAATTTTTACTGGGACATCATACAGTAGTGAAGAATAACACAACTTCTGAACCTTATGTCGACACTGGCTGTTTCTGTAGGCTCTTAGTTGTATCCATAGGCTACATGTTATGCAATCTTATAAATAAGCATCTCGTCAGACTATAATATGTATACAGTATAGGTCACTGTTGGGAAAGGCAATGTACACTGAACTGGAGTGTGTTCCTAAAATCAATCAATCAATCATTTATTTATATAGTACCTTTTTATAACAACCACAGACTGACCAAAGTGCTGTATAACATTGGAAAAATAAATCAACATAATTACAAACTGGTTTAAAAATAAGCTTATTTTAAAACTGTGTGGATTTAAGGAAAGGAAAGCTGGTCTGTCGATGGACATGTAATAGCATAATAGTGGTTATTAGGAAGCGTTACAATTAAAAAAAACATAATGAAAACTGTATAATTGCAATCACATTCTGCCTTTAAGAGAAAAAGGTTGCTTTAGAGTGACAGTGATTATATTTATTTAATCTCCAATATGATAATGCTGCTCCACATGAAGGAATTGGTAGGAGCGCCAGCCATAAAATGGAAAACAACTTTGTCTGGTCAGGCCTATGCAAATGAGAAAAAACACTTTGTTAGACTGGTGGAAAGCATTTTACTTTAATCATTTTATTGTGTCCTGTCATACACAGTGTCTGAAAAACAAAACGTGAAGAAATGAGTTTGTGTTGTTTATAACACATGCCCTTTGGTGGTGGCTTATGTCAAAAGTATTACTCGACAGAAGAATCCCACTAAATGGTTCTCAGTGACAGGATGATTTCAGCACTCACTTATGAAACAGACGTGACACACGGTGGGAATCACTTTGAACAAACCCAGAGAACTGTGGTATTGTCTGTCAGCAGAGAGCTCAGTGAAAGACCTGTGACTTTATGTACTTTTACACTCAGCCAAAGAGATGCAGCTCCTTTGGTACAGTGCATCAGTGCAGTGGGTGCGTGACTCACCTTAAGGTTACGTCACGTCACACGAATCAAAGCTGACGCCAGAGAAAGAAAAACACAGACTATTTGTTTTAACAACCGTGGAAGTAATCCAACATTATGATTTTATAAGTGTCTTTACTCTTCAGTTATAACATGGCGCAACATATTTGACATCATTTGGAACGAGTCCTGATTGAATATATGCCATCAAAGGGACACTTTAGGCCTTGAGTGTCATATTACCTGTACAAACATCAGTTCTCAGGAGCAACAACTGACAGTTTTAGAGTTATTCAAAAGTCATTCTCTATTTACAAAACTATCTAAGAAAATGAAAATGATAACACTACTCTGCTGTGTGGTATTTCCTCAGAAAATGTCGAGCTCGTGCTGGGGTCCTCAGCAATCCCTGAGTCTGGGACAGCCAGTGTGAGGGCCAGACCCACAGTCAAACATCATTTTGTGAGTTATTCCAGCTTAATTAAATATTAACACTGCATCTGTCATTCATTAGCCAGCTGATCAAAAGAAAAGATAAAGGACACTTGCATTGGGTAAACTTCTATTTATATCTATATCTACATTGCCATATCTAATATAAATATTTATATATATGTTTAGATAAACTCTGTCTATTGTTAATATTCATATTATATGGATGTTATATTTCTATTTCACTGCAGCAGTAGAAGTTTGCAGAAGTGTAACTTAAAATACGTAGAACAACACTGACTTCAAAAAGTAAAAGTATCGCTTTGACTGAAACCTCAGTGGACTTCACTTGAGACCTAATTGGCACGAAGCAAGAAAACTAATTGGGGTTGCCAGTTTGATCCCAGTAGCCCTTACGAGTCATATCACAATCCCATGCTACAGATATAAATAAAAGCTCATCCCTGCTATGGTTCACACACCTCAGTGTCTGGGGAGTGTTTCTTGAATGTGTCTGTGGCATGTGTTGGGACGTGGCACACCCAGCGGCACATGGGCAGGTCGGCTCAGACTCCTGCGACAAACGAAAGTGAGTCACAACAAAATACAAAATCAAACATTTAGTGGCACGCCCTTGCTTTTGTCGAGTGTTTATAAGGAGCAGCGCTGGCATCTTACGAACACAAACAGCAAAGTCATAGCAATGTCATTCAAGGTGCAATGTCAGGCTCCTTGCCAAAATAACTTAGTCCTTAGTGTCTTGTTAGAAAACTGAGATATATGAGATGATTACTTTCACAGTGTAATGAAAACAAAAGTCTTCAAGAGCAACTAAAATGAGATTTAATGTTTTATGTTCTGGTTATATGACCTTTTAGAAGGACATACCCTCATAAGTACAGACTTATTGTATATTGTATCAACACAGCACTTGTTTATTTTTTGTTTTGCATGAACTCTGATGTTCAGTTTTCTCACTTTCTCTGCTTTATTAGAAGACAATAGAGAAGATAGAAACTGTAATTCTAAGTGCTCTTTGTAATGGAAAAATGTAGAACGGAGGCATTAAAAAAAAAAAGAATCCTTTCCTCTTAGTATCAAGATGTAAGAGAGCGCTAACCTGTTCTCAGGCTGTATAATACCTCAGAACTGGTTTGTTCACTCTCAGGATGAAAACTAAGAACGGTTCCCACGTCCATAAATGAATGTCCTTCTTTAAATTTGATGTAAAATCTCATGAAAGTGTTTATTTTTTTCACCACAGACATCTGACAGTTTCCATGGGTTTGCAGTCCCAACACCCACAGTGCCCCTTCTTTCACCAGCGGTCAATGGTACAAAGATCAGTGGTTCAGGTAAGGTTAACCACCTCCAGTATGCACTTAAAATTTTCATATGGGTAACCTTTATTTACACTAAGATTATTTAAGGCGGCTTAGCTCAGGTTGATTTAACGGATCATGTGGTAATCTCAATGTATCCATAAAAGGTTGAAAATTCAGGTCAGGTAAATGTTTGTCCAGGTAATTGCTCAATAACCTAAATGAGTCTTAACAAATGTCAAGTATATTATAACAGAATGAGGAGTGTTTGCAGGTACAGAAATGGGCAGATATAAATGTATTGCTTAGCATGAATGGCTTTATTCAATGTCATTATGAAATCCAATTCTCTAGTGAAGTCAAAGGATGCATTCAGATCAGATCAGGTTTGGTCAAATGAGATTTATTCAGATAACAGTGAACTGGCCTTGTAAAAATACAACAAAACAAACAACAAAGTGATATCTTAGTTGTTCTCATTTTGCCCTTGAGCTACACTTCAGAAATAGTTCACATTTAGGGCTACTTTTTCTGTAGTGTTGTCCAAAAACACAATTATATATTATAATTTTCCAGACTATCTTTAGGTAATCTTTATGTAGAGCTCTCACTGATCGTTTTTTGTCTTGTGCAGTTGGTGATGACCAGTCCTCCCATGGTTCAACCATATCTGTGAATGATCCAATGGAGGGGGAATTTTTTGTTCCACCACCACCATCCATGGCACCCCCACCTCCCCCAGAAATGTTTATCCTTCCTCCACCAGAATTTGTTGGCGACCTCAACAGTCTCGGTCTTCAGCCTCCTCCCGTACCGCCTCCGAAACCTCCCTCATCGTTCATCTCTCTACAAGAGCAGGATCTGACCTTCTTAAACCCTCCACCAATCTCTCCACCGAAGCCTCCAACCACTGGCACAAATGCTTCTGCATCATGGATGCCCGTTGCCAGCCCATTGCCGGCCATAGTTCCTGACCGTCCAATACATGCCCCGCCACAGCCCCCCCAAAATACTTTTAAGGTTCCACCCCCAAAGCCTATCAGGATATCATCTGTTGCCAGCTTTGATTCGCCCCCTAGCACACCTGCCCCTCCTCCCCCTTCTCACACCCCTACACTGTCCACCTTTAATCCTCAATCTAATCCAAAACTCTACCTTGCTCAAAATACGGCTGTCTGGCATGAGGACCAGGACACAAGACCCAAACACATGTTACTACTGGAAGATGTTGGAGCTGGCCCACTTGTCCCAAAGGATGGCAAAAGCCCAGCTAAACCAGTTTTCAAGGATGTACAAGATGTCAAACAAAGTGTAGCTGGCCCAGTTGTCCCAAAAAATGAGGAAAGCAAAACTAAACCAGTTTTCAAGGATGTACAAGATGTCAAACAAAGTGTAGCTGGCCCAGTTGTCCCAAAACATGGGGAAAGCACAACTAAACCAGTTTTCAAGGATGTACAAGATGTCAAACAAAGTGTAGCTGGCCCAGTTGTCCCAAAAAATGAGGAAAGCAAAACTAAACCAGTTTTCAAGGATGTACAAGATGTCAAACAAAGTGTAGCTGGCCCAGTTGTCTCAAAGGATGGAGAAAGCACAACTAAACCAGTTTTCAAGGATGTACAAGATGTCAAAGAAAGTGTAACTGTTCCCCCTCCATCGCCCTTACCCAGCCAAAAGCCCAAACTAATGACTGCTTCAACACTGAAAGAAATAGGGAGATCTCCAAAGACTCCATCTCAGGCAACACCTCAGCATCAAAGAGTTAATGGTACACAAGATATTACAGTAGATAAACCAGAGGGATCGTCAACTGTGGCTGGTAAATTTAGTCCATTAATAGATAGCAAACTACGTAACCTCAAGAACAATGAAACCAGTGGTGCAAAAGCTGCATCGCCTCTGGCCTTATTAATGGCTGCTAAAGAAAGAGAGAAACACCGATATAACCCGACTCAAGAAAATAGTACCAAGAAGAATGATCAGCCATGTAATTCAAGCCTCAGTTCATTAGTGGCCACCTCAACGCCCATCTCAAGCTCTTCTCTAAACTCTCTGGAAAACTTAGAAGAAAGTCCAACAAAAGGTTCTGTAGCAACACCAAAACAATTACAGGTAAATTCACAAGTACCATTGCCTAGTCCCACTCCCAGCAAAATAGTACAAGCTGCATCCCCAAACGCAATCAACCCAGAGTCTGACCTGGCACAGTATGGGTATAATAAACCGGAATTAAAAATGCCATTACTCCCTCCTCCACCAGAGTTTGATGATTTAGACGACATAGAGCCCCCTCCTGCCATGCGTCCACCTGACCCTCCAGAAAAAAAGTCACTGACACTGTCAAAGACACCACCCATGATACCGTCCATGACACCTTCCGTGACAAAATCCATGACACCATCCATGACACCATCCATGACACCATCTGTGACACCGTCCATGACAAAATCCATGACACCATCCGTGACACCATCCGTGACACCATCCGTGACACCATCTGTGACACCATCTGTGACACCATCCGTGACAAAATCCATGACACCATCCATGACCCCTGTCCCGCCATCTCCACCAAAGGCCACACCCCCACCAGCCCCCGGACCCCCTCCTTTGGATACAATCACCAAATCAAAGCCACCACCAGTTCAAGCAAAACCCAAGGTAGTCCTCGGCCCTCAACCGACCACACTTTCACCAAACCAGACCACACTACTGAGCATTCTCAAAAAGAAGATGTTAGAAATGGACCAAAAAGTAGTTCCTGTTCGTGAACCAGATTCAAGTTCTGATGACTGGGGTTCTCCTTTGTCTGAAGAGGACTATAAGGTTCCTGTTGTCCCCAAAGTCACTCCACAGAAAAATTCTGTGGTCAACAAAACAGCAACTCTGGACATGAAAGAGTTAGAGAAAAGAATGGCCCAAAAATATCAGGAGACAGCCACAACAAAACTTCCCACCAGGTAAGAATTACTGCAGACACAGCAAAAGCATTATATTCTATTTATAAAGCCCATAACCAATTATGTTTTTCTTACTTATTTCAGCAATGGACCAAAGTCTAAACAACAGTATGGTATGACATTTACAGTTCGACCTGGGACCAAACAGCCCATTACACTTGTTAGTAAAGGGGAGTCCTAATATATATGCATGTATAAAAAGTGTATAGCTTTTAATCTCGTTAAATGTCATTCAGGATGCACTTTGAACAAATAATTTAATTTTTTTTGTGTGTTTGGTAAATGTTATCTGCTTGGTTAAAAATGGTCATATATTTTTTTTTTTGGTAGAACCTACAGTGGTGGAAAAAAGTTATTAAACTCCCCAAATATTGCATTAAGAATCACTCTTCAAGTCTTCAAGAATACTAAATATTAATTTGATGAAGTGTTGTTTTATTTTGTTTTGTTATTTGTTGACTTTGATATAATAACATATTGAAACTGTCAAGAATTTAGTTTTGTTAGATTTTCTTGTAGACAATAAACATAATATATATATTTTTTTTTTGTTTGTGTCTGTCTAATGCAGCCACACTTTTTGAAGAAACAAAATATTCACAAAATATCACAAAATATTTTACAATTGTGTAAAATATTAAGGGTGTCCAAAAACATTTTTCCATCACTGTATATAATGGCAATATAGTGTTTTGTGTTTTTTGTATCTATAGTTTAAAGCTCATTGATGTATGAAGTTCTTTTTTCTCACTGCTGTGGTTTGAGTAATAATTTGTGCCTATCACACATGCTAACATTCATTGTGGAGATAGATTTAGTGATAGGTCTTAAGATATTGATTCATTACAGTTCTTAACTGTAAAATGAGAAAACATCCTCCTTAACCTTTTGTGATATATAATCATATTCATGTTTTAATATTGTTACAGTGCCGTGTATGTTTACTGAATTGAAGCAGACAATTATTTCATAAGATAATGTTTGTTGATTTCTTTCTGTTTTATATTTATTAAGAAAGCATTTTTTATTGTGCACCAGAAGAAATGTCTGTAAGATGTATCCATCGTAATATACATTCTATTAAAGGTTGAGCTAACAGCACTTTGATGTTGATTTTGTTCTAAGTCTTGTTTGTATGCTACCTCACAGGTAGGTTATTTTATCAATCATTTATAGCACCTTACAACCACAGATTGACCAAAGTGCTGTACAACATAAAAAAAATAGATAAACATAATTACAAATAAAAAAACAGCAGTGACACAGAGACACCAAGTGCCAAAAGCCATTCTGAATAAGTAGGTCTTAAGTTTGGCTTTAATCAGATGTAGGTCAGTGATGAAACTGTAACTCAATGGGCAGAGTTCCAGTTATTTGGATAAACAATAAAATCCAATTAGTTACAAAGTAGTCTTTAATATGAGCCACGGTCGTCCTTCAACCGGAAGGTAGGCGGTTCGATTCCCACTCTCCCCTCAGTTCATACTGTCGTTGTGTCCTTGGGCAAGACACTTAACCCTCCTTGCCTCCAGTGTCTGTGGCTCTGGTGTATGAATGTTTAGTGAATGTATTTGGTGATGGAGTGGAATGGCTGCCACGTCTCTGTCAGCCTGCCCCAGGGCAGCTGTGGTTACAGATGTAGCTTACCACCACCAGTGTGACTGTAGTGAATGAATAATTGATATGGAAAGCGTCTTTGTGGCCCCTGAAAAGAGCTATATAAAATTGATGTAGTAATATGTTTTGTGATTAATTGATAAGATTGTTTGAGAACTTGTAGGAACTACATTGTTTAGGAATCCTGTTCCTCCATTCCACCCTAACCCTAACCTTACACTTGAATACAATACTGTTTCATCTTGCATAAGAGCTGGGGTAAATTATTTGTATTGCAATTTATTTTTGTGATAGGTTAGATAGGGTCGGAGGGTGGAGCACCAGCAATAGAATAAGCTGCTGGTTATTAAACATTGGTGCATTATTGTATTTACGGTAGATTGAGCCTATAGTTCACACCTTACTTAAAATGCAAACATGCAATGTTAAGATGTGGTTAACTTCTGAGCCAGCCAGCCACACAGCAGATACTACACTTTTGGCCCAGACAAGGTTATTTTGAGCCTAGCTGAAACAGACTCATCCATACAATGACTCTTTAATTAAATTGACAAATCACATAAGTCTATAAACCCAGTTCGTTATACGCCTCTAGAGAAAATGAGCAAACACAAGACATCCCCAGTTATTACAACATTTATTTTAATGGAAAAATTAAGCATTATAAATGGCATGACTTCAATGTTAACAGAATACAGTATGAGATGTGAAATGAATAACAGCATCCTACAGCTAAAGAGTATTGTATCATCATCGATAATGTAATCCATGTCCCTTAATATAAATGTGACCTAACGTATTAAACTGCATGACCCGTCAAAATGGAAGGCTTAGTATTTTTAAAAGCAGCAGTTTATTGGATGTTTTTTATCTTGTGTGACAATGGGCCTGAATCTAAGAGGTGGAGTTAGGAGTTTCAGCAGCTGAACCCACTGTGTGGTGGAGCACAGCATGATCCCAGCCAACAGTCGTCAAGGTGTTAGAGCCTCCATGGAGCCAGCTCAAACCTTTTACAAAGTCCTGATGTCTGCGATCTCGAAATCTACAAAAGAATCAAATCAGAACAAACTGCCTTGATAATAATTTGGAAATTGACAAAGTGTGCTACAGACTTACATTTCTTGAAGTTCAGAGTTCATCACAGAAAGGGAACAGTCGTCACTGATGGAGGCCAGCAGTGAAGAACTGAAATGAGAGATACAAGTTTAATTCCCAAAACAAGAAATTTACAATTCATAAACAGTGACAAATTTTAGTTTTACTCATGTGTAGAGAAGGCAAGTCCGTTCACTTGGCGGCTGTGTACACTCTGCACCTGAGCTGGCTCTGTCGCCTGAAAATCCTTTACAGCGACTCTGCCCAGCTCATCGCCTGGAAAACATAATGATCACAAACTGGATTTGCCAACTCTGTTTCTGCATTTAACATTTGCTACTTATGGTTAGTACCAATAGCAATAGTGCTTCTGCGATGAGGGTGCCAAGTTGCAGTGGTAGGAGAGCAGGTGCTACACTGTACATCTGAGAGACCAAACGAGAGAGAGAGAAAAAAACTGTTAAAGATTAACATGTATAAGATGCATAATTAGAACATGAATGAGGCAATGTTACCGTGGTTTTATCCATGCTTACCAATTAGTGAAGCTGGTTTAGCTGGCTTCCTTCTGTCCCACAACAACACACGGCTGTCCTGTAATAAGTAATAAAGGGAGTATGATGAGAAGAATGTGAGATTTTTGTTGTACTTTTGTATTTTAGCTTAATGGAGCTCTTACTTGTCCACAAGACACAAACAGAGACTCATCAATAGGACTGCAGGCAACACAAGTAACTGACTGGGTGTGCGCTGGGGTAAAGATCAGATATTTTGTTAAAATCATATATAGCATGTTGGAAGGTTTAGCAGTTTTCTGTAAGTTTTACTTGAGTGAGGGATAATAAAACTCATACAGTGGCCAAATTAAATATGTTTGCATCCAACAAGAACATGCATGTTTTATGCATTGCTTATAATGCATAAAACATTACTAGCAATTGATTTTCAGGCAAGACACCAAAACAAGCCCTGTTTATTAATTCACATAAAAAAATTGAAATATGTATATGAAGAAATTAATCTGCAGGCACTGTCTTACCGTTGTAGGTTGTGACTACAGTCTCCTGACTAAGGTCCCAAACCTTGACGCTGCATTAGATAAAGAACAACGTGATTTATTATATAAAAGAAAGACCTCATGTATGCTTTGGAGAAATATTTTGCAACGCTGCCAGCATGTAGGTGCTAACCTGCAGTCCATGCTGCCAGTGACGGCGCCGCTTGCTCCACACATGGGGCTCACTGAGGTCACAATGTTGTCATGCTCGTATTTGGTGAATCTGTTCACCAGCAGGCGCTCATCCTCAGTCAATTCCCACAGTTCTAAGGCACCTGTACAGGTGCCAGTAAGTTACACCTCAAGTTAGACCATAACCTCTGTACACTCGGTACACTTTGTACATAAGTGCAAGTACTGACCTGAGTCTGATGCAAGGACAACACCTTTATTTGAGATCCATTTGACATCAGTGACCCCAGCCTCAGTCTGCACACCAGCTTTACAGAAGCCCTCATTAGGGGCTTGCCCTGGGTCACTGTAGATCCACACAGAGCCCTGCCAGTTCCTGCCACTGAGACTGGAGGCAGCAAGCAGCAAGGTGCCATCTGTGAACACAAGTCAGGACCTGTTTATTAACTAGTACACTCTATTGTAATATGTAATCAACCAAACTTCTGTGATACAAAGCAGACCCAAAGATTAAGAGATTTTGATTAATACCGACACTTTGAAAGCTATAAGGCGTAGTGTGTTATAAAGAAGTTTTGACCCTTGTAACCTTTAGAAATGAGCTGTACCCACCTCCTCTGTACTGGGCTGCGCACAGGTGTCTCTCCATGCATGCTGGCGCGTTTGGAGGGATGTCCCATTTGTTCTCCTTGACCATACTGCTGTCCACGGCGCCTTTCATCCAGATGAACTGATGTGTGGTGTTCCCGTTTGCTCGCAGGTTTATTCACGCTCCACACACGCCGTACAACAATGACCACACACCACACACGGGGCACCGCGACGACAAAATCTCTGGAATAAATGAGCGCCGCTGCATATACAGAAGTTTGTGGTTCTGTGACACATGCGACTACCACGTCCTTCTTCTACGCACGCGCCTCTCAATAGCTGCCAGCCGTAATTACTGCCATCTATAGGCGATACGTGTTAAGACAGCCTAGGATCTTTTCAGTGAAAGGTAGAGTACCTACATTTTGTTTGCTGCACTTCTGTAATGACACCAAACTGCCATCTAGATAACATCTCCTGTTAAATTTTTTAAGCAGTTCAGACATTTGAGGAATAATTTGCTTGTGCCTTGTTGTGATACAGTTTAAAAAAATATATATTTTGATTAATATTCATTGAGACAAATTTGTCATATCATTCCTAGTCCAGTGTTGCTAGTTACAGTATTGTTCAATATAATAGCAGTACAATGTGACTAACCAGAATAATCCAGGTTTTTAATATATTTTTTATTGCTAAATGCCAAACAAGTTACCAAACAAAAACGTTTGTACAAAATAGTTTTGAGTTTGTACAATCAACGGCAGACACTGTTATTTTTTTTGAACACACCCCTTTCAACTAATTGCCTAATTGCACAGCCTTAAAATCGTGCATATCATGAAGGCTGGGTCTTGTTTGTTTTCTGAGAATCTACTGCACCTACTGGTAACTTGTTTGTCATGTAGCAATAAAAAATATACTAAAAACCTGGATTATTCTGGTTAGTCACATTGTACTGCTATTATTTTGAACAATACAACTATTTTAAAATGTAGCCTAAATGATACAGTTGCCACTATCTAAATTTATATGTATGCAGGTTATTTTACCAAACAGAAGACACTCAATACTTACTGTTGGGATAGGGTACTTGGTAAAATAATTAGAGTCACTCTGGAGCAGCCTATACAGAGACATTGTTGTATTTTAGTACAAAGACAACCTGAGCGGAATAATAATGTAGTCTACACGTATTGGCCTACTGGTAAAAGTAGAAATTTCAACATTTTGTGTAAAATATGTGCTTCATAAGTGATTAGTTTAGGCTGTACGAGACGGGTAGAATTTCACTTCTCACTGTTTACTGAGAAAAAATCTTAAAAACACTATGTGAACAGTAAACTAAAACCACACTTATCAAAGCTGCCAAAATTTACGCTGAAAAGCCCCTTGAACACGGCATGTTTCGTGCCTCTGTGCTTTTAACTTGAAAGTCATCAAACGGAAGTCCAAGATATAGCCTCTTAACTTGACACATTTGTGTCTGCCTAAAATTGATAAGTGATTGGCTTTTTGTTAAAATTTAAAGAGTGTAGCGCTCTGGCCTCTGAAGGTAAGGTCTTAACTATGTAAAATGGTTAAATATGTATACGTCCCATCAGATGTCGTCGTTTTTAGCAATAGCTTTAAAATAATCAGTAATTGCCTTTTACAGTGATGCCTTTGTGTCTGGCGCTAGATGACGCCGAAAGCTAACGTTTTAGCGTCAGGTCTAGCGCCTCTCAGCCCTTTACCTGAGCCTCGGCTGACAGTAGGCTACGCTGACAGCAGCTGCTCTACATGCTAACCGCGCACAGCTAAAAGGCTTTAGGCAGGGTTGGTGACACTGCGGTAAGTTCAGACATGCCAGCATCATTGGTTCTCCGCCACTGGACACACACTCAGGTAAAAAGCATCAGCTGAAGCTCAAGCCAAAAATAAAAACACTCCAATCCAGTGGTCTTGACAAAAATACACCTGCAGTGACAGTGCTGCTGAGGGCTGCATGCAGGTGTTCACATAGCCCTATAAATATTCAATTAAAATTTAAAGGTTAACATAGGCTAACCCATTTATTTTATCTATGCCCGTCTCCATCATTTTGCGTTGATGATCTGCCTTAAGTAAAAGCGATGTGTGTATTTTGTGTAGAAAATGTTTCCCGCTGCGAAGATGTGAAAAAACGAATGATTGTCAAGGACTTATTACCAGAGAAACTCGTTAATTAAATAGACTTTATGGCACGTCTGACTTTTTCAAACCTTGTAACTACCAGTACAACAACCAAGGTCATTTTAATACAAACATGTGTGATTAATACACTGTCTTTGGTATTTGTCTCTCAGCGGGCTTGTCATGGCCCTGAAAAGGAGACGGGCAACATCTCCCACTAGCAGTGTGAGTGGGGGAGATTTTGAAGATAGCCAGACATCATCCATGTCCATAATATCTTCAATTGGGAGAAAGAGGAGAAGGACCTCAAACCTTCCAACTGTGGATCCTGTAATTTAAAAGATTTCAGAAAGATGTAAAGTTAATCATAGGGCAGTCTTTTTAGCAATTAATCTTGATCTTACAGATTGCAGTATGTCATGAACTTTACAACACTATCAGAGATTATAAGGACGACCAGGGAAGGATGTTATGTGAGCTGTTCATCAGAGCTCCTAAACGAAGGTTTGAGAAGAGACCACTCAATAACACATTACTGCTTGTCCTTAAACCTTAAACGTTAAACTTAATCACACATTTTGGAAGGAACCAACCCGACTATTACCATGTGGTGTCTCAGCCCATTGACATGATGAAAATCCAGCAGAAACTGAAGATGGAGGAATATGATGATGTTGAGCAACTCACCAGTGATTTTCAGCTTTTATTCAACAATGCAAAAACTTATTATAAGGTAACAAAGCCTGAAGGAAAAAAAAAAAAAGATGTCCTTTTATGATCAAATTTAAATTTATAAATATGTCATGTGTAGTTGGACAGTCCTGAGTACAGGGCAGCCTGCAAACTGTGGGACCTTTATCTAAGAACCAAGAACGAGTTTGTTCAGCGAGGTGAATATGATGAAGATGATGACGATGAACAAGACAATCCTGGAGGCTCCACTGAAGATGAGGTGATGTATCTGTGTCATGCTTCATCATTGCTCACTATCCTAATAAGGAAACATTTTTGCAAGACTTTATATGTGTTATACATGTATACAATATATTTTCTGCGGCAGCAGAATGCAGTTTTGAGCTTGAAGGACATACTTGAGCAGCTCCTAGACGCTGTGGTGTCTCACACTGAACCATCTGGCCGACTAATCAGTGAGCTTTTTCAGAAGCTTCCTTCCAAAGTGGTATAAGCATTGACTGTCATTGTACATTAGCCATAATTACAATGCTTAACACATTTGAAACTTATTTTTTCTGGTTGTATTTAGCAATATCCAGATTATTATGCCATCATTAAGGAACCAATAGACCTGAAAATAATTGCTCAGAAGATTCAGGTATGCCATAGATCTTACTTACTTGAGTGATAATCAATGTTTATGGTTATATTGTTTCATGCTAAAGCCTTTATTGCATGGATCTGTCTATAGATGGGCCAATATAGAAGTGTCAGCGCTATGTCTAAAGACATAGATTTGCTGGTTAAGAATGCAAAAACCTACAATGAGCCTGGATCTCAGGTGTTTAAGGTAAGTTTTTAATGAAGATCTTAAAGCATGCAGATGCAGTTAAAAATTCCTGGCTTACACTTACATGACCTGTTTGCAACTTACAGGATGCCAACACTATCAAAAAGATTTTTGCACAAAAGAAATCAGAAATTGAACATGGAGAACCAATAAAGTCCAGTATTCGTATTAGGTCGGTACTAAAACTATTGAAAAGTAATCATGCCTAATAGTTCTAACAACAGTTTGTAACGTCTTTCTACTGCTGTGTCCTTTGTATGCAATAGAAATCGAAAGTCTGCACAGGGAGACCGCCTTTCAGCTATTACCATGGCTCTTCAGTATGATAGTGATGAAGAAGGCATACTCTCTGGTACTTTCTTATTTGAATATTGAGTTAATAAGTCAAATCTTCAAAAATTTAGTATATGACATGCATTATTTTGTAGGATCAGTCCACTATGACGAGGGTGAATCAGAGGCAGAGAGCTTGATCTCTAACATAGACATGAGCAACCCCATCTTCCAGTTGTATGAAGCCGTACGAGGGGCCAGGAACAGCCAGGGCCAGCTGATCTCAGAACCATTTCTGCAGCTACCTTTGAGAAAGGACTACCCTGACTACTATCACCAGATCAGTCAGCCCATCTGCCTTCATCAGATAAAGTATGGTCTGATTTGTGGCATTAATCTGTATAAATGTCATTACGTTCATCCATCAATATTTATTTCATTACTTCACCAGCAGTTCTTTTTATTGCTGAGGCATCAAATACATTCACTGTACAATACAGAATTTCTGTGTCCTCCTTCCCAAACGTGAGAGCCGTTATTCTTCACAGGAACAAGATGAAGAATAATGAGTATGAAACTGTGGAGAATATTGACTCTGACCTGACACTGATGTTTGAAAATGCCAAGCGCTACAATGTTCCTCACTCCTCCATCTACAAACGTGCACTTAAACTTCAACAAATTCAACTGGTCAGTCCCAAAGTTTTTTCAGTTATCAGTTATAAAGTTGTGTGGTTTTGTCTAGATCTGCTCTTATTTTTGTCTAGATGAAAAGGAAAGAGCTTTTACAGCGAGAGGATGATGACGGAGATAGCATGTTGTCCTCGGCTACATCTGACACAGGCAGCACAAAGAGAAAAAGGTGCTTGCTAAAACATTTTGGTTTATTTTCAAGTGTTTGGAAGATTGTATCTGAAATATTTACCTTTATGTTCCAGTTACAAGAAGAACTCAAAGAAAAAACGAATGAAAGCCCTTTTGGCTGCTGTAACTGAGGCACGTGAAGCTGGTACTGGTCGGAGACTATGTGATCTGTTTATGGTCAAACCCTCAAAGAAGGATTACCCTGACTACTACAAAGTCATTCTGGAACCAGTGGACCTGAGGACAATAGAGCACAACATTCGCACAGACAAGTACTTGACGGAAGATGCAATGGTGAACGATATAAAGCTGATGTTTCGCAACGCAAGACATTATAATGAAGAAGGCTCCCAGGTAAGGCTCGTATTAGATACTCTTAAATGAGGTTTATATTATTTATTATTTTTAGTGAATTAATCCAAATCCAAAGAAAAATACTATATTTAAGAAATTTTGATTATATTTAAAGATGACAACAAGAAAACAAAAAAAAACTCAGCTGGAATTGATTTTTTTTTAATAAGGAAAGTGAATCTCAAATGAACACCCTATTTCTGTTGTTCAGGTCTACAATGATGCTCACATCTTAGAAAAGGTAATAAGAGACAAACGCAGAGATCTTGGGCCTCCACCTGATGATGATGACTTAATGTCTCCAAAGCTAAAAATAAGTATGTCATATCTTCTGTTCACAATAACTTTTGAGCAATATGTTCTTTAACGAGGAATATTTTTTTTGTTTTTTTTTATTTTTTTTTTAGGAAAGAATAGCATCAGTTTTAAGAAGTCCAAGTACTTGACGCCTCTCCAACAGAAGCTCAATGAGCTTTATGAATCTGTGAAAAACTACACAGATAAACGGGGCCGCCGCCTCAGCACAATCTTCCTTCGGTTGCCATCCCGTGCCGAGCTGCCTGACTATTACATTGCCATAAAGAAACCTGTGGACATGGAGAAAATCAAGAGCCACATGCTAGCCAATAAGTACCAGGATGTGGATGCACTGGTTGAAGACTTGGTGCTTATGTTCAACAATGCCTGCACTTACAATGAGCCTGAGTCTCTGATCTACCGTGATGCTTTGGTGCTGCATAGGGTCTTGTTGGAGACCAGGCGTGACTTGGAGGGAGGAGAGGATGCTCATGTGCCTGACATGCCCCGCCTTATTCAGGAGCTCATCCGAAGCCTTTTTGTCTCAGTGCTTGGTCACCAAGATGATGAAGGCCGTTGCTACAGTGATTCACTTGCTGAGATTCCTGCTGCTGATCCTGCAAACCCTGAAAAACCTTCTCTAAATTTTGAGATCATCAGATCTAATGTAGATCAAGGACGTTATAAGAGGTTGGATGTATTTCAGGACCACATGTTTGAAGTGTTGGAAAAAGCCAGAAGACTGAATAGGTGCTACATTGTTACTTTTATTAAACTAAAACATTATCATTATAATTTTCTAATGGTTAATTGACAGTAAAAGAGCCACTATTAAACCTATGTTATTTGCAGAACTGACTCAGAGATCTTTGAAGATGCTGTGGAGTTGCAGCAGTTCTTCATCCGAATTAGAGATGAGCTGTGCAAGAATGGAGAGATACTGATGTCTCCTGCTCTGAGCTACACCTCCAAACACCTTCACAGTGATGTAGAAAAGGAGAAAAAGGAGAAGCTTCCCAAAGAGTTTGAGGAGGACAAAATGAAGAGAGAAGAAGAAAAACAAGGTGTCTTTGCTTAACTAAAATTAATACATTCTCAGAAAAGAGTTTGTTTTCCGGTTACCCAGATTTTCTACAACAATTTGTTTATTTTTAGAAGCTGAGAAGAGAGAGGACTCTGTGGGAATGTCGTGGCCTTCAAACGTACAGCGCACATATAGTCAGGACTGCAGCTTCAAGGATAGCAAGTACCATGTGGGGGACTATGTATATGTGGAGCCTGCAGAACCCAACCTCCAGCCTCACATCATCTACATTGAACGCCTTTGGGAGGATGACACTGGTCAGTTTCTCATCAAATGTTTGTCATTTAATCAGTATAAATACAGTATATCACATTTGTATTTCACATACAGGTGAAAAATGGTTGTATGGCTGCTGGTTCTACAGACCAAATGAAACCTTTCATCTGGCCACAAGAAAGTTCTTAGAAAAGGAGGTTTTTAAAGGTGACTATTACAACAAAGCACCTCTCAGCAAGATTCTAGGCAAATGTGTAGTCATGTTTGTCAAGGTAAATTCTATATTAAGCTTTTTCCTGTTTAGCCATACATTTTCTTTGTCTGTGTTTAACCAAACGCTTATGTTTTAAGGACTACTTCAAACTTCAGCCTGAAGGATTTGTGCCAGAGGATGTCTACGTCTGTGAATCACGCTACTCTGCTAAGTCTAAGTCCTTCAAAAAGATCAAGCTGTGGACTATGCCTTTGAGCTCTGTACGGGTGTCCACCAGGGTGGTCCCTCTACCAGTTGTCCGTGTGGCATCCATGTTTGCCACTAAACAAGAGGAAAAGCCACAAGAGACAACTCAGATAGAGAATGAAAACAAATTCCCAGATGCCATAGTAGACAAGGTAAGTAGTTAGTTAAAGTTATTTGTTCTTCTAAAAGTGAACAGAATATACATAACACCTTTTGTGGCTCCTATTGTCAACAGGAGAGGGAGGACATCCCAATGGAAATGAGCAATGGTGAGCCGGGATGTCAATACTATGAGCAACTATGCTACAACAATTTGTGGCTCAAAGTTGGAGACTTCGTTTACATCGGTTCCCATGGGCTAGTGCGCCACCGAGTGGGCAGGTAGACCATATGCACTCACTGCCACGACAGCAACCCTTATTCTTTTCCTTTTCTTTACAAACAATTAGTCTGGTCCCTAATGATATGTAAAGTTTTAATTTCTAGTGGGCAGAACAAATGGATGGAGATTAAATTAAACTACCTTTTGGATTGACATACAGTATAACCAATCAGAAAACGGGGCAGTAACAACATACAAAGGACTGCTTCTGGAGCATGTTTAAAACCAACCAAAGTTATAATTTAAATACTAAACACCTCCATTGAAGAAACAAAACTTATGATTGGTCCAGTACAATTGATTTAACTGGAAATTGGTTTGAATGGGAGGAGTTCTGGTCCCACTTTGCTAAGAAAGTGAATGAATCTGGCTGGTCAGGCTAGGTAGTGGTAATATTTGGCTTAACAATAAGCCATAAATAATCTATATTGTTTTACATATTGAAATGACAAACCTCATATTTGAAAAATAAATATCGCTGTTGCAATGGTTGTTTTAATTAATCAGAATTGAGAAAATGTGGATGCGAGATGGAGCTGGTTACTTTTTCGGTCCAATCTTCATCCATCCTGAGGAAACCGAGCATGAACCCACTAAGATGTTTTACAAAAAGGAAGTGTTTCTTAGCAACCTGGAGGAGACTTGTCCTATGACCTGTATTATAGGTAATGTGGCAATGACTTTAACTTACATTTGATTGATAATTGGATGATCTAAAATGATTCCATTATTCATTATGTTTAATGCTTTTTTTTTTTTTTTACAGGGAAGTGTGTAGTGTTATCATTTAAAGAGTACCTTTCATGTAGGCCAACAGAGGTGCCCGAGGAGAACGTACTGCTGTGTGAGAGTCGTTATATTGAAAATGAAAAGCAAATGAAGAAGTTTAAGGGTCTCAAGCGCTTTTCACTCTCTGGGAAGGTGATAGAGGATGAAATCTACTATTTTAGGTGTGCTACACTCCTTGCTGTTTTTGTGAGCCATGCAACTAAGAACTACCATATTCCTATTACTACCATTACTCTTGTCTGATCTAATTTTTGTGCTTGTCTAATACAGGAAACTTATTGTACCTCAGAAAGAGCCATCACCGCTTCTAGACCAGAAAATTGAGGAACTGGAGGCCAAGTTTGCTGACATGACAGATGAGGAGCTTGAGGATCTTGGAGATGATGATCTAGACCATTCACTTCCTCATATGCAGTCTTCCTTGTCTAGTGACATGGACTTGTTAGCATATACCCCTCCACAGGTCAGAGTAGTTGGATTTAAGTTGAACTAAACTTAATAATGACACCGAAAACATCTTCAACAGATGGGTTCACATATGAGTTTAAAACTAAATACTACATTTCTTCTTATGTATTTTTGTCAGTCAACACCCAAATCCCTAAAAGGCCTTTCAAAGAAGGAGGGGTCAAAACGGAAGATTAATATGAGCGGCTACATCTTGTTTAGTAGTGAGATGCGGGCTGTCATTAAAGCCCAGCACCCAGACTTCTCTTTTGGGGATCTGAGCCGACTTGTTGGTACAGAATGGAGAAATTTGGAGAGTACCCGAAAAGCTGAGTATGAAGGTAGAACATCTTTACTGCAATTGTGAATGTTAGCTTTTATTTAGTTATTTGTGAAAAAAACTGTATGTTTAACATATTGCAGAGCGGGCAGCGAAAGTGGCTGAGCAACAGGAGCGTGAGAGATCTAATCATCTGACTTCCCCGAGAGCAGGTACCCCTGTAGGGGCACTGATGGGGGTGGTGCCTCCTCCAACCCCTATGGGGATGCTAAATCCCAGCATGAACCCTGTGTCAGGTAACCCCTCATAGATGTCCAGTGTGCACTAGAAGGCTGGAATAAGAAGCTGAACTGCTAGAATTACATTCTTGTTTCCCTAATTATAATGTGTTGTGTAATGTTGTAGTGCATGTGATTACGTTTTTGTTTTTTCATCTTTACCTTAACTTGACTTCAGTCAAACCTTCATGTGTGTACAAGACCAAGGCTTGGACATTTAAATCATGAGACAGAATAATTTGTAAATATATAAAGTGGTTGTTGTACACATTTTAGGTTTGCTATTTATTTTGCATAGTTTAAGCGCTTTTCATTTATTTACCTCCCATCTCTGCTATTACAAGTACTTAGTTGTTCATGTTTACAAGATAACATGCTTGCAGTAGTTGTTGCATGTGTAACTGATGCATGTTGCTGTTTTGTGTTACCTGAACCCATCATAAAAAAGGTATGATGGGTTCATATAGGTTTGCTATGATGCCCCCGCAGGGCCATGTTGAAGGCATGGTTAGTATGACTGGTATACCACCACATCACATGGGGGTGCCTGTGTTTCCCCAACATCCTCTGCCTGTTATGCCTGGGTTTCCTGGAATGCCACACCTGGGTAAGGGTCCTCTCATAGCCACCTCACCTGCCACGCAGTTGCTTCCTGTCTTCTACGAGTCTGACTTCCTGGAGGGGCTACCTTTTTATCAATTTTTAAGTTAAAGACTTAAAGCACAAAGCCTCAGCTGGGACTTAAAAATTTTCCCTAAGAAAAAAAAAACTAACAATTCCCACAAAGATTTCCCACAAAACTGTAAACTTTTAGCATTCCTGATAGTTCCTCAAATCTTAAATTACACTTCCTTATTAGTCTGTAAATGAAAGTATATAACATTTTTTGTTGCATGTTCCCAAAGGAATCAATGGTATTGGCAGTGGGCCTGGAGGAGGAAATGCCCATGGAACACAGGTAAATTGCTATGTTTTTTTTTTTCTACTTTTTTATTGAACCCTTTATTTGCATGTCTATGTACTAACCCTAATAAGATGGATTATTATTGTGGTTTAACCATTTCATGAGAATTTTGTCTCAGCACAGAAAACTTTGGGACTTCCTATATATACCACAACATTGTTTTAAAAAGGAAACCTGACAAATTAATCTTAATTTTTATGTTTACATTAGATGGGTTTATTGGGGCCAGGACACCAGGCACCACTATCATACTCGGGGCAAGGCCACATGGGACAGTCTGCGCTTCAACAGCCCTCAACTCCACTATTTGTTTCTCCACCTGCAAAGTCTCAGCGGCTGCTCCATTCTGAGGCATACCTGAGATATATAGAGGGACTTACTGCTGAATCATCAACGGTCAGCAAGTGGGATCAAGCTCTCTCAGGTCAATGGTCACATTTTGGTGTCTAACACGGCTACAATTATTTGAATTGGATTGAGAATTGCTTGTGTAACAATTTTTTTTTTTACCATTTTAGTTAAAAAACAAGATGTCCGACTGACAAAAGAGCAAGAGAGCAGACTGCCATCTCACTGGTTGAAGAGTAAAGGGGCCCACAAAACAATGGCAGATGCTCTTTGGCGACTGCGCGACCTAATGCTGCGGGACACCCTGAATATTCGTCAGATGCATAACCTGTAGCATGCTGTTACCTGAGCCTCTGGTCTCAGATCTGTGAGACGGGAAGAGAAAAATGCTCATTAAAAGTGTTAAATTTGTGTTGTCTTAAAATACTGTATGTTTGAATTAGAAGCTGTGTTCTAGAGTTTTATTTTAGATTTCATGGTGTTCATCAAGTGCATTATTGTTATGAATGTCATTTTGAATTTAATGCCTTCATTGCATTCACAATTAAATTGTGAATAGTTAAATTTGGCTGTGTTTATACTCTTACTGCATTATAAATTTATTTGTTTGGTTTTTCACCTGAAAGTCATCTGACTAACTGGAGGCAGATGTCAGAGTGGTTCCACTCCTGCCTCACAGCAAGATGATCCTGGGTTCAAATCCAATCCAGGGCAGGGCCTTTCTGTGTGGAGTTTGCATGTTCTTCCTGTTTCTGCGTAAGTTTTCCTCCACCAAAAACATTTGCATGTTCTTCCCTACAGGGAGGTAGTACTACAGATGGAATTTAGCTGTTAAGCGTCTGGTATAAGCATCTCTGCTTCGGCTGAATGTACATTGTACCCTGTCCTGGGGGAAAAAAAACAAAAAAAATATAAACAAAAAAAATAAGTGAGATGTTACTATGGAAGGAGTGCTAAAAAAAGTATACTTGAACGCTATCAAACATGTGGGCGTGCACTTCAGCCTAACTGCGCCTGCGTTGTTCACTGACCGCGCAGTTCCCTTTGCTACAGACATTTGAAAGCTGGCACGTCTGAGCAGTGGATAGCACTTCTATCCTATTCTAAATAAAGCTTTCTGGAGGTAAGAACTGTCATTGATGTAACGGCCTTTCGCTATTCTAATAATGTTGACTCCTTAACTCTATCATAGAGCTATTTTTTGATTGTGCGCACATTTTCCGGAATTAGGCGTAAGTTTATTGTTAGCACAATGTAGCAGGCTCGTGCTAACACACCGACTGTTTAACTGTCTACTAGTAATGGAATAGCGTCTCCCTTGCTACTAGGGGTACGATATTGGTAATAAATTAGTCAATCGCAACCATAGGATTCAGCTCAAAATTTGCAGTGTCCATCCTCCCAACCCTCATATGCTTGTCATTGAAAGTTTAGCAGGACTGAACAGTTAGCCAACACATTGGACTGATACAGAATCGGCGTGCTTGAAGTTGGGCTAACGGAATCATGTAGCCCTGGCAGCTGAGTTAGCTGTTGCTAAGCTAACGTCAAATAAGCTGACTGCTCTAAGCTCACAACCTTTTGCTATATAGCATATTTGACTTGAAGCAAATTATATTGTAGATCATTATGGTCATAAAGCCAGTTCAAATCTTAAAACGACATAACTACATTATTAAATCTTGATTTTTACCGCTATACTTATTGCTAATACAAGTTCAATAACACCGTTTTAACTTTGATTAAACTTGTTCCCTTTCCCTACTCAGTTGGTTAGACCATGGAACTAAACGATGCAAATCTACAAACCCTCACTGAGTTTCTCAGGAAAACACTAGACCCGGACCCATCAGTCAGACGCCCAGGTAAAGTTAATTACACAATGTCTGCCCTGTGGTCTGTTTTCAGATGGCTAATTCATTTTAACTTCTAACAACAACACTTGTCTCTTAGCTGAAAATTTTCTTGAATCTATTGAGGGAAACCATAACTATCCCCTATTACTTCTCACATTGTTGGAAAAGTCCCAAGACAATGTCATCCGTGTCTGCGCTGCTGTGACATTTAAGAATTACATCAAAAGAAATTGGCGCATTGTAAGTAGCAGTAGTCAGTACTTTCTTACATTATATAGTGTTCTTTGTAGGCTATGCTTTGACTATTTAAACATTTTTCATATTGTATTTAAATGAATGGTAGGGTAGAGTCTATAGGTGTGGTGTTATTTTCTGTATTACTCTCAGCACAAAGTTTGTGAGTTCATTGTATTTGCTGCACCTATTACTCCAGGTTGAAGATGAGCCCAATAAAATCTCAGATGGAGACAGAACAGCAATCAAAGCCAACATTGTAAATCTGATGCTCAGCAGCCCAGAGCAAATTCAAAAACAGGTACATTTTTATTTTTTGTGCCAATTTATGACACCTCCAGCTTTAAATTGAAGTGTTAACTTGTGTGTGCATTGAAACAGCTGAGTGATGCCATCAGCATTATAGGAAGAGAAGACTTTCCACAAAAATGGCCCGACCTTTTAACAGAGATGGTTAACCGCTTCAGAAGTGGAGACTTTCACATCATAAATGGAGTACTTAGAACCGCACATTCCCTCTTTAAGAGGTAGGGCGGACATCTCACAAGCAGATTAGGAGAAATGTTATCATGGGTAACTTTCTAATTTTATCCCATTAAAGGTATCGGCACGAATTCAAGTCTAATGTGCTATGGACGGAGATCAAATTAGTTCTGGACACGTTTGCTCTTCCACTGACAGAGTTGTTTAAGGTTTGTTTTACTTTACACTCAAAGTATTTAACTAATTAGATTCAACTAATGATGGCTTTCATTTATAAAGTATATCGATTGTCCTTTTTATAGGCCACTATTGAATTATGTCAGACTCATGCTACAGACATAAATGCCTTGAAGGTACTCTTCTCATCCCTCACCCTGATCTCCAAGCTTTTCTACAGCCTCAACTTCCAGGTCAGTTTAGTTATGTTGTCCATGTGTGTTTAATGCTGCTTTGTTCTGACTGTTATTGTGTTTGGAGAAACTTAATTATGTGCTAAAGGTTTATTTTTGCTGGGACATTCAATGTTAATATATATATTTTTAATAGATTTGAATATTTAATGCTTTAGTGCTTTCTGTATTACTGCACAGGACCTTCCAGAGTTTTTTGAAGACAACATGGAAACGTGGATGACAAATTTTCATGGCCTACTGACGCTGGATAATAAACTTCTGCAAACAGAAGCAAGTTATTTGATCTACTCTGAAATAAAATATTTTTGCTATGTTGGCATTATAACAGCTGCTCTTTAATGCCCTTTAAAACATAGGATGAGGAAGAAGCAGGCCTTCTGGAGCTACTTAAATCTCAGATCTGTGACAATGCTGCTCTTTACGCTCAAAAATACGATGAAGAGTTTCAGCCTTATCTGCCTCGTTTTGTCACTGCCATCTGGAACCTTTTAGTTTCCACAGGCCAAGAAGTCAAATATGACCTGGTGAGGTCACTACAGATACACGCCTGATACTAGTCTGTACTTTTTGGGATTTAATTTATGCAGCATTTTTTCTTTGTTGCAGCTTGTAAGCAATGCTATTCAGTTCTTGGCTTCGGTCTGTGAAAGGCCACACTACAAGCATCTGTTTGAGGACCAGAATACTCTTACTAGCATTTGTGAGAAAGTGATTGTGCCCAATATGGAGTTTAGAAGTGAGTAGTTTATTTTTAGTTTTTTTCCCCCCATCCTTTTGCAGTTAATTGGTTTCCTCAAACCAATTGATATATTTTGATACTGACCAGTTTTGTGTTGTTTGATTAGGTGCTGATGAGGAGGCATTTGAAGATAATTCAGAGGAATATATCCGCAGGGACCTTGAAGGATCTGGTAGACTATTTGGTTATCTAGCTAGTATGTGCTGAATGTATCTTTTAAATTAATTTTTTTTCCCCACTTACCTACAGACATTGACACCCGACGCAGGGCAGCGTGCGACCTGGTGAGAGGCCTATGTAAATTTTTTGAAGGGCCTGTCACAGCAATTTTTTCTGGTTATGTCAACTCGATGCTTGGAGAGTATTCAAAAAACCCAGGAGGAAACTGGAAACACAAAGACGCTGCCATCTATTTGGTCACTTCATTGGCATCAAAAGCTCAGACACAAAAGGTTTGAATGGATATATTTGACTCTTGCACAGTACATTAATTGTTTTTAATGTTGAATGTTGGAGGTAAAATAATATTTTCTTCCCATTGTTCACCAGCATGGAATAACACAGGCCAATGAGTTGGTAAATCTAACAGAATTCTTTGTGAATCACATTCTCCCAGATTTAAAATCACCTAATGGTATGTAAACTAATTACACTTTACATTGAATGTACAAATGCAAAACCTGTGTTAACAAGACCATCTTTTGTTTTTAATAAAATGTATAGTTAATGAGTTTCCAGTGTTAAAAGCAGATGCCATCAAGTACGTCATGATCTTCAGAAGTCAGGTGAACCTCTTTTAACTTTAATGCCTGATGTGTTATTTTTTTTGTTGTTTGTAAGTTCCGCTGTAAACATTATTTTCTCTCTTTAGCTTCCAAAGGAGCAGCTGATACAGGCCATTCCTCTACTGATCTCTCACCTGCAGGCAGAGTGCTCTGTGCAACACACCTATGCAGCCCACGCGTTAGAGCGACTTTTTACAATGAGAGGATCCAACAACACCACACTGTAAATATTGTTATAAGCCATTTAACATGCATTCTGGTAACGTCACAATTATTATTCAAAATATAACTTGCTCTTGACTTAACAGTTATTGACTTAAATATGTGTAACCATACTTTCTAACAGACATTTTTTTTAAACTTTTGGGTTTGCAGTATAACTGCTGCTGAGATGGCACCATTTACAGAACAATTGCTCAATAACTTGTTTAAGGCACTAGCTTTTCCTGGGTCTTCAGAAAATGAATACATTATGAAAGGTATATATACATTTGCCTCTCTCTGCATGTTATAAAAACTTTCAACTTAAGTAGCCTCATCATACTTTATTTTCCTGTTTTTCATTTTTAAAGCCATCATGCGCAGTTTCTCGCTGCTGCAAGAGGCCATTGTTCCCTACATTCCCACTTTGATTGGCCAGCTCACTCATAAGCTTCTCTTAGTCTGCAAGGTAACAGATTGTGACTTTTAGTGTGCAGCTTTTGTTTAGAAGGTACTTTTAGTTATTCCTTTTTATCTTACCTTTCAGAATCCCAGCAAGCCTCACTTCAACCACTACCTTTTCGAGTCTCTGTGTTTGTCAATTCGCATCACCTGCAAGGCCAACCCTTCAACTGTTGCCAGCTTTGAGGAAGCACTGTTTCCTGTTTTTACTGAGATTCTCCAGAGTGATGTCCAGGGTGTGACTCTGATGTTCACAAATATTTAGATGTGTTGACAATGCTTACTAATTAAGGCATTTAACTGTTCTGTCATTTGTGCTTTATTTTTAGAGTTTCTTCCCTATGTGTTCCAAGTCATGTCGCTCCTTCTAGAGATCCACTCTAACTCTATTCCCAACTCATACATGGCCCTCTTTCCTCTCCTGTTGCTGCCTCTTCTCTGGGAAAGAACAGGGAACATCCCTCCACTTGTGCGCCTGCTTCAGGCCTACCTGGAGAAAGGAGGAGCTACTATTGCCACATCTGCAGTGGACAAAATAGTAAGCAAGAATAAGTTTAATTTATCTTTTGCTCTTTATTTTGTTTATTAGTCAAGGCTGTTAGAGTGTTAGTTAGGGACACGTGATCCCGTTTGTAGCTGAAACTGGCACATTCACTGACATAGAGCCAACAGTATCAAGCAGTATTAGTTTTTTTTACTTTAGATGAGGTAAACCTTTTGAAATAATTAGTGCAGAAGTCAGGAATAATTGTGCACTAGTTAACCAGAATCTGACAGCATGGTTTTCGTTGTTTAATTTGAGGAATGAATGTATTGTTTTTTCTTCTACAATTTAATTTATAATTAGTCACTTTCACGCTTTGCAGACTGGTTTGCTTGGAATTTTTCAAAAGCTCATCGCCTCCAAGGCGAACGACCACCAAGGCTTTTACCTTCTCAATAGCATCATAGAGCACATGCCTCCGTAAGTTCACATTCTGTTACTAAAAAAAAAGGACCACTTAAGTGTGTAATGGTGGTGATAACCGTTAACATTTAGTGTTATTTACTGTTTCTTACAGAGATGCTATCACACAATACCGAAAACAAATCTTCATTTTGCTATTCCAGAGGCTACAAGGCTCTAAAACTACTAAGTTCATCAAGGGTTTGTACACCTGTTTCATATTTTTCCATTTACACAACACAAACATAATCTTACAAAATGGCAATTTTTAGAATAAATGTATAGAAATGTGTTTATATTTAGCTTTATTTTTTTTGTTTTACAGGTTTCTTAGTGTTTATCAACTTGTATTGTGTAAGATATGGAGCCATCGCACTTCAGGAGATTTTTGATGACATACAGCCTAAGTAAATAAACTTATTCCTTCCATAATTCTGGATGCATAGTTGTTGTAATTAAACCCTGTATCTCTGTTTTTAGAATGTTTGGAATGGTGTTGGAGAAAATAATTATTCCTGAGGTTCAGAAGGTTTCTGGAGCAGTGGAAAAAAAGATATGTGCTGTAGGCATTACAAAAGTCCTGACTGAATGCCCAGCAATGATGGACACAGAGTACACTAAACTTTGGTAAGACACAGGAATCAAATCTTTCTCTGCCTCAGGTTGTAGTACATAATATTTACAGAAAGGTTGTGCTCGTAGGACCCCTTTGCTCCAGGCCCTTATTGGTCTCTTTGAGTTGCCGGAGGACGATAGCATCCCAGATGACGAGCACTTCATTGACATAGAGGATGCTCCAGGTTATCAAACTGCATTCTCACAGTTGGCCTTTGCTGGGAAGAAAGAGCATGACCCAATTGGAAATGCTGTTGGCAATCCTAAAATCCTGTTGGCCCAGTCACTGCACAAACTGTCTACTGCTTGTCCAGGAAGGGTAGGTTGTGGCTGTGCTACACTTACTGTATTTAAAAGAAAAATGGCAAGGAAAAATAGCAGTGAGTCTTAACGGATGATCTTTTTTGTGCAGGTTCCTTCTATGCTGAGCACCAGTCTGAACGCAGAGGCTCTGCAGTATTTGCAAGGATACCTGCAGGTGGCCTCAGTTCAGTTGGTTTGATGCTGAAATGGTGTTTACTGAAGACCACAATGCACTGCAGGACAATTAGGAGTGGACATACATTGCTTGCAAATCTTTACAGGTTTGATATAATGCCAATAATCAACTTTCCCGATTT
The DNA here is from genome assembly GCA_024416835.2 of Perccottus glenii. Taxonomy (NCBI): domain Eukaryota; kingdom Metazoa; phylum Chordata; class Actinopteri; order Gobiiformes; family Odontobutidae; genus Perccottus; species Perccottus glenii. The sequence continues at coordinate 47,418,298 of CM044546.2, forward strand.
AATTAATATAAGGAAAAAAAAAAGTCCTTGCAAAATGATTAAGGGATTCTAAAAAGATGACAAAGTTGTCTAAAATGGTTAAAGTGTGTGGCCCTGTTTTGCTGCAAACATAATGGTTGACCTTTTTGCAATGATTGGAATTGCCTTCAAATATGGCAACGGGGTAAACAGCATTGTGGTGCATCTAACATCTTAAACAAGGACAAAGCTCTTTTTGTATGTTTTGAATAGCTTTTTACGGTTATTGAAGACTGGGTTGTGGCTTATACACACTTATTATTTTCTGTTGCATGTTACCTGTAGACTGATGTTTCATGTGAATAAAAGAGGCACTTCTTTAGAAATGTAACTATTGCAGCTCTCTTCTTACATTATAAGTATTGAACTTGATTTGCTGGGATCTGATCTGGGGTTTTTCTTTTATATTTGCACTACATTAATGCACTTTCATGCCACCCTTGAAATCAAAAGCCTTTGGTGTCCATATTTGAGACTGAAGAGTCTATTTGTGAAAGATGTGACCATTAGAGATCTTCTGTTCAGCGTTCTTGATGAAGGGCATCATGCATTTATCGCCCCCCATAAAACGATAAGTGACAACATTCGCCTCCCAGGGTAGTATCCTACAAGAAGGAAATTTTCTTTTAACAAAATTGTTAAAATACAATTTTTAACAGCTATATTAATACTCACGCTCTTGTGAGAAAGGGGATGTACATGAGGCGTGGAATGCAGATCATTTGCTGTTCTGTGAGGATAGCTCTCATTGACTGCTGTACAGTGTACAGTGGCTCCAGAGGGGGAATTAGGCTCCTTAACTCCTTCCTTTCATGTAAAAGTTAAAATTAGGTAAACAGGACTTTTCCAATTAAAACTAGGTGTGGTCTCACCTTATTTCACAGCCGGCAAACATCCCTGTGTCTACAATATAAGGACACACTAAAGTAGTTTTAATTCCATCCAGGCTTTCAGCATGCAACTCGTGTGTCAGAGACTCATGAAAACCCACTGCTCCAAACTTACTGGCACAGTAGTCCTGTGAAAAATACATACTCTGTTAATATAAACTCTCTTTTTTTTCTTACTTTTCCATGAAGAATATTGGTCACTTACCTCTACACATGCTGTACTGAACAACCCCAGAGCACTGGCAACAGTTACAATGTGACCATGGTTCTTGGACTTCATCTGGGGTAGAAAAGCCTTTGTCATCTGTGCAGAGAATAACCTTAATGGAAATGACAGTCTAGTGGGCTAAGCATCACTAACTGGACAATAGGTGAAGAATGTTTTTAATTGTATCTAATTAATGACTTGAGTGCCTAATCTTTTAGTATGCCCAAGACATCAAAAGCTGATTTTAAAGGATCAAGAGCAGATCACATGCTTTAGGCTGCTTTCTCTCTGGGATAGAAACTACTGCTCCTCTACTTGACTTAAAGCAATCCCGTCCACTATCGCTCCCACATGAGCCACAAACGGCACATCCACGCGTTACATAATAGACATCCGACATGTTGCGCAGCGCTTGTGATGAGTTTTGTCTTTGTCTTACCCAGAAGAGTGCGTGGCAATTCACCAAGAGAGTCCGCTCTAAAAGTTCATCTGGACAGTCTAGCAGCCTCCGTCCAGCCACAACCCCCGCGTTGTTGACCAAAATGGACACATGTCCCACTTCGCGTCTCACTCTGTCCGCGGTGTTGTATATGCTCTGGCGCTGGGAAAGATCCACGGTGAACGCATGCACCTGGACACCCAGCTCTCGTACCAGCTCGGCTGTCTGTTCGTTGGCGGCCGTGTTACAGTCCCACAGAACCAGGCGCGCACCCTCTTTGGCAAATTCCAAAGCAAACAGTCGACCCAAGGCGCCCCCTGCCCCGGTAATGAGACACAACTCCCCCTCTATGCACTTAAGCCTGGGTCGGATGATGGTGTAAAGCACGGCGCTCAGGATGGAGCCTGCAAAGTTTAGAAGCATCAGCGCCAGGTCCACAATGATCAGCATCGTACTTCCTCTTGTCTGCTGTAGCCACACGAGCAGCGTCCCGCGAAGTGGGACTAGGACAATTTGTATAATCTATGTGCGAAAGATTATGACAGTGGCTAGGAATAAAGGCGCTTTTTGTCTGATGACCGAGGAGACTAATGCACATTTATAACCGAGAGGCTGCCGTAAGCGATTATTAAACACATGGGTCTCTCAAATCCAGCCTGGTCCAAACACACTCACCCACACGCGCTGCGTCTACAGCTGACGAAGATTACGCATGCAGTGCCTATTTAGCCTAGTCTTCACCCCTCGTTTTAATTATTTTTAGTTCAGTTTAATATCAAAATAATAATGACCGAATGGAAACTCAACATTTAGGGCTTGCCTATAGGATGTAAATTTCCAGTTTACGCGCCAGCTGTCTCTAGCGATCTAAAGACCACCACAACTCTGAGCTATTCTTGCCGTTTTAATAAAGTTAAAAGTTTCTACCCTTGAGCTATTTTATTTTATTTTTTTCAAAGGCACTTTACCATACTATTTGGCCTCTCATGCGTGACCGGCCTCTATTGCGTGGGCATTCTTCGTTGGTTATTCAAGAAGACTACAGTCTTATGGTGGTAAACGGCTTCATGTCATGTGCACATTTTCTACAAACCTAAAACATGCCTTACTGACTACTGTCCAGAGAGTGGTTACATCACTTTGAGTTTTTTGTGCAGAACACCAGATGGCGCTGTTGCATAAATCTACACTGGCCTTAAACACTGGAGTCCTGTGACGTCTTTTCACAGTGAAATTAGTCTTTTTTGTAGTGTTATATCATGTAGTGAAATACCGGTTGGATGAATTAACAAATTAACACTAAGTTATTTATTTTAAAGAACATCTTACTTTCTCCAAGCCACATTTGACAAATGGAATGGCAATGTCTTCATAAATCCATATACTTTATGTTGGTAATTGGGTGTCATGTGCAAGTCCTGTGTTTACGTTTTTCCTTTGCACCGTAGCTGATAAACAGAAGCTTATGTCACCAACTCCTTTATCATCTTTTATTAAGCATCAGTCAGTAAAAGGAGAAAACTGCTTCAAAACGATACCCTTAAAGATTTTTTTTTTTGTTAATATTTACAAGTTCCTTCAGTCAAAGTTACTGCTACGTGTGTTGAACAACAGGGAATCACAAAGATAATTTGCTACAAAGTCAAGTATGAAACTTTACAAAACAAGCACATCCCAGGATCAGTAGGAGCAGCATACAGACTGATGGGAACTTCATAAATCTGTATTTGGCTCGAAAACCCTTTGATGGAGAACATTGTACTTTATGAAAGTGATCAATTCTTTATGACATTACATTTACACCTTGTGCTTTTGGAAAGTGAATCAGGGTAAATGTATATTGCCGTTTTATTTGTACAAACATGAGATCCATAAAGTGCAGTTCAAAATGCAACATGTAAAAAAAAAAAAAAGCAAGGACAACAACTTAACTTGCAGTTTTGATGCTTCCTATGGCTTGTTTTGAAGTAATCCACTGCGGTGAGACGCTCTAGTCCACACATTTGTCACTGTACTGGATGTCTGATTGCTGTGTGATGAATGCTAATGACTCCAATAACAGCCACACAGATGAAAGTAGATCCATTGAGCTTCTGTCTTTTAAACATCAGCATTGACCATTTGTCAGACTGACATTTTTATTCCAATACAGTCCAATCCAAACAGCCATAGACTGACTTGTAACAAATCTGATGTAGCAATGACTCTTTGGAAAGCAACTCCTCAAAATTGTCCAGAGTGTAATTGACCTTATCTTTTCGGCTGAAATTTTTTCCACCCCGGATGATATTTATAGATTTGTAGACAATCACTTCCTTGCTTTCAGTCATATCCAGGCCCGTGTTCGACTCTCACAGGAACAAAATGCATCCTTTCTTACATACTGCATCTGTCAAGATAGTCAAGAGCTGTGGCCAGACATAAAATGAAGTAGAGTGTAACAGCCATTATTCAGTGTGTCAGTTGTGTTCAAACTCAGTCGCTGTGCTCTGCTGTTGTGTCTTACACACTTGTTTTTGTTTCTGTTCACATTTCACACTACCTTCATAAACAGGACTGCCATGTTGCTGTACGGCCAATGTATACATGGCAACAGCACCTTTAGGATGCTATGACTGCTCTAGCACAGTTCTGACTATGTGCATCTGTTATAATGTGGATCAAGCAGAGGGAAAGGTAAAAGGCCTGGCATCAAACCTAATTTTTTAGTTTTTCAGAACTTTCAAAGAGTACCATTAGTGCATGAACAGTACAGAGTGACTTTACTCTAAGGAGCGCGATCCAGTCATCTCAACCATCACCATGGAAACAGTAGTTTCCTTACTACATTGAGAATCACACCTGTTTGTTTTTGTTTTCTTTTTCATGGAAATGTACAGATCAGATACAGAATGCAGTCTGTGCTTAAAATCTATTAAAACTACATAAATGCTATAATTTACTGTCATACAGGTGTCATTGAGGTCAGGTTCAGGTATCAGTTAAAAGCAAAGGCACAAAAATGAAATGAGTGACAAAGTAAATGGAAAACATTGGATTGTAACATTTGTTTTTTTTCAGCCTGGCGTTGGCGTAAATGGACAATATGTAGAGTTTATACTTTAAGAGCTATATTGCCCATAAGTGTGTAATAAAACTCTAGCTGCTATGATCAAGTGTCTTTTAACAGACGGTTTATAAAGTGGTAACATCACAGCAGACCTGTTATATCACTTTGCACTATTACATTCTCTGTTCATTCCCCTTTTATTTTGTCACTTTTCTGGGTCTAGTATAAAGTTGCAGCAATAAAAATATACAGAGCAAAAAACATGCTAACAGGTTCACTGCTAAAACAAATGCAATGGAGCATGCATAAACTGTGACAAATAAAAATCATGCATGTAAAAAAAAAAAGCTTGTATGATTGTAATCATTATCCATCTTGATGACAGTAAAAGGATGTTCCTCTGAGTGGCAGGCTGTAGCTGCAAGTGGCTCGGTGTTGTAGTGTACTCATCAGAGTAATGTTTTTCCCAAAGGATTTCTGGAGACAATAAAAAATACACTTTCCAAGACCCACATTGCGTGAATAATCAGATTAGTGTTTTAAAGTAGGTGTAAAATAAATTGCATTTCCTCTTTTCGTTTTTCACTCTCTACTTTTTGGATCTCTTGAACTTTGTAACGTGGAGGCCCTTCATATCATTTCTCTGTGCAGCTTTCAAAACCAACAAGAGACTTAGCTCCTTGAAACATACAGTATCTGAGGCTGCTGCATAGAGAAGGAATGCTTTACATGTCTAACAGTTATACATCTATGATAACAGTAAAACGTATGAGACAGAACAGTTCTTTGGTTCTTCACATCGCACAAAGAGACATACTGTACGTGTATAGGAGACAGTAGCCAACATTACAAACTGAGCGATCACAACATGTCTTGTAGCAACTCCAAAAAATGCAGTACATACTAAGAGTGCAAAACTAAGATATATTAGCACAATATTTCTATGAGTCCATTAGTTTAGAAAATTCTTAAAAATATATATTTTAATTGACCATATACCCATGTTTGTAGTTCTACATTATTCACATTGTTACAAAGCCACAGGTTTGGCTGTCCGGCCAAAGTGAAGCTCTGAAGTGTAGCTACAATAAGAACCATGCCTTTTGTCCTGCAGTTATACAACACACTGTATTTTCAATTCTGATTTACCCCAGAATGAGACACACATATAACAAAAACAAGTAAATGAACAAGAACAGTCTTTGGGTGTGATAAAATAACAATGAGGTTAAGGTGTCTGTGGGAGCAAGAAATAAATGGCTGCTGCCTCATAGTGTCTTTTTGTGCAGTAGAAATATAAAGACACTCTTCAGTTCTTAATGCTTAAGACAATGGACTCTGAATGTTTCATAAGAATTCATATATACTTATGAATATAGAATATGAAAAAACATAATTGTCCCTGTTTATACACATAAATCTTTCTCTCACAACCACACATAAAATACAGGAGACAAATGAACTAAGGCCAGTTTTAAGGAAGCAAAATGAAATACCCACAATACTTACACAACATTAGCAGTCCCTCCTTTTAGAAACAACACATTTCAAAATGCCCACTGTGGTTTGCTACTTGATTTAAGTGTTTGCTACTCATAAGAATCTCAAAGAAAATATTTTTTTTTTGCATTGACTCTTATTTTAACTCTAGACTGGGCTAAAACAGACACAGAACTAGTATAAAGGGCCATTTTGAAAACATTAAAGAACAAAACACAACTTCCTTGTAGAAGAATTCTTCTAAAATGTCTGTGTTGTCAGTACCTGCAGAGTTCTGTACTTCCCTGTTGTTTTCTCTATGGTCTCTTTAAGCATTGGAGTGGCTGTTGTCTTCCTGAAGTGACTGTAGTTCCTGAGCCACGTGGTTCTCCTGGTTTTCTCTGGCAGTTGTGCTGTTTCCCAACTTCCTCTGTGGCCTTTCGGTGTGGTTGGAGCCACTCTGTAAGCTGGAACGATGACCAAACTTAGGGCTGTTGTTTTCCAGGAGTCTTTGCGCAGGGTTGGCGGCTGACATGTCATGAAGGTGCTCTTCCTCGTCTGTATCAGCATCAATGAACTTGCTGACAGATGAGTCGTGGAATGTGAAGATGCTGGGCCGTATGTACTGTGTGCTTTTGCTGGGTGTCCTGCTGCTGGCGGTGGTGTAGACTGACACCTCAGGGCTCTGGACTGATGAGCTGTCTGAGAGGACCCCTGCCCCTGAGTCATCTCCATGTTTATAGTTAACCCTAAGTGAGTGCCCTTTGTGCGGATTGTGGATGTGATGATCCAAATATGGGCTGTGCTTAGTGCTGCGTCCAGACAGGGGAGTTGTTGAGCCCTGAGATCCCTCGTGATCTACCTCTATGGTGGGCTCCAGGCTGGGGTTGGTGCTCACCCTGCCAGGCATGCTGCTGATGGGACTCTGGGAAAAACGAGAGCTTTCTGGGAAGTCAGTGGTGCAGCTCATAAAACTGTCAATGCTGGATATGCTTTTCATATCAGTCACTGCCTCGATGGCGCTGGAGTTAGTCGCTGTGGGCATGGCTCCCATCTCCAGCTCTGCCTTATGTCTCACTGTTTTGGACATGGGGCCCTTGTCCTTGCTGCTGTTTCCCTGCATATTGGTTTGGGACTGTGTCAGCGCCATCTTGTTGTACATCTCCTCCAGTTTCTGAGCATTCAGATGCTGAGGGTTGCTTGAAGACTTGGCCTGCTCTTTGAAGCTAGAATCCAGGGCCTTGGTGGGACTGGTGTTGTTTGACCTCAGTTTGGGTGTTTCTTCAAAATGAGTGCAAAGAGATATGTGATTATCCTGTAGTTTCTCTTTTTTGTGTTCATTTCCTTTGTCCACCATCACGTCCATAAGCTCAACACTACCGACAAATGCGTCTTTAATGTTCATAGAAATAATGCTACCATTTCGCTTTGCCCTCTCCAAGGCCTCTCTTCTCTTAATGGCTTTTTCTTGCCTCTTCTGCTCTTTGTAAAACTCTGAGAAGTTATTCACAATGATAGGGATTGGTAATGCTATCACTAAAACACCAGCAATGCAACACAACCCTCCAACTATCTTCCCCAGTAGAGTTTTGGGATAGATATCCCCATAGCCTACGGTTGTCATTGTGATAGTAGCCCACCAAAACGAAGCTGGTATACTTTTAAATTTAGTATCTTCTTCATCTTTCTCAGCAAAAAACACCAAACTAGAAAATATCATGATGCCCATGGCGAGGAAAAGGATGAGTAGTCCAAGCTCATTGTAGCTCCTTCTTAGAGTAAAACCCAAAGACTGAAGGCCGGTCGAGTGGCGAGCCAACTTCAGAATACGCAAGATTCGCATAATCCTAAAAATCTGAACCACTCGCCGCACGTTCTGAAACTGCAACACGCTCTTGTTGGATTCTGTCAGAAAGATGGTGACGTAGTATGGCAGGATGGCCAGCAGATCAATAACATTCAGAGGACCCTTGAAGAACTTCCATTTGTTGGGGGAGGATAGGAAGCGGAGCAGGTACTCCATGGTAAACCAAGCGATGCACACAGCTTCTACGTGAGCGAGCTGGGGGTTATCAGTGGGCTGACCAAACTCATCTGTGTCCTGCAGCTCCGGAAGTGTGTTCAGAGACAAGGCAATGGTGGACAGCACAATAAAGAGAATGGAGATAACTGCCAGGATCTGTAAAACACAAGACGTCAAGGGTTTAGATATGTATTTCAGATGTCTAAATATAGCTGTTATAATACAAAGTATGGAAATTTAAATACATGTATGGCTTCTTTTAATTGCACCAGTCTCTTGTGAGCCAAGACAGAAAAACCTTTGATCATGAGGGCTTTAAGTTTTAAAGATGGTTACCTTGACTGAGATCCATTGGGATTAAAAGACTAGGCTATTTGACACCAAAAGACTGCAACAAGTGTAAAGTCTTAATATTTTTAGTTTAGGTGAAATGCTGTGCCTCTGTGGGTAAGTTTTTTTGCTAACACACATTTGCTAAAGTTGTTTGCTAAGTGTATTTTTGCTAACAACACACATTTGATAAAGTTGTTTGCTAACTGTATTTTAGTATACTCTGCTTTTAGCCGATATAAAAATAGAGAGAACCTTTCCATTTTTAAATCTGTAATAGAGATGGTAGGCCTAAATATAGTGAAGAATAAATAATAAAAAAGTCAGTGTAGTCAAAGTTAGCAGCAGTTAAAGTTATCCACTGAAACATTCTGAAAGTTACTTCACTAGGACAAAGTGAAACAGTGCTTGAAAAATGTCAGAGAAAAAGTCATTCCCATTAGAAATTCTATTTCAAATGTGTCAAAGTGGAGCAAGCTTCTTTTTTAAACTTTAAATTACATTTTATTATGTGGCTAAAATACCTCCAAGCTGCCATAGCTTTTCATTTCCCTTTGTGCCCATTTATGGATATATATGTAGCTACCAAGATATTCATGAAATGTCACGTCAGACTTAAAAAGGAGTGGGGCTAATCTGATCTCTGGAGCACACGTTGTGGTTGTTTCTCTTGATGCACTTCACAGAGACAGTGAAGCACGGAGGCAAGGAGAGCGGCAGATTGTATTGATACATTTTTTAAAGCTCCCCTGCCACACTGACTCTTCACTGTGTCATCCCCCTTCAATTCTTTAACAGCCATGGCTAAAAGAAAGCACAATGTATGACTTGTCTTACAATACACAGCACAGAACAGAACGGTGGTAAGCCTTACAGACAGCCGTGTTCCGAAACACTGAGCCAGCTACTAATGATATAATCTGATGAGTACAATAGAGTCTGGTCATTGCACTAGATTTAGGAGGCTGTACAGTTGTGGATCTGTACAACATACCTATTATTCCTGTCCCAGTCGGTGTGAAATCCAACACAAGGTCACAGTGGAGCCGCATCCCAGGCCAATGGCAAGCAGGATTATTTGCTGGCACCAATCAGTGGCCATAAGCTTTAATTAATCTGGACAGGTGACTGCTTGTGCACCTACCTTGACCTTTGAGGAGAGTGCAACTAAAAGCAGACTAACCCTGCTACAGTGGAGGACAAAGACTTTGGAAATCATTTCACCTTCAGTAGTCTACGAGTTCACCTGTGTGAGTGAATTAAAGGGCACACAAAATGTTTTATACCCTGTTGGTTTCTTAAAATAACACACCTCCATGGTAAGGATCCCAAGAGATATGTGTGATGGATGGAAACACTAAAAAAACCCATTAGAGGTCGATGTCTTGGAATGTACTAATCACACCCAAGAGAATCAAAGAGCTGTTGTCACAATGAAACATTACTGCTGCTGTTTACCACATCAAATATTGGTTGGTCTATGTCATGCAAGTAAAATTATTAGAATAGTCTAGACAGACTTGATGAATAAACTGATACATACTACGTCAGCAGCATTTTAATAAACATAGAAGAGACCGGAGATGCACTGGGTACTGCAGATCTAAAATGGGCTGTCCAGTGGAAACTGCTCTCAAATCAGGACTAATCTAACTTGACGGACTGGCTGCACAAGTTGCAAATGAATCATGCTAAAACTAAAGGACAGTGTGAAATGTGAACCTTAGATGTGTGTTGTTTTGTCTGTGTTGGTAACATCATATTTGATGAGTAGCTCAGATTCTCTGTCAATCCACTCCATTTACACCTTTCCTTCCCATCCCATGCTGCCCGCCAACAGGGGCCAGGCGATTATGAGGATGTGATCTCAGGGCAGGAAGACACTTTATATAGAACTAGAAGGGTCTAGTGAGGCCACACAGTGCTGCACAGTTGACTTGTGAGTTAGCTAAATTAGGGTTTGTGAAAAGGCTGTACACATTTACCTAATATTTAAAAATGTGTATGTGCTACATTACTATAAACCAGTCACTGGAAAATAAGTAAGAGGTGCCATTATGTAAATTATTCATTCTTGTTTTAAAATGGCTTGTTGTTTCTCACATATACGTAATACAATTAGAAAAGACAGTTGTGCCCTCCAAGCCAAGACCTTACAGTAAATAAGTAGAACACATCTTCAGACCTGCACTAATCATGTATCAGAGCTGTGAATTTTCATTATTATGCAGTAGTTTACTGTTAGTGTCAGTGCTTTGCTAAAAAGGGTTCAGCATAGTATCACATTCCTTCATTACCTCTTAATGATGTGCTCTGAGGTCATGGGGTGACCCACTCATTTCCTGTTTGAATAATAATGTAAAAAAAATGTGATTTAAAACTGCTGCTCAGTAAATATACACAATATACACATAGCTGGATGTTGTACTGTGTTCAGTAATTAGCCCAAAACCTGCATTCCCCACAGGCCAACAGGCAAAAGGCTGAATGTTTAATACCATCCTTAAGTGCAAGCTGTCCAGTGCTGGAAAAGGTGTGTGTGTATGTGTGTGTGTGTGTGTGTGTGTGTGTGTGTGTGTGTGTGTGCTCGCTGTGCCTTGACTGACTGCAGAGGTAGTAGTCAGAGAGCTAACCTAGTTTTTACACTGCTTTCACCACAAGCTTAGCCCTGCTTCATGCTTGATCGAAGAAAGAATGGATTCTGAAGGAGAGCTGTAAGTTCCTCTGAGACTGCTTCCCACTACATGCAGATACAGCTTTCAGCTATTACCCGCTAAAGAGCCAGTACTCTATACCTAGCAGAAATTCTTTGGTTATGCACACTGATTGTTGCAGCAGCTGTACGGGTGGCTGGTCTCAGAGGATCTTGGAGGTGAAGAGGCTGGATGTGGAGGTCCTGGGCTGGTGTGGTTATATGCGGTCTACAGTTGTGAGGCCGATTGGCTTTTGGTAGAGAAATGAACATTCAACAGCTCTCGTGGACATCCCTGCAGTCAGTCTGGCCAATTGCACGCTCCCTCAAAACATGTGACATCTGTGGCATTGTGCTGTTTGATAAAACTACACATTTTAGAGTGGCCTTTTATTGTGGCCGGCCTAAGGCACATCTGTGCAATAATCATGTTCTCTAATCAGAATCTTGATATGCCACACCTGTGAGGGGGATGGATTATCTCAGCAAAGGAGAAGTGCTCACTAACTCAGATTTCGACAGATTTGTGAACAACATTTGAGAGAAATATGTGTAGAGAAAGTCTTAGATCTTTGAGTTCAGCTCATGAAAAAGTGTTGTGTAAAACTTTTTGTTCAGTGTAAATCTTAAATCTAACATATGTATATTATGTGTATAATAGTTAAATGTTTCTGCAGTAGTAGTTGGGATAGTGGGGTTAGTTTTGGGCTCTAACATCCACAGCGTGAGTTGCCCTTGTCATAACTGGATTTGACCTTTTCAAGTGCACAAACTGAATTAGTCCTTTATTGTGTGACACACTGAGTCACTGGATTAATTTTCTGTGAACATGTCAAATGCAAAGATGACAGTTTTAATCCTCCTCCTCCATGTTTGAATTGTAACAGTATCGCGGGTGACTGGAGCCTATCCCAGCAACTTTGGGCCTTAAGCGGGGTACACCCTGGACAATGGCCAGACAATCACAGGGCCGACATTTAGACATAGACAGTGACAGACAACCATTCACTCTCACATTCATTCACTAGGGACACTTGCCAGTTAACCTATACATGCATGTCTTTGGCCCAGGATGCATTTAATCAAATCAAAATATTGTTTGTTGGGAGACATAAGCATTGAGGAGTAAAGCTCCTTGCAAGTTATAAATGTGTAGATTGTGTATGATTATGCCTTATACAAACACCATATAGTCCAGCCTGAGTACATCTTCATTGATGAGCTGAGGGTCATTGGAAGTTTTGGGTCTTTGATCATGAGACACCCTTACCTGGGCAACCAAAACAGTGGTGATTAGTTCCCGATTTGTGTTCAAGTGGCTCTTAATCCAGAGCCACCATGAGTCTTTGACAGCTGCCTCTGTCATATTCCCTGTGTCCTATTTCTCATTCTATCTATATTCACAACAAGTCTGAGTGCCCGATGCAGACAACAGTCTTGCAAAGCCCCTGAGGCAGATCTCAATGGGCTCACAGTTGCACTTCCACACTTTCTTTCCACAGCCCTCGATGAATTCCACGTATTTGGCCTTCGTCGACTCATGGGCCTCTTCAATATGGTCCCAGGGGACGCTGAACTCCAGGTCATGGCACCACATACACCTTACTTCTCCTAGGGCTTTGAAGCAGCAGGTGAGGATATGCTCCAAGGAACATTTCCCCTGACTAACAAAACACTTATGCAGTTAATTCCTCATTCTTTGCGTTAAAAGTTCTATAAACACCACAAACACAAAATTAGCCTCTAGTCAAACCAAGAAATCCAGTCAAAGCAGATAATCAAGAAAGTCTTTTTTTGGTCTGATAGCTGTAATGTAGCCGGTAGAAACAGTACAGTGTTTTAATTTAGACAAAAGCACCCCATCTAACTTTTTTGTCCCTTTCATAACTGACTTGGAATGACATTAAGCAAATCTCACATTTACAGGCCCCCTGTGTGCCGCACAGATGTGCCCTCTGCCACATGTATTCCGCTTCACCTTGCGTAGCACCCATAGTGTCCCACCTTTGAGCCTATAGCAGCACGCTTGCCTTGCCAAACCAACACTGCGCCTCTGCATTGAGCAGCAGACAGCCAGATGGATTACTGAGCTTGCGGCTACGCACCATGTGTCCTTCCACAAGTGTAAAGGTGTTGCTAAAATCAAAGACGCTTCAAACAATGTCAGCAAGTGTCATATATGTTTAGCTTTGACTTCAAGCTTGGCTAAATGCTTTAAAAACTTTAAATTAAAAGGTCATTGTATGTTTTTGTTATGTTGAGTGTTGTCAGGTGTTGTGAATTCTGGAGTATGTGGCACATTTTGACGAGAAGGTGAATTTATGAAAAACGATGCAGAGATGGCAATGAAAAATGAAAATGCTGAGCTAGTTCCTGCCTGTAGCTGATGTACACCAAGTGCTCACAAGTGGCATCCATAAAACATCAAACTCAAACATCAGCATGAATGCCTTTTTTTCTTTAAATCTCGTAACTCATACAACTGCAACACACGTCCCTTGGTGATCTCATTGTACATTCCTGCTGCTTAGTGTATGACAGCAGCAGAGTTAATTCAAGAGCCAGCGTTTACTTTACCTAGCACATGGTAAACACCGTGTTTTACTGAACCTATCTGACTTAAAGCACATAGCTTAAGTAATGGAAGAAATAATATATGCTATAGTGCTCACATATTTATCTCCAGGAGGCTATTTTGCGCCGTTTCAGGATCCTAAATGAACTGTGCATCGTCAACCCTGACTGACAGGGTTTTCTCACAGCATGTTTCTGTTTGTCTGTGTGCCTGCTGTTCAAGCCTTTCTCCGGGCTTTACATATGAAAACACACATCGCATGAGTGAGCTCTGCTAATGGAATAAGTGAAGCATCTGTGATTTTGAGATATACAACGTTGATGTACAGGGAGCGATTGTTCTGCTCTGAAAGCAACGTAGTGGCACAACCCATAGCCTGCAGCATGTCCCCAGTCTGCGGTCTAAGATGACACCCGGCCAAAGAGATGTGCTCTCTTCATTTCTGAAGCTCCTGCTGACTTCTGTTGGTTTAGTGGTTTCTGGTGTATCTCTAACTGGCTTGAAAGTATAAATAAATATTTCATGGTTGAAAAAATTGAATGTGAAAATGGACCAGCAAACTCTAAATTGTAAAGTTTCTAGAGACAAAATGTTTTTGGACACACAAGATCTTAAGTAAAAGCACAAGTTTAAAATAAATAATCCAGTAAACGTCTGGATCAATTACAATTAATGGTAATTTATTTAAATTATCTAGACAGTCAGTTGAAGTAATCAGCAGCGCACCTCAGGTGTGTGAGTGTGAGAGATCACATAAAAGGAGCTCATGAGCTCTGTCATACTGTAGAACGTTATTGAATGAATGAATGAGATGTAGCTCATGATGTTGGCAATGTAACTTAAGACCAGATGTCATCACTTGTTTTTCAATAAAAAACAAATATCTGTCTGTGTGTTTTGTGCTTGCCATTATTGCCATGGTGACAGTCACTCATCACATGGCCATTGCTCAGGACTTGGATACTGGGCCGTGCCAAGGTGCGGATAAGATGCCTTCACTGATCTGGTATCAGCTAACACCTAATTAACGTTCACTAATTTTCCCTGTCTCCGGTGGCCTGTCCTTCAGGCGTGCGCGACCCTGCATGGTTTTTACCATAAACAGTACATAGGTTCCTGTGACACGATAGGGTGTCAGCGCTGAGTGGAGAGAGAGTTACCTGTGGCAGTAACCGGAGAGCTGCGGTCATTAAGCATATTCCCATATAATGCCATATCACTTCAACACTTTGGTTTCAGTGCAGACATTGAAGACCGATAAAGTCTGAGACTTAGGTGTAATCATATCAAAAGGTCCCTTCTCATCAGCGCTGAAGCCCAGGTTATCTGTCATTTACTGAATTGCTTCTGGATAATTACACCACTCTGAGGTACAGCCTCTGCAGCAGACAGAGAACATTGTGACCTTTTCTTTGCCTGACATATAAGTTGCTCACTTTTCTGTGTTTGTACTTGAGTAAACGGCAAAGGCATCAAGACTAAAATTATCTTAACTGGTTCCATTGCGCAAGGCCCACGACTTACTCAGTGTCGCCATGACAACAAGGGCGCCAGTAGCTCAGTCGGTAGAGCGGGCGTCCTTCGACCGGCGGGTGGGCGGTTCGATCCCCGCTCGAAACATCCCAAAAAAACATTATAACATCCCGCTCTCCCCCACATACTGTTGTTGTGTCCTGGGGCAAGACACTTAACCTACATTGCCTCCAGGGGTGTTCCAGCTGTAACACTGGTAAAGCTTAATGTATGTAAGCTATTTAGCGCTTTGAGTGCCTATAGGTGGAAAAGTGCTATATTAAAAAAAAAAAATTAATTCACAAGGTCGCAGCAAGAGAAAGTGCTGCACCATCTGACACAAGTTTCTTCACTATTTGTTTATCTGAGAATTGAAATAAATAAGATTGTAAAGCAAACTGGCACAGACGCTCCAAAAACACCATCCGCTTGGAATAAAAATCTGTGATGAAAAACAGAAATTTTAATTGTTTTAAGCAGTTCAGTGTATCCCTAGGATAATTTCAATTTTCAGCTGACATTGCACTAAATATACACTCAGAACAACTAGCTGGCACATCCAAACTTAGATTTAGTTACACAAGCGAATCAGATCCACGTTAAACACTAATGCAGGAAATAACACAAGACTGATGCATTTTTTATTGTGGTGAAGTAAAACACCTGCTGTTTGGCAGTGTTTCTGGCTAAATCATTCAGTAGGGGCAGAAGGGCAAACCAAGGAACTTCCTGCCTAGCCACCAAAAACCACAACTCTGACTACGGAATGCCATACCCGTCCCTGCTCTGCCCTTCTTAGTACCACTGTGCTTCAGAGAGACACTTGCTCATCTTCAGGGGTTACGTTAGGTCAGCAATACATTATGTAGCAAAGAGTGAGGGAAGATGACATTTGAAGTGAGTGTGTGGTGTATAATGTATGCAGCCGAGATGTTTGATTGCAGTGAGGGGCCTGGGGCAAAGGGCTCAGTAAAACCTGCAGAGGTGGCCTATTTTCTCTCACACCTCAATGTCAATGAAGTTTCCACTTACATCACCAACTCATAGAAGCTTAGAGTTTGTAAAGTAAGTGGACTTCAAGCCACTGTTATTAATGGCACACAGCAGATATGCAAATGTTTTAAACTGTACCAAAAGAGCTTTAATGTTAGCTCGCTTCTGTGCACCTTTTTGTAAGACAGCCTTAAAAGTCAGCAAATCTACTACTGTTAGCTTTACCAACCACAACATTCATGTTCAAGACAGCATTTCCAAGTTCAGGCATGTCTCAGGACAGGAGACTGTCTCTCCTCATTACATTATATAAAAGTTATTGTTGGGTTTTGATTAAAAAACTTAAAACCTGAGTAAAATCAGAGTAAAAAATAAAACCTTTTACAATATTAGAAGGCTTTTCATTTATTATTTTAAATGTTTATACATAGTGTAGCTCAGTATGCTGGTATTTTATTTAAGAATAAAAAGAAAGAAAGAAGAGAGTGTGTGACATTTCTGGAGGAACAGTTTAGAGGGACCTAACCTTTACAAGCTGAATGTACTCCATGAGCGAAGAGACCTGAGATACAAAAATAAAACAGCCAGTGTCTGCGGGACAGAGGCAAGCTGCTTCACTCCCATACAGCCCACCATACATGGCATTGTGTGCTTGCGTTTACAAAGAAATCTGAGAATGAGGCGTTTTCAGCCATTTAGCTGCATTGTAAAAAGGGGACACTGGCTGTAATAAGAGAGTGAAGCATGCACAGATGTCTGTCAAAACATATGGCCACACAAACAATAACAGCAGAGTGTTTGACGGGAGCAGGATTTGCAACATTGATGATCAAAACAGCATCAGGTTCACGAGAGCAGAGGATTACACTCCGGGATGTATCAACGAGAACAACTGTTTACATTAGAGCCTCATGCAAGCTCGCAAAACGTACTTACATAGTCTGCTCACGAGGAGACAGACGGCAGTACTTCAGCGGACTACTCAGCTGAGAGTTTCCATAGTGACGTGATGCTTTCTATGCAGATGCAGCGAGGTTTTCTCACAAAAACAGGACGCAGACAGACAGGAGACAGCTGCAGTTTATGTCAGGATCACTCATGGGTCACTTCATACAACTCACAAAAACAAAGTGAGTATACCACTGGGATTCAATGTACAACCCAAAACATTCACCTAAAAATAACCAATTGTATTCTCAAAGGAAATCAGCACTCCAGAGTCATCTAAACATGTGCATTATACAACAGAACCACTGGCCATGCAATTTGATTCTCTTAGTAGTGCCACTGTTGTAAAGAAGCCCCCACACAACTCTTACACAACTACGATTTTCAAAGTCAGTAGCCTACATCCTGAGAACATAGAGAAATGTATTCAGTCTGTGTCTGTCCTAAACACTATATTGTTGTTTGAATGAGATATTAGAAACCAGTAGAGAGATTAAATAAACTGATGCTCACTACTGATTTCCATCCTGAGACAGCTAAGAATGCCAAAAAAGACCATAACTTAGTAGAACAAAACTATCTAAAAACAAATGCAGATCCCATCTTCAAAAGCTGAGGAATTAGGCATTAAAGTAAAGCACACCTCTGGTCACCATGATTAATCGACTCTTGTGGAAATCTTCGGCGTGAAGCCCTGCTAAGTACAACAGGCAAACACATGTCAGAGCTGTGGTTGATGCTCTGCACGCTGCTGTATTCATCCAGCTGCTGTAAACTGGATGACAGTCAAGCATGCAGGGCCGACCAGTCAATGCCATACATGGACATACTTACCCCAGATTAAACGCAATATACCAATCACTTCTGGTGTTTTGACCGGCTCTCCTCAGGGCTAGTGTTTCACTATTGATCTGATTCCATTAGTCGTAAAGAGTCTACCTGATGTGTTTACCTGATGGGACCTCACCTCTTGTAACAGGGGTTGAGTAAACAGCTTTATTGTCAGCCCAATAGGCAGCCACATCAATCAGAGAACTGTTTTAATTTGCAGCTGTTATTCTTTTACTCCTAATCCGTTTCTTCTGCTGCTAAAGCAGCTGCCATCCTGCCAACAAACTCTTCTATTGGCTCAAGTATTAACAAGTCTCAATGACACAAGAGTTCCCAGCAGTAGATGTTAGAAGCATTCGCCCTCTGACACTTACATAAGCCTAACAACAGACTGACTAAAAGTTCTTTCTGACACTGATCTAGAGCAGTCAAAATATGACAAATATAACCCTCAAATCTTATTGTTTCTTTTTTAAATTTTCCTTTCAAAACTATTACTAGAATCTACCAACTTTGCATGCATGTGTAACCATATCTCAATTCTTTGCTTTGCCTTTGGACTGTTCAGACAAAAATGGGAGTACATGACTCTTGAGGTTGAACCCTTTGTCTTCCTTTGCTCAAGTAATTGATTAGCCTTGCATTATATATAAAAATGTATATATATGTATATATATATATATATATATATATATATAATTTTTTAAAAGATATTTTTGGGTATTATATTAATTGTATTATATTAAATCAAATCTTTGTAAACTGATAACCATGATTAAAATGCATTCATGCAAGTTAGAATCTGACTAAATCTCATATGGCAGAAGTTTTATAACAAGATTACAAGCATTTCTTTAATCACTTTTCGGACAGAGGCACAGAGAATGTGAGGTTCCACTCAGATTGGACAGCAAATCTGTAGAGATTTGGCAGGCCTGTTGTCAGTATTATCCACACAGTGAGGGTCTCTGTGGGTTAACCCCAGGGATTTCCATCTAATGCTGATTTCTGATCTGGGGACAGAGTTGATGAAAAAGCTCTGATAAACAGTACTCTCCTCTTGTCTCATGTTCTCAGAGGGCTGTCCTGTTACAAACTGTCCAGGATGCAAGGAGCATTAAGATAAGAAAACCTTTGTTAGTCCCGCAGTGGGGATTGTTATAAGATAACATAGGACTTTATTGATCCCACAGAGGGTAAATTCACTTGTACAACAGCTCTTAAAGGGCAAAAAGTTAAAGAAAGGTGGGCTTGCAATATAATAATAATAATAATAATAATAATAATTATATATATATATATATATATATATATATATATATATATATATATATATAACTGCAGGGTGTAAGATGCTGGCAGGGAAAGCATACATGGAGCGCCATAACCAAGTGGCTGGCATAGTGTACAGGAACATCTGTACAGAGTATGGACTGGAAACCCCGAGGTCAAAGTGGGAAACACCTCCAAAGGTGATAGAGAATGACCGAGCCAAGATCCTGTGGGACTTCCAGATTCAGACTGACAGAATGGTAATGGCGAACCAACCAGACATTGTGGTGGTGGACAAACAGCAGAGGAAGGCCGTTGTGGTTGACGTTGCAGTACCAAGTGATTGCAACATCAGGAAAAAGGAACATGAGAAACTAGAGAAATACCAAGGGCTCAGAGAAGAGCTGGAAAAGGCTTGGAAGGTGAAGGCGACAGTGGTGCCTGTGGTCATCGGAGCACTCGGGGCAGTAACCCCCAAACTGGAAGAGTGGCTACAGCAGATCCCTGGAAGAACACCAGACATCTCGGTCCAGAAAAGTGCAGTACTAGGAACAGCAAAGATACTGCGCAGAACCCTCAAGCTCCCAGGCCTCTGGTAGAGGACCCGAGCTCGAAGGATGAGAGACCACCCGCGGAGGGTGAAGGACAAAGTTTTTTTTTATTATATATATATATATATATATATATATAATAAAAAAAAAACTTTATATATATACATATATATATATCTCTTTCTTCTGAAGTCGATCACCATCTCCTTGGTCTTGCTGGTGTTAAGCTGCAGATGGTTGAGCTCACACTAGTCCATGATGAACAACCTGTACTCCAGGTTGTTCCCCCAGACACAGCCAACAATGACAGAGTCATGGGAGAGCTTCTGTAGATGACAACTGCTGGTGTTGTGAGTGAAGTCTGAAGTGTAGAGTGTGAAGAGGAACGGTGAGAGTACTGTTCCCTGAGGGTCCCCAGTGCTGTGGAGTTGGGGGTGTGAAGGTTCGGGGGAAGGTGCTGGTGACCACAGGTCTTTAAAAGGTTATGTCAAAGAGATACGAAAACAGACTGGTACCAATGCTCATTGAAACTTACATTTAAATTATGATAAAGGCAACATTTTCTGCTCTGTTAGTAAAGAAGTTGCCATTACATTTGTTGTTTGCAGCCTGATCATCTACAGTTGTTAAAAAGTGTTGTTTGTGGTTACTTCCAGTTCTTATCTCATAAAAAGTGCACAGAAGACTTCCTGCTCTGTCCCAGTTGAGTATGTTTATTTGGCTCTGAGAGCTGCATCTGGAACCATAAACAAGTTAAAGTAACAATGAGTGGCTCATGTTTCCCACAGATCACTAACCCTTTCAATTTACATCAAGCTGCTCAGTTTACAGGAAACTCACCAACCTAGGCTTCTGCTCTCGGAGCGGCTGCCAATAATTAGACAGAATCAGATTCTTGGGTAAAAGCAAAGAATTATATATCAAAATATCATAGTTTGCTGACTCCACTGCAACATTATTATGAATTTAGTGTGGAGTTCCTGGGGAAAACTCCCCTTGACTGTAACCTTGAATCCTTTCCTCCTTGGCCCACTTAAGACCAGTGCTTTTATTTGTGTGTGTCCTACATCTCAGCTCAGACAGAGGTGATGTGACATGCTCTTATGGCTTGTCTGCTGCTCCAGAAATGAGAACAGTGTGTAGACTGAGGCTCTGGCAGCAGACTGGGGAGAACACAGACCCCTGGGACTGATTCACAGAGACTAGTCAGATTGTGATTGGAATTCCCAAAGTCAACCCGCTCTGCACAGATAGACAGAGTGGTATACTAAAGACAGGGGTTACATGGAGATACACGCCTCTCTCTTAATGAGTGAGGCCGCAGGGTTTCAGGTGAGCATGAGGAGGAGTTGTGCTTCTGCAAGTGACTCCCCGGGGACTTCCTCTGTGAAGTCATGTACTATTCAGATGAACTACAGATTCAGTAATCACCTCTCAGGCTCCAAAGTTAATCAGTATCAGTACTAGCATCAAAGAGTGGCCTCCACCCATTCCTCCATATTTCACTGCAAATCTTCTGCCTTCAGTCTTTCAGGTCTCAGAGTCACATTTGCATCGGCATGACATCCTCCAGTTAGGTGACATATCTACCCAGACTTTTTCTGTTAATACCTTCACACCACAAACTGAAAGGGAAGTCTCTCTTTATGTTTTCAGTTTTAAATAGAAGCAAATGCCCTGCAGTTTTATGCCAGGGTTGACCCAGAAAAGCTTTGTGATTTAAATGTTGGGTCACTACTGCTACTTGTGGTGTGCCAGGACAAAAATGCTTACTAGTAGTACTAGTGGATGCCAAATTGCTCTCTAGTACAACTACTGGACACTGTTTGACCTCACTAGTGCTACTAGTTTGACTATGTTTATCTACATGTACATGTTGACAAAGTGGAACTAGTGTACTGCAAGAGGCTCACTAGTGACACTAGTGGATGAGAGATTTGTTCCACTAGTTAACTAGTGAACACTAAAAACAGTGAAGAGTAAACCATTTTTTTAGTCCTACTAGTGGACATAACTTTGTGACACTTGTGCACTAGTTACACAGTTTTGGGTCCACTAGTACTAGTGAGTAAAATTATTTAACTAGTCCCTGTTTTTAGTGTTTACTAGTTAACTAGTGGAAAAAATCTTTAATCCACTAGTGTCACTAGTAAGCCTTTTGCTGTACACTAGTTCCACTAATAGACATTTTTGCCTCAGTTGAGTCACTTGTAAGGTTACAAAATGACCTACACATTCACTAGTAAACATGTGTCTCACTGAAAGCACTAAAATAACAGATAGTTGTGGGTGGTAGCAAGCATTTTGGTGTCCACTAGTACTACTTGTAACAATTTTAGTCGCACTAGTGCTACTAGTAAGTATTTGGCTAATAAAATAACCGCTTTTTAAATTATTTTAGTAGTACTAGTACCACCATTGGACTGTAAGGTGGGACCGGGATTCTTATTGGCCAGTGTAGAAATGACAGAGTGAAGAACCAATTGTAAGGCTCATTTTATGCTCCTGTCCCGCCTCCTTCTCAGAATATAGTGCCACTCGTAAACATAATGTATCTGACCTTACTAAAGCTCCTTGTACACCAAAAATGTGTTTACTATTGGCACCAGTGACCGAATTTAGTCCTCACTAGTTGTACATATAGACAAACATTTTCTTACTAGTAGCACTAGTGAGGTCAAAAATTGTCCACTAGTACTAGTGAGAAATTTGGCATCCACTAGTACTACTAACTACTACTACCACTAGCATTTTTGTCCTTAATAGTTCACTAGTTGACAATATGACACACCACTAGTGGCACTAGTGACCCAAAAAGGCTTACAAGTAAAGAAAATTAAGGCTGATACCAACAATATCAGAATAAATACTGAAACGGCTTCTCATAGTCTAGGTACGTTTCCTCCAGGTACTCCAGTTTCCCCTAGCACTAAAGACATGTACAATATAGAACTACAGATGGAAAATAGCTGTTAAACTATAATCTGGTACAAGCATCTGTGCTTCAGTTAAATGTACATTCTATGCTGTACTAAATAAATAAAAATAATCTAAAAATTGTGTTTCTCTCTTTTCAGATACACACATAAAGCCACATCCAATATACACATGCCCTTTTGAATATGTGGTCAAATATACTTCCAGCTGCTGCTTATGGTCAAACATTAGTTAAGAGATCACACTGACTCAGCATCTTTAACCATTTACTGATTAGACCAGGGGTGGGCAATTATTTTTCCCCAAGGGCCACATTAGAACATGGAACTCTTGTGGAGTGCCTGGCCAACACAGGGAACTCACTTATGCTCAATAATTATTTTGCCCCTACAGTAAGGATATTTACTGTTTGGAGCATGTCGTTTAGTGGAATCAACTAATTGCTGCAAAATATTGAAGAAAAATATATGCAATGTTTAATCATCAATAAAATATTAGTAAATGCTTGACGGGCCACAGTGAACAGCCCAATGGGCCGCATGTGGCCCCCGGGCCTTAGTTTTCCCACCCCTGGATTAGAGGGTGTCGAGGCAATTAGGACAGAAAAAGCACACAGCTACAGACTTTGAAAGTACTGTACTGAGTGTAATTTTATGAATATGCCATTACCCCACAGACTTGTATGTGTTGCATGTAATCAAAGTCAATGCAAATTTATAATTATCTTGTTGTATATTTCTGAGGCTATTTGTTCAATGCCATGAAGTGCAAATTAAACACCCATTTGGTACCATTTACAGCAGAACCATTAGGCCACAAGCAGAAACAAGCCCCTATACTGTCAGATAAAACACACAGCAGATGCAAGAATATATTTGTTTGAGCAATCAGCCGGACGTTCAGCACTATAACACTCAACATCTGTCACCTCAAACTCTACTCACACCAATCACCCAAGTGCCAGTCTGTCCTCCATTTAGGCACTCACACCTCCCTCACTTGCCTTGGTCCCCCCCCCCCTTCCCCGCAAAAATACAACACCTCTGCTGCTGCTCCTTCTACTTGTAAATTTGACAACCCACTGTTGGAAAATCAGATGGACTCCAACTGTTTTGATTTACTTCAAAATTACAACATCAATGCGCCTATTTCCGGATACGCATGTTTGTTTCATGGAGGGAAAATAACAGGCCTTTAAAAGGAAACATGTTTGAAGGAAAGCTTTGGACAGGAAGGAGCTGTTGTGGTTAAAGTGTGTGTGTGTGTGCATGTGCGTGTGACAGCATGTTTATTTATAGAAGGCCCTTGGGAGAAGAGTGTCATCAGCGCTAAAGGTAGACAATGTGGTATAGGCCACTGCTGGATGCTACACTACCACGGCTCCACCAACACATCTGCTGACCCGCAAACTCTCCACAGCGTCCTACAAAAAGTTCCTTAGCAAACATTCACAGCAGAATACTTTGGTTCGATTAAAGTGACAGTAACCTTTTAAACCCTGAGACACTAATCCAAATCAAAGGAAGCTCCAGTAAAAGAACATTGTTGGTGTGGAAATATAGTCTTTTCTTTCCTCTTGCGGGAATGTGGCTTTTTTTTCCCTGTCATTATCAATGATGGTTTGAATGACTTCTAAGAATTACAGCGTGGGCGGACACATTGATCCACAGACCATCCTAAACTTCGCTGTGTCTTTTTCTCTGTTGGTAGTGCACATAGACACATAGACACAGACCAGGCTTTTTTGTTGTTGTAAAGAACTGTTGGTAACCTGGTGAGAACAAATGTGCACAAAAACACGCTATCCTGCCTAATCTGTGACAATCAATAAAGGTGATTATTTATGGGGGAACCTTTCACTTCCCTCCCACATAGATAACCTGACCCCATGAGCTGCATTATCTCTGTAAGCCATACGGAGATTTGCCTCAGCGCCATCTGAGCTCTGTGTGGGACCAACCCATTCTCCTCAATCTTCACTGCATCATGTGTCCAATCACATCAACCTCTCTAGGATTTCCACACTCTAAACACCAATCTCCTGTGTGTCGTGAGATCTACAGAGGACGCTGTGTTTACTTTTCATCCTCACTGTTAGCTAATTTAGTGAGACATGTCCACGGAACAATTGCTATCTCTCCCATCCATCTGTGTGACATTTCAGCTCGGTATTATCGCGTTGCTCTTTTTCAACCCCCATCTTTGAAAATCCTCAAAGATGTCTGGGCATCTGTCCCACTGGTGCAATGTAAGGTGTAAGGTGAAACCTAATTCAGAATGTGCAGCTGGTGTGGCGCATGAGACGCCACGTCACGCACAGGGAGATGGTCCGTGTCAACTGAACCCTGTTGTTGACTGTCGTCCATGGAGCTTTGAGGTGTTGGGTTCTGTATCGAGTTCAGGTAATTACTGCTGTGAGCGGACATGCAGACAAATACACGGATACGTAGATCACACAAATGGTAAAAAAAATGAAGCACTTCAAATGCAACTAGGCAAGAAATACACAGGTTAACCAAGTAGACTGGGCAGCGGATCTTACAACATCCCATGCCATGTTTGCACAGCATCTAATACCTCTTGTAAAGTTTTGCTATTAGCTTAGCCAGATAAAGTCAAATCAGTTTATGCCACCAAACAAAGCATTAAAAAGGCAAATTTAGTTGTAGATCAATAAGGATAGTTTATAATAAGCTAATGGACCTGTGAGTAAGAAACAGGCTGATTTGCATGTGAGATCTTATTCCCTGTGTATCATGTGACCAGCACCATCATTTATGGCAGGTTGACAGTTGCACTCAACTCCATTCAAAGATCTAATGTTGACCAGTTGAGTCCAGTTGTCGTCATAAGTTTCAGAAAAGTGATGTTCTCCGTGCTATTTGTGGACAGATAATGACTCCACAAGTGAGGTGAAGCGTCTTTCTGTTTGGCTGTCACCAGTGAATGAGAACTAAGCTGAAGACTTAGATTTGGTTTGTGGTAATGGCATAGGAATAAACTGGAGAAACTCAGAGACAGAAGCATTTGGAAATAAATGGACTCAGAAAAGGACTAGATTGATTTCACTGCATTATTCAGCTGTGCCCCATTCTTTGCAAACTGACCTTTTCAGTCGGGACCTGTCGAGTGAACGATGAAAACCTCAGTGTAGTGTACAAGTGTGGCTTAAGAAGCAGTTTTGGCAGGCAATAGCTTTGGGCTCAGATGTCCAATTTTCTGAATACTTGTGTTTTGTTGTGCGGCTGACCACTCGGCCCCACACCACTCACCAACGGCTCTCCATGAGTGATGTTCTCCCACTGACAGGGCCGTGTAAATAATGAATCAAGTTCTCCTGCAAAGTAGTCTGTGTCCCCTTGTACTGACCCCTCAGGGGTTTTAAAACGTCAGCATCAGTAAAAGCTCTGCTAATGTGTGAAGAATCTAAGCACAATCAGATGAGCTGATTCAGGCATTCATCAATTCTGTAAATTAAATAGCACATGCTGTATATCAGTATTTTATTTTATTTCAGGGGACCCATTTTTTCAAAAGACCAATGATTCAAGACCCAATTCCCTTTGGTTTGTTTTAGGGTAATATTGGTAAAATTCAACTAAAACCTGTTCTGCCTGCATCTACATAAATGCACATTGACAAATATATTTCTGGGTTCCAACCCAATGTTTGGGAATAAATGCTGTATATGGTTGAAAATCCTAATAATGGGGGGTGCCCCTAGCTCAGTTGGTAGAGCACTCACAAATACGCAAGAACACGAGGGGGATCCCAGTGTCTTCCCTCTCTCTCCCTGTTTCCAATCACTAAAGGCAAAAAAGCTGAAACAAAATTGAATAAATAACTTTTTCATCCTATTTAATAGTTAACTTCAATCAGTTTGGAGATGTAGACAGGAGCAGTAACGCAGGCCTTGTGTTATGTATGACTGCTAATGGAGCCAGCCAACACTTTTTGAACAACGGTCAAGTCTTTGAAAACTCCCAAAACCAGTGCAAGGGTGTGTAACACAGAAAGTATTTACATGCATGTACATATTTCACAATATGACTGCTTTTTGCTCTGTTTTTCATTTATACAACTCCCAAACTTAGCACTCTCCAGTACAAGCATCTTAATGTAGCTGTCCAAACCAAAATATAGGCCATTTCTTAGGAACATATACGTATTGTGGAAATATACTTTTTGGACCATTAAAGTCTGTCTGGGAGAAAACTGGCAACAATCTACTGTAGAGAATAAATAACTCTTCCAAAGGTATCTAATAAAAACACATTTAGGAAATTCTGAACTATGCATTTTAATGTTTCACGCAAATACACAAAACATTACAAACTAAAGGTTTACTGTTGACAATGTTGAATGTAGTTTGACCAAAACATTTATGGCTCGACCTGTGCAGCTCATGGCCGCCACATCCATCAGCTGCTGCACTGGAGGGACATGTTGCTCTCTAAGCTGAATTTAGATTTATGTCCTTCTTTATCACACTGATAAAACTGAAACATCAAAGGTGTGTTTTGAATGAATAATGTCTCTGTTAGTGTACAGTTTAATTGGAATCTCCGGTTTGTCTTTCAAGTGCAACATTAAAAAAGCTGAACAGTGAACATAAAACAGTGTCTGCACTAACCTTTATGTATATCAATGGAACAGAATGTGTTTTGTATATTAATGCTGTTCAGCATTGTGGTACTTTACATAAGCTGTCCATGTTATCTCAACAGCAGGGCGAACTGTGTAGCTGGCTGGAATATAAACCCCAGTGGGTTCTGGAGAATAAGGCAGGTTATGAACATAATAATAACAGCACAATTCTGCATGCAGTTATATTTGGCCACACAAGAATTTTGCATAAACAACTCTGTAAGCTTTAATGATTCTTTGAACAATTACAAGTGTCTCCATGCTGAGAAGGTTACTTAGATGTGAATAATTAGAGAAGTAGCGGGGCATGAGAGGAGGACAAAATCTATTTTGCCTTGTCAGTGATGTCAAATTGAGGTTATCAAAAAATGGTCAGTCTTCCACTACCTCCCTCACTTTGAATCAAAGTCATCAAGTCCACTGGATGTACAACATTAATCTCAGCTTTTCTCAAGTAAGAGACCATAGGACAATCAAGGTTTCATTCCATCTTAGTAATAAAGGTCAACAGAAACATACTGTGTGCCTTTGATTTATTAATGCTAGAGCTGCTGTCACTTGGTAACTCAAAAGCATTGATGTAAACACTAATACTTTTTGCTCCAAAATAAAGTATAAGGAGGGGAAACCAATACCATTCTTCTTCTAATACCATGATGGAGCATAAAATCATTGTGACTGTAGTGTCAGATCTCCTGCAGCGTCACTGCGATACAGTACTGGGGTGTAGCAAGAATCAGTGCAGAGAGCAATGGTCCGTGGGAAGTCACACGTCCATCTCGGTCTCTAATGGCTCTTCATTGTGTGTCCTTACTCAACCTAGACTCTCTGACATCTTAATTTCCCTGTCAGTGATTTCCACCATTCTTACAACTCTGAATATGCAGCAGGTAACAGAAAACACAGGATCAGCTACTGTGATAGACAAACCCACTCAGTTCAGGATGTAGAGGGCTCTCAGACTTCACAAACAAAAAAGCAAAACACTTACAGTGAAGTTAATTGGGCATATCCGATGTGCACTAAGAAGTACAGTTAACCGCCTCCAGTCATGGTTGGCTCTGGATGCCCAAGCGAAGAAGTTTCCATGCAATTAGTTCAAAGTGCCTTTGCCAAGACGAGAGAACTAAGTGTGTTTTTATTGTTCGGTATGCTACTCTGGACCAACGCTTGAGAGGGTAAACAGAGGATTTCCCAAGGCACAAACTAAACCTCACTCAGGGGGGTTAGAAAAGAGAAAAGTTGGTTAAATACAAAGCTTTTAAAGCTTTTAAACACTAACACATATAAAAACTCAAATCATATAATACCACGAGTATGACATGGGTCAAAATTCAAAATGTAATTTTGAAATCAGCTGTAACACGGGCTCTGGCATTACATAATGAAATTGTCGTTCACTCTCAGTCCTATCACATGATTGGTCTCAACCCTCAGATTTATGGTTGTCTAACCCATCTTTAAAACTTTTCAGGGTCTCTACACTGAAATGATTTATTAGGTGTCAATGATTCCTTGGAGACTGAGTTGCACCTTAAAGAGGTTTGTATAACGGGGCAAGCTGGGGCGTGCTGGCTTCCTTTATAAACATGAACCCTGTGCTCCCACTGGACTGGCACAACACAATAATATAATTTGTGTAAGAGCTTTCTAAAATGAAATCTCTATGTTTTCATTTAGTTTTCCATAATTCAAGCGACAAAATGTTCATTGGACTTAAGTTGAGCTGAAACTACTGTCTACCTGCTTATCACTCCGACATGTCGAGTCAGACTATCCATGGCTGCACATCCTGTGTCCTTCGCTAGGCTCTGACATGACTAATGGTTTGTCTGGGTGAGCGCCGGTGTGTATGTGTATTTTTAAAGAGGTTATAACTCCAGGATGATGTGACATCTGGAGCTATAGATATTCTGGCTCACACCTTCTCTCTCTGGCATTAAGTCTGGCGTTATTAATGTGCAATTAAAATTTCATCAGCACTAAAAAATAAATGAGCTGGAATATCTGTTTGGGAACAACCCATTTCACTGATGCCGATCTTAAATTAGGTCTCCGGAACAACACGGACTTTAATAGCGGCCATTTAACCTCTAGTTGACATTTTTACTGTTGTCTTCCTTATACGGCATAGAAATGCATGAGATAATGGCCCTTGTTCAACATTCACTTTTAGCCCTACACACATTTTAATTCAAAAGTTTTTCAATCACTTAATAAAACATGGTGCATCAAATACAACTCTTTTATGGCTGACAACACAACTATGTGTGCCTAGTAAAGCCATGTGTGCAGTTTTCTAAAATTATGTTGCTATTTCACCTTGTGGGGATACATCCACCATTCGAAGTGAATAGCACAGTAATGGACTCTGTTCGTCATGTCTAAAATGTAAAGCACATAATGTTATTTCTACTTTGAATGGAAATTATATACATGCTAGTTCCCATTCCACTGGAAAAGTAGAGTAAGTAGTAGATTTTTTGGAGTTTTAATAGTATATTTCTTTGTGTTGTTTATTGCTGGGTTGAGACTGCTATATAAGGATAGACTGGGAAAACAACAACTAGCGACAGAAGCCTCCATATAAAACAATAAATATCAAGATGTTGATTAGAGCATGATTATTGCACAAGTGTGCCTTAGGCTGGCCACAATAAAAGGCCACTTTAAAATGTGCAGTTTTATCAAACAGCACAATGCCACAGATGTCACATGTTTTGAGGGAGCGTGCAGTTGGCCAGACGGACTGCAGGAATGTCCACCAGAGCTGTTGCCCGTGAATTAAATGTTCATTTCTCGACCAAAGACCGTCTCCAAAGGCGTTTCAGAGAATTTGGCAGTACATCTAACCAGCCTCACAACCGCAGACCACGTGTAACCACACCAGCCCAGGACCTCCACATCCTGCATCTTCACCTCCAAGATCCTCTGAGACCAGCCACTCGTACAGCTGCTGCAACAATCGGTTTGCATAACCAAAGAATATCTGCACAAACTGTCAGAAACCTCATCTGGGATGCTCATCTGCGCTCGTCATCCTCTTTGGGGTCTCGACCTGACTGCAGACTGACTGACTGAATGGACCAACGTTCCACAGACCAAAATCAACAACCTGATCAACTCTATGTGAAGGAGATATGTAGCACTACGGGAGGTCACACCTACTGTAGATACTGACTGGTTTTCTGACCCCCCCCCCCAATACAGTGAAACTTACAGTGGTCTTTTATTGTGCCCAGCCTAAGGCACACTTGTGCAATCAGCATGCTCTCTAATCAGCATCTTAATATGCCACACCTGTGAGGTGGATTATCTTGGCAAAGGAAAGGTGCTCACCAACACAGATTTGGAAATTTGAATTTGATTTGTTCAGTCTATATTTATTGATACAGCAACGTAAGTAGTCTTGTTTCTGAAGTGAGCAATAAGCTTGTTAATGAGCAGAGTGACTGAATGCACAGCTGAAACGAGGCAGGGGTGGCTAATGAAACCAAGAGGGGGACATGGCTGAAAGGAGGGGGCTGTTATGTGACAGTCTAAAATATCACTTTGTGCTGTATTGTTTATTTGACAAAACATTCTATTTTCATAATAAGTCTTTTTTCTCTTTTCTGGCTTTGCAGAAGAAAAAACATCAG
This sequence comes from Perccottus glenii, assembly GCA_024416835.2. Taxonomy (NCBI): domain Eukaryota; kingdom Metazoa; phylum Chordata; class Actinopteri; order Gobiiformes; family Odontobutidae; genus Perccottus; species Perccottus glenii. The sequence goes on from CM044546.2 coordinate 47,449,333, forward strand.
ACTGTCTTTCAGAAACCTGCTGGCAGACTATAATGCCATAAATGACGACAGTGCTGTATTCATCTGAAAAGACGCTGACAAAAAGAATAGATTTTCCAGAGAACAACACCAATTTGTGCATTTGTGAAAAAGTGCATCTAGTCAGAAAAATAAATTTGAACAAAATAGATTTTCAAAGCCATTCAGTGAAGACAAACTTTTACATTTATCTCTGTGCTAAAATTTAGCTCTAACTTCTTTCCATCTTGCGCTCCAGCTGCAGAAACTGACAGATTAAATGCACTCGGGCAAAAGAAAGTCCAGCTTTAACATCTAGACAGTCTCAAAGACAAACTCCTGCAGCCTCTGGTTATTAGATTCAAATCTTCCCACTTTTTTCTGTATTTTCTAAATGTTTAACTATAGTCATAAATACCTACAATTTAACCTTTGCTTCACATTATATTTAAAATATCATTAAAGGCCTCTTGGCTGCAGTCCATTTCCGCCATTTCTCAGGTTGCCTGATGTGTTCGCTTGATCTGCCCTGACAGTGTGGCAATTAAAAAGAGCCAGGGCTTACACTCTACCTTAGCTGCGAATGATGAGCTGGGCTTCTCCAGAAGATCCCAGAGTTTCATCCTCTTTTCAGAGCAACATGTGGTGCTAAACTCTTCTCCCTCCCGCTCTCTCAGGCTCTCTGCCTCTCTCTTGAGCTCCTCATTCATCTGCTCCTTCTTCTGGTGGTACCTGGCCTGGCAGCAGGACTCCAAGTAGATCTCATCAATGCCCCAGAAGTCAAGCTCTTGACTGAATGACAGAGCACACATCTCCTCCATCATGTGCAGCTTTCCTGTGCGGTAGAAGTTTAAGATAGACGTGAACGCCCCGGGGTGACGGTCGAAGAAGTACTCGTTACTATCCAAGCTGTAATCATCGCAAATTTCTATGATGGACTCGTGGGTGTTGCAGTCCCAGAGCTTGCCCAGTCTGGTGCGGGGCAGTCTGTCCAGTGTCCTCCACAGGACTTCATGGAGGAGACCCCCCACATTCAGTCTCACTCTGCGCGCCTGAGACTTGCTCTGGATAATGTCCATTGTGTCTGGGGGCGGATTGGTGGTGGTGGACCGGGCTCCACCTTTCATTGTGCTGTCTGTCACTCCTTCAGTTGAATGGACTGGGACATGCAGCCTGGTGGTGGACTAAGAAGACATGCTCCTGCCGATAGACACACCAGGGTACTCCTCCTGTAGCCGCAAAACAACAAACAAAAAGACAAAAATGTAGTTACATGCTGTTGGACCTGTCACTCCTTGTGTGTTACAGTTGCAATGCCAGGTGGTTTATCCACTCATCAGAGAAGCAAATAGATATTTTAATCAGCTTTAAGAGGCACAGACGCTTTTTTCGCTGACTAGGGTGGTGGTGGGGGCAGAGAGGCCAGCCAATTAGAACCAAGGATCTGTTTCACATCAGTGTTGAAATTTTCTTCTACATCAAGGCAAGTTAGATTAAGATGCAAAAAAAATCAATACTGACATTTAAGCCAAGTTAGCCACTTCACTGAGAAACAGCTGGATGCAAAATCTGTTTCTAATCAGATTATCTGTACATCATTTCTGTTTGTACTAACGTTGACCTCGTGTGTTTTTTACATTGTGTTTAAACTTTAAATAAATTTACAAGAAAATGTCAGTGTTACAGTTGAGCACTCCTAAAATATAGTTTTGTTTTCAGACTTAATATAGACTACTCTATCTGATTTTAGTCTAATGGCAAGTTCAACTGTAAATGAGAGCTAAGTTTTAACCCAAGTCTTTAGTTTAACCCAGGACGTCTACTTGTGAGCGCTGTCCGGTGCTGAAACGCCTGTCCGTCTGTCTGTCCTGTGGGAGCTGTCTGTGGTGCTGAAGCCTGTCCTTATTCAAAAAACAGTGTAGTACACAGTAGTTGTGAATAGCATTTCTAAACCAGGCTGTTATCTGAAGAGATTTTCATCAAGACTAATGCTCGCGCCGATTATCAACTTTGGTAAAGAGTGCAGAACACTTTCACCGGCGTGCCATGTGAAGTCAGCAGAGGCATTCTGCGCATGTGTGAGCCTTGCAACACAGTAATTGCATTTTTGGAAATATTCTTTTCGACATAGTCAGACTAATCAGACGTTAATTACGTAACAAAGTTGCAAGCATAAGTCAATGTCAGCTAAACACATATACATATCAGGTCAGTACTGTAATCAAATCTTATAGTTACATACGTGTGTCCCGTTTGTAACCAAAGTGCTCGTCCGCTAACATTTCACGAGTGAGCACGTACAAACTTGTGCGGTCCGTGGAGATCTTCGAGAGTCCTCTGGAAGATGATGAAGGCATCATAAGCCACGCGCCGACATGATGAAACACAATGTTCTTTTTACAGAGGAACACCGTCCAGTCTGCTCCGTCCACCCCTCCAAAAGAGAATCAACAAGTAGAGGAGAGCAAGGGACACGCTGTGGCTCGCTCCACCTGCTCGCAGTGTCTTTACGAGGCTGTGTGGACTGTGGATCCTGCACGGGCTGGCTGCACACAGCTCCTCCAGCAGCGCAGCCTGTCTCATTTAACCCTTACAGCGCCAGTCTGAGGTTAAACTCTCTGCAGGCTTTCATAGGACCTATACAGCATTATTTTGCACAAGGCAGCTCCCACAGCCTCCAGCCCCTGTGACTTGTAAGTACACATGGTAGATAATGAATCAAATAAAATGGAGCCTGCAATGTGTAAACACAATAAATATAAGTGGATCTTTCCCTGTAACCACTTAGATTGTAGTAGACATCCCTTAGGCCAGTATGTAAACTGATCACTCTGCAGCAGAAGACAAGTGGAAGTGAAACAGATGTGTGCCGGATTGGTTTACGCAGTAGCAATCCTCTTCAGTACACAGTTCTTTTTATTTTACACACAGACCTTTGCAACAGGAAATGTTGTCACTGCTATAAATTAAAACAAAATTTCCATTGCATCATGACTTCGACTGGACGTGGCACTAATTATATTTATACACTCCATTTAAACGTCCCAATCCGAGACGATAACTCAACATGTACACACATACACATATATTTAGACATATAGTCAGGACAATTAAAAACAGCCCCAAAGATTTGACACAAAAATACATTTATTCATTGACAAATAGCGTTACATAAAGAAAATATAAATAGAAGATAGAAAGGTAAACAGTTGATATTTATACTACAAACAATGTCTTTTGATGAAATGTACATGAAAATGTTTTGCTTAGTCTGTTAATCTGTTTGTTTGAACTTATATCGGACAAGTAAGTCTCCCTCTGGCTGCAACATCCCAAATCCATAACGGCTAGAGTTTATCACTGGCATCTGATCGTTTGGGTCACACAGCTCCAGGTCGAACTCTGTCAGCACCATGTAAACAAACCTGAGGAAAACACAATATGATATAACTCTTCAGTGGTTGTACATTTAAGGTGATGTGCTTGGTTCTAGGGACACTCACTGTCTGATGGTATTGATGGCAAACTGCTTCCCTACACAGCCGTTGGTCCCTGCACCCCATGGCATGGTGTAATATTTCAGCCGCCTACCTCTCTTATAAAAATCTATCTTTGGTGATCCGTCTGTATTCAGAAAACGATCATACTTGTATTGCTGTAAAAGGGAACATTTTTACATGAGAAATTTAGATCCAATTCACAATTCAAAACACGTAGGACACTGTAGGATGACCGGTTTTCTGTTGCAGCCTTGCTGTATCCTTCCCACTCCTATTAGCTGTGTTTCTGTTTCTGTGCAGCTAATCTCTCAATGGTTTATAGCTCTGGCTTTGACCTCTCACTGGTTAACACAGGGTCAGCTTTGTGAACCCTTGACTTTTCCTTATATAAACAACTATTGATACTGATTACACTTAGTTCTGTCTCTGGCTATTCACTAAGACAATTACTCCTGTTCCTTTTGGCAGCAGAGCTGTGGTAGAGCTGCCAGGTTGGAAACAGGAGATGTTGTATTACAGAGATGTGACAACACACCTGTGGCTCCTGGTAAATATCAGGGTCCATCTGTGGGCTGATGAAGGGAAATAAGCACACCCTGTCTCCTTTCCTGAGTAGGTACTCCTGGCCATCAGCCATATGGAGCATTTTCTCATGTACTACCTCCCTGGTGATGAAGGGGGCAGCAGTGAGTCGGAGAGTCTCTTCTAGAGCACTATCTGTGCAGAAAACGAGGAAAAACAAAAATGTTGTAAACTTTCATTAGCTCTCTTTGTTCAAAATGTATCCCTGCTGTCTGCACAAGCCCTCACCAAACACTGGAGTTTTCACTTGTGTGTTGAGTAAACATGTCTCTGATGTATCAATCTGTGAAATTTCACTGAACTCCTTCTTCACGGCTGAGATAGCGTCAGTATTGGTCAACAGATATCCAAGGAGCCAAAACGCAGCTGGACCTACATTACCCTGGAAACAAACACAGACTGACATGAGCACAGTGATAAAGGTGCCTCCTTCCACTCAAGTGCCGCATAGTGACAGCACAGATGACTATTTGCTAACTGCCAATAAAGAAATGCACGTTATATCAGATATGGTTTGTTGAAGAAGGAACTCTTTGGTTCACAGGATTAAAAAGAATTGCTTCCTCTCATGTCTATTGGCTGTGTGAATAAAAGAATAGAAAGCCCCTGGAAACTGAGGTCCCCTGTCACCTCCCAGAGTCTAAGGGCAAAACAATGAAGTGTTAAGTTTTGCTTTGTCTTCGACAGGAGTAAAAAGAGAATAATAAACAATGTCGAAACGAAACAGTGACCACTTCAAATGCTTATTGCTTACATTATAAAACAAACATGCTGATCATGTATTTTGTGTATATATTAAATAATGTCACAAGGCCACGGCCCATTACGCAGTACACAGTGCTGGACATGAAATGTACTTATTTAAATGAATAGATTTAAATTATTATTGTACAAAATCACTATGGAAATTACATTGAGATGTTAGTAAAAAAAACACAAGAGTAAGTGAAGACACTTGTACTCAAATGGATTAGGCCTCAAAAAGAGAAATGAGCTCTGTGTGGTTCATGGCAAATGTAAAATTAACATAATAAACCCCTACAGCAGGACAAGCTAATGACCAAATGACTCACATCTTACTTAATCTTATTCAGGATTGTTGTAACACAAACAGAAACAACACTTAGATTTACACAGAGGCATATTGGCACTGTAAACATAACACATGCTCTTGGTACTATTATTGCTGATGACTTCTTTGATTTTCTTTCAGGTGAATGGCACCCTCATGTGGCAAAAGGGGGCATTGCACCATATTCCTCATAACTCAAATTAAGTTTTAGGAACCCACCAAGTAAAGATTTTTCAGCGTCTACTGATACTATTTTTTATAAATCTTCTCTGCTTGTGATAGTGACTAACCTGCGAGGCCCACAGTTGCATAAGTATGGCCTTTTTCTGCATGTCTCGGTCAGCCCCCTCCTCCTGAAGCAGCCGCCTGTAGGCATGAAGCCAAGAGCCTGACCCGAATTCATCAGTGACACCCACAGAAGCCAGAAGCTCGCACAGTCTCTGACGAATACTCTCGGCCGTCTTCTTCTCATCTATCAAAAAACAGATAAACATCACACAGGCATTGAGTGAGTCATAGGTCATAGACATTACTAATTATGATTGACTTAGAGAAACCACTTGGGAAAGCACCAAAAGTAAACTACATGTAGGTCACTTTATTTGTGATTTACTTTTGGAAATCATAAAGTGTGTATCACTTTTTATGATTACGTGATTTCTAAAAGGTATTGGATAAGAACAAGGCCTAAACAGTGCATGTAGAGACAGTGATGGGAGTAACCAACAACAAATGAGATCTCTGTGATGATTGAATCAAAAGTCAACATAAACACACTAGATATTCTGTAAGCAACTGAGTAAGTAAAAACCAAGGTAACAAAACAAATCCATGGGAATAACCGCAAACAATGACAAGCCTCTTCTAAGCACACAATGAATAACAATGAGTACCGTAAGTCAAGATTTATTTGCGACTAGCATGTGTCACAGTATTACAAACACTAAGAGAAACAATGAATAACAATGAGTAAGTCAAGATTTATTTACGACTAGCATGTGTCACAGTATTACAAACACTAAGAGACTGTGTCTTTACCTGGTTTGAGCGTTCCCCTGGCAATTTTTGTTAGAAGGCCGTCAAACTTTCGGTATTCCTCATAGATACTTGATGGATCTGTGCTATTGTTGTTTTGTTCATCTCCAAACAATGTCAGATACCCAGCCCTGCACAGAAACATGAGGTAATAGATCTGGGAATGAGTCCAATGCATCACTTGATCAATGGCTTTGGAGTGTCTTGATGAAAAGATTACAACATTTTAACAGACAATCCCTTTTCAGTTGGATCTTATCTGACACAATAAGTAACATTCTGCATATGGGATGTATGAATTACATTCTATATTCTCATTAGATTTCACTGTAAATAACCTGCTGTGGCCACATTCAATAAATTAAATTACGCCCGGAAATGTGACCTCAAAGACTTCAGTCATCCTGCATTTTTTGTGCATTGTATATAAACAGAGAACCACACAAGTGTCTGGTGAGTAAATTGTTTAGGTGTTTCAATCGACAAGACATGCTTTCAGCTTAAAGTGCATATTTGTTTGTACGAGAGTGGGAAGTTGTTCATACTTAAAGAGCAGGCTGTAGGAAAAGTTGAACAGCCCCTCCTCTTTCCAGTCTTTCTGGTTTAGAGAGATCTCTGCTTTCAGCAACCTCTGCAGATGTCTGCCCATGGCACTGTTTAAGCCGGCCAAATTCATTCCTAGAAACTGGCTGAAGAAAAACAAAAGTTCAGATTAATTAGTGAGAACAGTTTAGGCATTGTAGATAAGAATCCTGTCAATCAAGCTTTACTAGTACCATTGTGAAAAAAACATTTGCCCTAAAACTAAAGCCAGTTTGACACACTAAACACAGAAGGCAAAGGAAAACAAAATTAAAGTGCTTTGACATTGTCGATTAATTGTAATAGTTTACTTATGAGTCTAACTACTAAGCAGCAACAAAACAAAATTTCCTAAAAAAAGAAATTTCCAAATACAGCCGTTTAACAGAAACAGGCCACTTCCTATAAGCTCTTTCAATCCAGCTAAAATATGAACACTCCACACTTTCAGTTTAAATGTCTAAACTCAAAGCACTTACTGTTTCATTATTGATTTGGCTTTACTCTGCTGGTGATGTGGGAGCCGCAGGTGGAAGATTCTCTCCATCAGTACCTCAGCGTAACGTCTGAAGTCCAGGCAGTCCGAGTCTTTCAGGACCTGGTCGTATGAGTGTGGGTCCAGTAGCACAGTGACATAGCGCCCAGCAACACGCACCTGCACGGCAATACAATCAATATGGCAATACAACTTTTACCATTATCAATTCTAATGCATCCTGTTCCATGATACTAACAAGAATTCAGTGACGAAAACGGTTTATTTTGTTACAATTCCTCTGATCTACATATTACAGCAGCAGTTACAACTTTCTTTCAACACTATTCTATATAATTTGGGTAAACATTTATGTCGCAAACCACTGTGACATTATTCTGTGAATTTTTTTTTCAGCCTCTCTGACTTACTGTAAAAATGTCCCCATGTTTCATCTTCATTCGATTCAGGAACTTGAAAGCATCTTTTCCAAATTCAAGTGCGTGTCCCAGCCATGGAATAACACCTTTATCCAGAGGTGGCTCAGTCTTGGATCTGAAAACATGACAACATGGTCTACTTAAGGTTGTGGCGGGCCGGCCCAAAACACGCTATACAAAACACATGGCACTGAACAATGAGCAGAGCACTAATCTTGACATCTGACATGCTTCTCCATTGTTTTTGAGACGACACTGATACACTATTTTAGGCGACAACGTGCGTTTGTATTTGTATTCACATGACAACATCATAACAACGGGATAATATTGAAAAGGAAAAGCCATGTGACAATGCAAGGATTAGTGTAGCCTACTAGTGATCTTACGTCACTGTAATTGTGCCAAACAAATAAAAGCCCTGGTTGCGCTACATTCTTCTAAAGTAGGAACAACCCTGAACTACAATTACGTAGGCTTTTGTTTGTGATAAGTGCGCCAATGGAGCGCGTGGTAAAATGTTGATAAACCCCTTGAAAAAAGGGGACATCAACGAACCCATTTAAATAGCCTACTATGATAAATTGAATTTATTTAAACACAAAGGTGACACAAGAATATAATGACAGTACTAACATTTACGTATAAAAGGTGCGTAAAGTGAGCTTAGGACAACACAAGTGGGTCAAATGTTACTTACCTCGTCCTGTGGGTCAGAAAAAAATAAAGGAGGCCAGCCACGAGGAGTAAAACAATTGTCCAAATCATGCCGCGTGTTTGCGTCCCGGTCTCAGTTAGTCTGTCCACTCAGTCCCCGCTCAGATTTTATCCCTGCGCCTGTCGCGTCACCGCCCAGGGCAGGGCATATTTTTAGGGCTGATCTAAGTATAGGCCTACGGAAAAATTATAAATGAGTTATATTATTTTTTATCCAGAATCAGCTCTTTTTGATACTGTTCAGAGAAAATACCAACTTACCAAATGTAGGCTATAGCCTATCTCCAAACATTAAACATAAACAAAATGTATATTTATTTGGATATTGTATTCGTTTACCATGTTGAAATTTTCCAAAACCTCTTACAGAAATGTTTTGTTAGAGTTAATCTATATGTACATATATAAATACAATCCTACATTCATTCATTCACGCGCACTAGTGCCTATCCCACACAGTGCCTATCCCACACAGTGCATACTAGTTTGAAATGAGATTATTCACTTTACCTATTGTTGCACGCCACGTTCCAGCCTAAGGCACACTTGTGCAATAATCCACACCTGAGAGGTGGGTGGATTATCTCCTGCTCATTAACAGATTTGTGAACAATATTTAAAGTAGGCCTTTTGTGTACAGAGAAAAAGTCTTAGATCTTTGACTTCAGCTCATCAAAAATGGGTCTTAAGTTGTTCAGTATATATAATATTATATATATATATATATATATAATATTATATATATATAATATATATATATATAATATATATATATATATATATATATAAACCACAAAAGACTAGGCTATGTAATATTAAATTATATTATTTGTTAGGTAAAAAATAAACCAACAATAATTCATTTTTTTTATTGATAAGAACAATTGGCAATGCGCAGATACTGACAATATGTTAACATTAACAAATGAGCCTGATCATTAAAACTATAAAATAACTATTTGACTCCATCTTAGCTTTTGGTTATCCAGTTGGTACGATCAAAAAAAAAAAAAAAAAAAAAAAACATGGAGAAAAATGTGATGAACATTGTGATCTTAGAACATTTAATCTTAAGCTTGCATTCCACATATTAAGAAATCTCTGTGTTGTCTTTCTCATCCCTCTGAGCAATAACATCTCCCTGTGACACATAGACATCCTCAGGGGTTTGGCCAAACACAGCTCCAGTGCGTTTGAGAAGGAAGACTCCAGCATGTAAACCACCAACATTAACCCAAACTGTGTGCATCTTCCTCCACAGTCCTCCCATCCTCGAGATGGCCTGGAGGAAACATAAAACTTCTAATCAGACATGATTCATTTTCATGATACAATGACTGCTGGGTTGAATTAGAAAAGAGAATTAAATTGACAATTCATATCGTTGGAAACAATGATCAAAGAAACAAAGTATATACAAGTAATGGGAAAAGGGCATTTACAAACTTACATTTCTAAGTTAGATTTGTAAATGTTAGTTTTTTTAATTCCAAGGTAACAGCTGTTCCCAGTACTCAATCCTTCAACATGTGAGCCCTACTTATCAAAATAGTTTTATATCTTTTATGCAGTGGTACAATAGTCACAGTTTTATACAGTAGGGTGCACCTGCATCCTAGTTATTGCTTATAATTACAACAGTACCTATTGACTTGTACACTCTGAGGAACAAAAACTATTACTATAACTTAGTGAGGCAAAAATGTAATACCTGACCTGTATCACATCGCTTTAGAGAATCTAGCTGTTGTGTCATTCAGTCTTACCCAGATTCTCTTCTGACACATCATTGTGTAGCGAAGTCAAAATTGGTCATCAAATATTCTTTTATTTGTGTTAAACTATAACTGCTCATAAGGAAAGGGCTTATATTTCTGTTTGTTTAACCGTGTAATAACACTGTTGAGGAAGACAGTCACAGGACTAGGCATACAGTTGTGCTCATAAGTTTACATACCCTTGCAAAATTTGTGATTTTTTTGGCCATTATATGAATAACACAAAAACCTTTCTTTCACTCATAGTTAGTGGTTGGGTAAAACCATTTGTTGTAAAACAACTGTGTTTACTCTTTTTAAATCATAATGACAACAGAAACTACTCAAAAGACTCTGATCAAAAGTGTACATACTCCAGTTTTTAATACCGTGTATTGTCACCTTTAACTTCAATGACAGCTTGAGGTCTTTTGTGGTAGTTGTGGGTGAGGCTTTTTATTTTCTCAGATGGTAAAGCTGCCCATTCTTTTTGGCAAAAAGCCTCCAGTTCCTGTAAATTCTTGGGCTATCTTGCATGAACTGCACGTTTAAATCTCCCCAGAGTGGCTCAATGATATTGAGGTCAGGACCTTCACTTTATGCTGCTGTAGCCAATGACAAGTCGACTTGGCCTTGTGCTTGGGATTGTTGTCATGTTGGAAAGTCCAAGTACGTCCTGTGCGCAGCTTTTCCTCCAGTATTTTCTGAAACATGCTGCATTAATCTTTTCCTGTGCCTTTGTAGCTCACACATCCACTAAACATCAGTGATCCACCTCCATGTTTCTCAGTAGAAATGGTGTCCCTTTCATCATAGGTCTTGTTGACTCCTCTCCAAATGTAATGTTTATGGTTGTGGCCAAAAAGTTTAATTTTGTTCTCATCACTCCAAATGACTTTGTTCCAGAAGCTTTGAGGCTTGTCTCTGTAATGTTTGGCGTATTGTAAGTGGGATGTTTTGTGGCATTTGCGTAGTAATGGCTTTCTCAACCATGCAGCCCATTGTTCTTCAAGTGCCTCCTTATTGTGCATCTTGAAACAACCCACCCTAGTTTTTTTCAGAGAGTCCTGTATTTTGGCTGAAGTTATTTGTGGGTTTTTTTGCATCTCAAACAATTCTCCTGGCAATTGTGGCTGAAATTTTTGTTGGTCTACCTTTTCATTTTCAATTCTTCTTCATTAGAATTTGAACACTGCTGGCATTCTCTCTGCCTTGGATACTTATTTTTTTTTTATACCCCTTTCCTCTTTTATACAGTTCAATTACCTTTTCCCACAGATCCTTTTGCCTTTCTCATGACTCTGAATACAGAAACGTCAGTGCAGCACTGGATGAAAGATGCAAGGGTCTGTCAGAAACCAAGAAACCCACTGACCTTTTATACACACACACTGATTATAAGCAAAAAGATCACAGGTGAGGATGATGATAAAAAAAAAAAAGAGTAATTGTTTGAGTGAAAAAAAAGCTATTTGTGTTATCATTCATATTCACTTTACACTGTACATAGCAAGAAGCAAGTTCATGCATTCCAATTTATTTTCTGTAGAAGTAAGGATGATGTCCCACCACTCCCACACACAAGATAAGCAACAGAAAATATGTTACCATGGAAAAGCATTTCTTGTCTTGTGTTAAAAGGACAGCCTTTCCTGAGCCTGGTCTACACACACGGGCCATTTCCCTCAGACAAGCTGGGTAAAGGTCCCAGTTCTTCTTTCTGGATCCCATTCTTTAAGAAAACACAGATAAAACCATCTTATTCAGACTCTGTCATTTAAATCTGTCAATTTAGTGAAAGAAAATTACATGCTGAAGAATACCTCTTTCCAAAAGGCATATCAGTAAGAATAATGTCAACAGAGCTCGTCCTTATTGGCAAATTGCACAGATTCCATCTTACTGTGTCAATTGGTAACCCAAATGTACTATTGAAAAAGATAAAACACATCAACATCTATAGAAAAATTAATCTTCTTTAGAAGTTAAGATCTTCCCTCCTACCGGCCCTTGTCGACTCTTCGTTTCTGAATGTGGCAAATATTATTGACAGTACGGTTAACTGCCATGTCGTTGTTATCACCAGCAATGTAGAAAGAACTGGGAAATTCAATGGCTCCCTGAGGTAGAAAAAAATTTAGAAACTTGTAAGTCTGTTGTCTTAAGTAGTCGACAGACCCAAAAAAGTCTTTGTTAAAGAAAACTTTCATTTGTCTTTTTTTATCATCGAAATATTTTGTAGGTATTTCATATGAATGTCTCACCTCTAGAGGTATAGCTCCAGTCCCACACATTGGATCAAGAATGATATCAGATGGTTGAGGTTTACATAGCCTGAAAGTAGATGAGAACAGTTTTTCAACACAGAGCACATACTGTATGGCATAGTAAAGAGTTAAAACAACATATTATCCATCTAACTATTATCAATATGACAAACTGTACAATTGAATAAAAACTGCTCAATCTATTTACACATTTCTTTGTGCCATTCAGAATATTAAAAGGACAACAATTAATTTGAAGTTTAAAATCGGTAAATTTCCATTCAAACCATTGTTAAAGTGGAACTAAACACTCTAAACAGAGCTCTACTCCACCCCAGCACAGACAGAGGGGACGAGCTAAGGGTGAGGCTGAGCGGGTTTGTGCACCTGAGACCCACACTGATTGACTGATTGACAGCTGTCAGACTGACAGACGCAAGTATCATTGCGACAGAGTGGTGCCTCTTTCTCCCCCTTTTCACCTGAGCTGAAGGGAGTTGGATCATCTGTGGACACGGGACTGGGCCAGATCGAGTCAGAGCCCAGTCTCAAGAAAACCCAAAGCAGTGGATGACGATGGGTTGTTAGAGAAAACAAGGGCAGTGTGGCTAATTTAGACTAATGTACAAAGCCAAGACTGACAAACTATAAGAAATAAAAATAAAAACAATGTTTTAGATTAATTTTAAAGTAGATATAGACATAATGAGGCAGAAATCAGATCCCAAAGCTCTCTCAAAACTATTCTATGGAGAGAGAACCTGCATCCTTCGCTCAGACTAATGGTGCATTCATGTGACCTTAGTATTTAACAGTATTAAGACTTGTTAAAAGAAAAAAAAGGTAAAGAAGCCTTATTCGTAGTATTAAATGCTAATATACCCAACCATAATTTACTCAGTAATTGAGTTTTTAATAAAAAACAGTGGTAAAAACAAAACAAACTAAGAACAAGTTCTTAACTCAGCAACTGTGCTTTCCTAAGACACATCTAAGCTTGTTTTTCTAAACATTTTACGACATGAACAGAGCAAAATAACAGACAAACAGGAGCCAGAGGCAGCATGACCCTAAAAATGTGTCTTTGCTGATCTAAAAATGACGTAGTCTGGCTCTAAACACTGCTCTTCATGTTTTTCATCACTTGTCACACTCTGTCACATACCCCCCCCTCTAGTGTGGGTGAGCATGTAGTGGTATAAAGGTGTGGCAATCTAGCACTCTAAGAAATGTGGAGCATTGCTCATGATGACATCAGGCAAAACCAACAGGAAAATCCACCAGCCGTAGCCACAGTTCAACCTGAGAAGGGAAGCACTCAGAGGGTTTACACAATATATTGTAAAATGTAATATTATAATTACAATTTAATTACATATTTGTCAAACGTTGGACTAGAAACAAAGAATTGTATTACTAAAGCCCCATTTATACAGATGTTACACAGTGTTAAGTTGCATATTAATTTAACCAATTAATGTGCAATTAAAGTGTTACAAAAGCTCAATATGAACCAATGCCAGTGCGTGTCTTAATGAAAAATATACACATCGTGACATGGTGAGATGAGGTGTCTAGACATTATGAAAAATGTTTTTTGGCAGGTACAATGATATCGGATATTCCTTCCATTACCTCGGAATAATCATTTTAGCTACACAAACTCCCGTCCTAACTGTCAGTATTATCTTCTAATAATATTACATTATATGTAATGTAAGGACTAAAGAAGGGCAAAGTTCATTAAGGTAAAGTTACTCCAGAATGGTAAATGGCATGCATTTATATAGCACTTTTTTCACCCTTCTCGGGCACCCAAAGTGCTTTACATTGTGCTTCCACTCACCCCATTCACACACATTTAGACCTGGGGCAGACAGAGATGGGGGCTGCTATACAAACGGCGCTCAACCTTCTCCGACCACCACCAAACACACCTCTACAGTCACACACATTCATACACCAGTGCTACGGACACTGGAGGCAAGGTGGGTTAAGTGTCTTGCCCAAGGACACAACGACAGTATGAACTAGGGATGGGAAGATTCCCCGATTCGCTCGGTGCATCGGCTTAAAAAGTTAAAGATGCGATGCATCTGTTTAAAAAGTGTGCATCGGATTCAAATTGGCTTTTGTATCGCAATGCATCGTTTCTAACATATCTGCATCGGTAAACCCAGATTTATTTCTTTATAATTATTAGTAGATAACTATACTCTCATTATTTAGAAAAGGAATAATATTTTTAGATTGTTTTCACCCTTCTAAACTGTTTTTCAAGCACGTCTCTCTTCACTGTTGCGTGATGACGTAGCCTTTCACAACACCACAGAGACCGGGGCGTGTCAAGAAAGTCACATAGATTAACATGGCAGAGGTAGAGCAGCTGCATCCTCCACCAAGTAATTACAAATCCAGTGTGTGGAAACACTTTGGCTTTTATAAGAAAGCTGGAAATCTTGATAAAACCCATGCAATTTGTAAAATATGTCGTGCCGCTATAAAATATACAGGCAGCACAACAAATCTGACAACACACCTGAAGCGCCGACACGGTGTGAGTTTGGAACGCCGCCGCCTCCTCCTCCTCTCACTCAGATTTAGCTGAACCTGCCACTGCTAGCGGGACGCCGGGTGAGCAAACGATCAAAACTTTTTTTCAATCGAAGTTGCCTAACAGTTCTGCTCGGTCCAAGGCAATAACCGACGCAATCGCCTTTTTTATCTGTAAAGACATTCAGCCTTACAGCGTTACAGAGAACGAGGGCTTCCAATACCTCCTCCACGTGTTGGAGCCGAGGTACCACATACCAGATAGAAAGCTATTCTCCGAGAAACAAATCCCTATTCTGTATGACAAAGTCCGGAGTGATAGCCGAGTCATTAAGCAGTGCCCAAAGAGTTGCAATTACGGTTGATGGCTGGACGTCTTGCGCCACTGACTCATATATCACTGTCACAGCACACTATATTGACGACGAATGGGTTTTGCAAAACCATGTTCTGCAGACTAGAGTGTTCAAAGAGGCTCACACGGGGAGTAATCTAGCAGTTTTACTGCAGGACGTTTGTCGTGAGTGGAACATCAATGACAAGAAAACAGCGTTGGTCACTGATAATGCTAAAAACATGATACTGGCAGGAGCCGGTGCTGAGATGGACCCCCATGTGCGATGCATCGCGCACACACTTAATTTGGCGTCAAAATCCCTCAAGGTAGAAAGGGTGTCAGAGCTTCTAGCAAAAGTGAGGAAGGTGGTAACATTTTTTCACAGGAGCCCAAAAGCAACTGAAGTTCTGCGTGAAACGCAGGCCCAGTTACAGCTGCCAAACCACAAGCTAATCCATGATGTTTCCACAAGATGGAACAGTTCTTTTGATATGTTGGAACGTTTTTGGGAGCAGCAGCCTGCTGTGTTGAACACACTGTTGTCAAAGAAGATAAAGAAGAGAGAAAACATGGCCAGCATGACAGAGGAAGACATGACACTAATCCAAGAGGTCATCAAATTGATGTCCCCTCTGAAAGTGGCAACAACACTCCTAAGTGAGGAAAAAAACCCCACCATCTCGATGATCTCCCCAATCCAGGCCAAATTACAGAAACATTTCCAGTCAGATGAAAGTGATCTACCTGTAATTTCCCAGATGAAGGAACGATTCAGAGAGGACTTTGATGGTCGCTATACATATCTCCAAACCTCCTACACTATTCTTCAGCCCTTGATCCACGCTTCAAAGACCTGGCTTTCCTGGATGACAGCGACACTAAGGACATGATATTCATGAAGCTAACTACAGAGGTGGTGAAGATGGATGAAAAGGTAAGAATATACTCAGAATACTGTAGCTAGACTCACACACACGCTCACTCTCTCCCCCTCAACCTCTCTATCATGTATCCATTTGTTAAATTTATTTACCTGTGTCTTAAATGATGTCTAGTTTAAGGAAATCTAACAGTTAGTCTTTGGATTATAATTATTGTCAGGCAGGGGACAGGAACACGCTGAATGAGAGTCAGGCAGCTGAAACAGAAGTTGACAGGAGCCCCCACAGAGAGGAAGAGACAGGTTTGCTTTGTTCTAATAGGAACTTTAGGAACTGTGGCACAACTTATAAAACTACTGTATGTTGATTTGTAGATGCATGTTATTGTTTGTCTAATACTGTATGTCAAATGTTTTGTGGTATAAGTATTGATTGATATATTTTTTTCAACACAACTGATAATCCCCTCTTCTCTTTTATTATTAGATGATGTTCCTCCCAAGAAGAAAACGGCCTTGGACCAGATGTTTGGGGATTTCCACACTGCGAGACCACAGACGACAAAGAGCACAAGGGAGAGAGCTAAGGAGGAAATTTTAAAGTACAGAGAAAGAGATTCTTTAGGTCTGAGTGGTGATGTGCTGCAGTGGTGGAAAAAACAAATGGATCTTCCACTGCTTTCAGCATTAGCAAAGAGCTACCTCTCCATCCCAGCTACAAGTGT
Source organism: Perccottus glenii (assembly GCA_024416835.2). Classification (NCBI taxonomy): domain Eukaryota; kingdom Metazoa; phylum Chordata; class Actinopteri; order Gobiiformes; family Odontobutidae; genus Perccottus; species Perccottus glenii. The sequence continues at coordinate 47,466,252 of CM044546.2, forward strand.
ACCCTCTGAAAGAGTGTTTAGCACAGCTGGAGATATAGTTACAGCAAAGCGCAGTTTGCTTCATTGTAATCATGTGGATCAACTGATATTTCTTAAGAAAAACCTTAAAAGAGAATATTTAAGTTAAATTTAATCTGATGAGTCTGGTTTACAGCAGCCTGTGACTGCCTATTCTAGTTTATTTTATTTTCATTTTTTTTTTACATTTGAATACAGTTATGAAATAACTGACAGTTTTAGTTTTTGGTACTTCATATTATTATTGGTTATGTCAAAATAGCACCTGTTTTCTGTTCACTGAGTAAGCCTGTCTGCTGAAAGCACATTCATCTGCTAGCATGTTATGGAACATTTCTTCAGTTTACCTCTGAGCAGCATCCTTAAATTGTTTCACTGTTAAATGTTTGAGCTTTTAAAAGTTTAAGTAGGGACAAAACAGGAAAAAAACATTTGGTTTTATTTAATATTTTTTTGCACTACCAAAGCCTATTTGTATAAGGGTCATGCACTACAAATCAGAAGGCACTTAAGTTAATTTATGATTTGTTGTCTGAAACAAAGAAATAAAAGTATCTGTAACATAATGAAATGCATATCATGATTTGTTTCATTGCATCATACCGCATCGAATCGTGTTGAATCGAATCGAAATCGGATCGCACTGCATTGTAACAGAGGTGTATCGTATTGTATCGCATCGCTAGCTGCTTCATGTATCTTTAATGTATCGTATCGTTGGCTATGCATCGAGATGCGTATCGCATCGGCCTCAGTTATGGAGATGCACATCCCTAGTATGAACAGAGCAGAGCGGGAATCGAACCGCCAACCTTCCGGTTATAGGACGACTGCTCTACCACTGAGCCACTTCGTCCAGAAGATAGTTTGTGCTCCTTGTTTCCTGGAGCGACTAAACAAAACTATAATCAGCTATATGACTGACAATAGGGAAAGCAAAAACTATTACCTTAACATTCCATAGCACAAGGTAGATCGTAAAGTGGTAGGTCCAAAGTGACTGATGTTCCTCCTGTGCAGACTTTCCTCTGTTAGTGCAATGCCGATCACCACTTCTTCTTTATGTATGTTCAACAACACCTGTGGTACAGAAGATCACTTCAGAAAAGCTCTTGACCTTAAAATATCTATGCAACTACTTTATTAATGTTATTTGTTTCAGGAAAGAAATCTAATAACTTGTAATTTTGTAAATTTGTAATTGTTTATGAAAAATGTTACATGCAGTATTTAACAAAACATTGAGGTTTACCAAGCAAATTGATCTAAACAGCCTAGTTTTCTAAACTCATGAGCAGTATTTGCATCATTTCAGTTTAAACAGGTCCGCCTACCTCTATGTCAAACTTTGTCATGTCTGCCTTCCACTGGAAAAACTCTTGCACAGCCCCACCAAAGTCTCTGGCTGCCTCATTAGAAGAAAAACTGTGCTTATCCCCTGCTCGGCTGCATGTCACACGAAACTTGATGACCTTGGCCTCAGGTGATGCTTCTTCTAGGTCTGAAGTTGACTTTTCAGCAGTAGTGCTCTCCACATTGGGTTGGACTTCAGCTGCAGACAATTCCTCAGGTAGCTCCTGCTGCTCATTTTCAGCCTCTGTTGCATCTTGGGCCTCATTGATTGGTTTATTCTTGTTGCCATTACCTCCTCTCCGGTGACCTTTCTTTTTTTTAAGGGTGCGATTTAGTTTCCAGACCTCCAAAGCATCATTCCAGGGAAGTTTGGAGGCAAGCTGCTGCAACTCTGCCAATGTCTCTTCCTTATAAACAGAGTTCATGTTATCCAAACAATAATGCATTATGATCACCAAATGTTATTCTTATTTACCTTTGATTCTTTGAACTGGTACTGATCAAATTCTTGAACCACAACAAACAGGTTGTCCACAGACCTCAGAAGATGAACCTATGGATACATTCTTATTCACAATAGTATACATTGCAGGTAAACTAGACTCTAAAAACACAGCAATACAAACTAAAAAGATTTACTGTTTTCTATTTACAGATGACTCCACTTTTTGAAAGAACACATTACCTGAAAAAGGTTGTCAGTGGATATTGGAAAATATATTCGACCTCGGTCTTTGCTTATTTTTGCAACCACACCAATTTTCTCATTGACCTCCTCTGCGGCAGTGTGTTCAAAGCCAGTCGGCACAGTTGCTCCAATAGTGACCGTGAAAGTGGCACCACTGGTCGCCTCGCAGTCAGTGCCAGACGAAAGGAACTGCTCGGACATCCTCTGTTATTTGTTGAGGTGGGTATTATAATAGTGACAGTTCGCTCTCACGTCACACCTGTAAACGAGGAAAACTTATTACTCTGACTACATTTAATGTTGTGGAATAGCCTACAATATGACATATTTTTTAGAGAATAATGTAAGTGGAAAAACAACTCAATCGTAAATAAACTCAGTGGAGCTAAATTGAAAAAATGACAGCAGTAAACTAGCTAACGTTAGCTTTAAAAAGGTAAAAGTTGTTACTAGTAGACAAAATCAACATTGTATTATGTTGCCATTACATTCAGTCGGTTTTGAGACACGACTGTAACACATCTGTAATGTTATTGGCAGCTAGGACTACCTTTCAGGCTGATTTGTACGAAAGTGCTAAAAGCAGTCAGTCCAATGATGGAACACGAGGAGCTATATTGTCAAAAACTTCCTCCCGGAAATACTTCACAATAAAAGTACCGCGCCTCTGTGGGCTAGACTAGTGGAAGAGTATTGGAAAATAATCAAATACTAAAAGAAGATAACATACGTACATAGATCCTACTCTAATTTTAATGGAGTTTTACCTCTACATACTGATGTTTTTTAATTTTTCAACCACAAACTTCAACTGTGTTAATGATTTTATTCTGAAACCCTCAAAATCCATGAATGCGACACATGTTCATTCATTGAATTCACAACCACGACGCCATTGTTCCTTCATGTGTCCGACAGAGGGAGCCACAATTATAATAGCGAATAAAAGCGAAAAAGCGCAGTCAAGACACTAATAGCTTATTATAAACGGTAGGTTAGATATTGAGAATTGTCTATGGATTATAATATAATCATAATATACTAGAGTATACTACGCCTACATGAGACATGAGATGAGTTTTTCTATTTTTATATCTATGCCATTTGCCACTCTATGAATAATGGTGTATGTAATAAAGAAGTAGGCTATTTTATAGGGGAAAAAAGTACACAAATATTGCCCTATTGTTTGAGCAACTTAAATTTCATGTGATTGTGCACTTTAGGCATAAGCTGTGTTTAAAAGAGAACGTCTTGCTGCAGTTCCTGCTCCTTGTTTCTTGGAGCGACAAAAAAAAAAACTATCATCAGTTTTTTGCACAATGAACATATATAGTATACTCTTTTTACCAATGCAATATTTCCACAATCAAATGTGCAATTTCAGCTGTGCAATATTTGCAATGTGCAATACCTGTTACACAATCTACACTTTTTACTACTACTATTTATTTATATCCTCACTGTAAACATGCATAGTCTATTTTAGTTTCTTTTCTTTTAGCATAGTCGTATATTTACATATGTGTAATCTATTTTAGTTTATCTTGTCTTAGACTAGTCTTTATTTAATTTTTGTTCTGGCCAGGTACTTGTGTGATACTTTACTATACGGTTCTCTTACTGTACTTCTGCTGTTGCAAAACGCAATTTCCCTACCGTGGGACAGATAAAGGTTTTCTTATATTATCTATCCACTGAACATGGTTTGACCGTGGATGCTTGGCCCCAAAACTAAACCCAGCATTCACTGCAATAGCATGCTGTGTAAAAAGAAAAACAAAACAAAAAGAACAGGACCAGCAGTTAAACCCTTTTGTATTCATTGTGTTTGTATTTACTATGTCTCCTAAAATACCTGCAGCTATCTTTTGCATTTAATACCAGTGACAATAATTGTATATTGTTGTGTGGTATTGTAACAACACTTTTTACATTTCTTATATTTTCAGTTTTGCAGCAGTAGCAAGGGGTCTATTTCCACCCAGTTGGACTAAGTTGGACCTTAGTTGGACATTTTATAATTGGCCCAAGTTATGAGGGTCCAAGCACAGACTCTTTTTATATTGGGACACCTTTGGAACTCCTGCTTTAGCTTAAAGCAATAGTAAAATGATCTCATAGTGAGTGTTTCTGCCATAAAATCAGCCATGGCAGTTTTCCCAGGATTCCCCCTGAGATGCCAGACAAGGAAGGCACATGAGGGAGACTTGACAAAAAGCCTTGCTTTGTGGAGCAAACGTAAACAAAAGCAGCCTGCTGTCACTTTGGCCTCTGGCAGGTCACTCAGTTCTTGCCAGCAAATGCGTCACAAGTGATGCGTGTTTCATCCTCTAACTTCATTTTGTAGACATGTACATGTACACACACCACCACATAACTAGAAATCACAAAGATCCAAACACCTTGACTTGGAGAGCACACACAGGCAGCACTGAACACATAGTCTGCCAGTAGCCATTTAGTAAAATTCCCCTGAGGCTTTCCAACTGTTAAAAGAGCAGTAACATGCTGAGATCATCTGCCAGAAAGTGTCTCTGTACATCACAAGCCGATACAGAGAAGTTAAACCCAATTTATCAAGTCATTATTACTGGTAGAGCAGTGCACTGTAAACGCTATAGCTACTGTTGCAGAATGCAGACGTAATCATCTAAAATATGAAAAGTTGATCAGTGTAATGTACATATAAAACTGAAAATTGCAGAATAGGTTGTTGCCACCTCATTATGAGCCAGTAGCATTATTAGTAGCAACAAGAAAAAAGCCTATGACAGATAGAAGACATAGAACCATAGACTGATGAAATACACACAGCAACATGTTCAATAATGAAACAGCACTGTGTTTGTTCAGACATTGCAGGTCTGGTCACAAAACACGCCTGTCACATTTGGTTGAGATTTCAGTCTCATTAAGTCCCATATGCATAAAGTCAGCTTTTCTCTATAGGGCTCCCTGATAGCCCCTCACATGTGTAGGCTTAAAGACAGAATACTGCAGTGGTGCGTTCACTTTAGGAACACTGTGTTACACTATAAACATACGTGGCGTCGGAGCATTTATCCACCAGATCCCACTTCAGCACTGTCTCTATGACTCCAGGTGTGACTGAGCAGAGTGTCACTGATTTTCTTTGTAACGTCTGCTGACTTGTGCCACATCTCCAAAACAGTGGCCATGGCAAGATCAGAGCGGGGTTTCCAATGCAGTCTCAAAGGGGACATCATCTAATTTAATTTTGTAATTACAGGGAAATATGAAATTTTATGCCACAACATTAACACGCAGTCACATGCAAGAGTGTCTCTTTTATAAACCCATTATTAACGTTATCGGTGTTAGGCCTATGGTATTAACTTCTTATTAGGCTGACCACCAATCCGACAACACTTTCCATGCAGAAATATTTAATGTACTTGGATGTTTAATCAGCATTTTTGGGATAAAATAATTTGCAATCACCATACATTATGCATCTAGCCTTGTTGGGGTAGCCTACATTTAACCTCATGGACTGCAGTGGTGTATCCCTGTGTATTGACATTTATAATGATAATGTGCATGTCGTAGGTTCATATTTGCCATTACATACATGTTATTTGTGTTTGAGAATAGGCTAAGGGGCGAAAAGGGAGGGAGGGGTGGACAATGTGAGCAGAGTCACGTGACTATCTTTTAAATTCCTGTTTCCCTGCAGCGCAATTTGTCAGAGAGTAGGGTACTCGGTAGCTCACACACCGTACGCATGTCTGTCTGGAAACACGGAGAGTGTAAAGACCGTCATCCCTCTCCGTCCATAATGTTGTTGTTGTAGGTCGGAGCTCGCTCGAGTTTTTTGTTTCCCTCCGCTTTGACTTGTGACTGGTACAAGGAGGTTCCTCTGGCAGAAAGAAAAAAAACGAGGAATGCAAGGGAAGCGCCGCTGCAGCTCAGATGTGATTTTAACACCGTTTCTATGCAGAAAGTGAATAAAAGCGTCGCACTATTGGGATATAGCACGCACCAGCCTGTGATCTCATTAATGCATACTGGCTAAAAGAATAAGAGGGAAAAGGGGACTCGGCTACCAGTCAAGGATCATCATTGGATCAAAGAGAACACTCGACTCAAAGGATCTCATCCAGCCCAGACAAGAGGAACAATGTCATCCACCAAATTCAAGAAGGATAAGGAAATCATAGCAGACTATGAGACCCAAGTGAAAGGTGCGCTGTGTGTCCGTGTGCGTTGTCTTTGCGGTGTCTGACCAGGTTATGAACCAGACCTCTGCTTTCTATATTTTAATGCAGTATGGTCTGGTTGAACACTGAACACTCAGTTCTGAGAAATCACAGGGCGCTCTTTAGTCATATGACAGGTAAAACGTGACAGTCAATCCAATGACAGACCTTTACTGTAATCCCAGTACAAATATACCAGACAGACATATTGATTTCTAAACGCTAAGTGTTAATTTAACTAATGTCCAGCAAGTGTATGGATTGTTGCTAGGTAAAATGTTGGCAGTAAGGATGTAGGGCTGGCTTTAATGAAGCTGTTACAGTTTTAACCAGATCATATTCTGGTTTCAAATTATGTACCTAACCGAAAAAAACAGCTTTTACTTTCTAATCATAAACGTCTTAACTAACTGTGAACCCATCTAAATATACATATTAACTTACTGTGGCCCTGTGTTATCATGCATAAAACATTTACTACACCATTTTGGATATCTAGTGTTCCAGCTGATTATTTTAGCTCTTTGTAAAGGTGGGCTGCCAAATTGCTAGGTGATTTATTTCAACAGTATAAATGAATTCCCAAGGTTCATGGCTGTGTTTTATGAGGTCACTTGGTTAGTCAGGGCCACGGTAGGGCTGATCTTTATATTAAACCCAGTGGAGTGTTCCACTGTATGTATAAAACCTCATTAAAATGAATGGAATAAACCATTCAGGAATACAGCCCAGTCAAAGCAACAATCACAGCATTAAGTGGCTGTTTAATCTTCCGGGGTCTGTAACAGTGCGCTGTGCTCTGTTTCCTGCATGGAGACCTTACTATACTGCACTCAACTCTCAAAGGCTCAGTGATTCCAACATCATGCTTTATTCTGAACCATAACCATCAGATGACTATTGTGCATTTTTCCTCACGGCCCCCGCTGCCCATTGGCACTCCTTCATGCCGACATTGGTTTTACCATATCAATGCCTAGATTAGCCGGTGGCTTTTCCGTTTTTGTAAAACCAGTCATTAATTATTCATCTGGCATCAGGCTGTGCTCTTGTTTCATAGATCCGGACCCTGCTTTCTGCCTCAGACTCGGACTGTTTGACATGAAGGGATGTTAATTTATGAAGAATGCGGCTTGTTTCTTATTCACAGCTGGTGTGTTGTGTAGCCTACAGACACGAGGGCTCTGCTGCCGACATTCACCACAATGGCAATATTAGAAGTCAAACCAGGCAGAGATGGAAGTGTAATGAAATTCCTATTGGGCCTGGCACCTGTCTCATAGTGAGTTACTTCTTTATAGTTAATGTGGAACATAGCAGAGGGAGCTTCATCATTAATATACCATGGATTGGGTCATAACAAGATCATAGGGCCATTGCATAATGCATGAGGGTTCATATTTCCATAAAAACAGTCTGTAAATGACTTAATACACGGCTTATTTGTCTACAAGTACCCCAGCATGACCAGGTTTCTAAATGTACTTCTATATAATAAACCACATCACTAAATTCCTCACTTCCTGCCATTATGGAGTTCTTTCCGACCCTCAAGGCAGTATGCCAAAGCCGAGGACCCTGGGATATGGTGTTCACTTTATTCAAGCTGTTCAGCTGGCAGACCTGTATTAGCATGTCAATAGGCACAGATTTCTAGCCTGAACAGAGAGAGGCGTCTAGTCTTTGTTTTGGAACTAAATGCCATGTGGTTGCTGGCTGTAGCTCCTCTGTTACTGTTTTAAGGCTAACTATTAGCAGCTGTTTACATTGTGTCTTGAGCCTAAAATTTGGCATCATTATAATGATTAGAAGTAGGACAATGGTGAATCATAACTTCTGATTCCTTCATCTCAAACCTTTAAAAGCAAAAGCATATAATATGGTAATCCAAGCCCGTACCATTTAGTGTCAAAGTGGAGTTATCAATTCCGTTTCTATTGTAAAACCATGTTTTGGGACAAATAGCTACTTGTCGTCAGTGGCTTATGGTGATTGGGCTTAGTGAAGGGAGGTTATTATGTTGGCCCTACAGTTATGAAGTTTAATTATGGATTGCTTTGTTATGAGCTATCAATTGTTAATTATAAAATGAAAATGTATACACTTGAGAGAAATATCTGTCAACACTGACCACTTGAAACAGCCCACCACCACTGTGGCTGTGCTGGCCTGGACTGGAAGTTATGAGATAAATTCTTGTAAATAAAAAAATAATCTATGCTTAAAGGGCTGTTTTGCAATTCTGCTTTGGTCTCACAGAATAGCAGGTCTCTTCACTTGGTTCTCTGAATCTAATTTTTATTCACTCATTATTGGACTCTCCCCATCTCCCATTCTCTGGCACCAGTATTTAAAAGGACTTGTCAAGGCTACCATGTTTAAATTATTGTTGTACATTTCATAGTTTGAGCAATTAAGTTGAAATGGCACTTTTAAATCAAGCTCATGGCCTGTAATATTTGTTATTTCAAGCCATTGTCTTCCTGAGACAAGTCAATACTGGCTAGTGTGCACACAGACATCAACACACCCAGAATACTGACATATTTAAAAAATTACTCACAAATGAATTGGTTACTTGGTTAAAGTCAGCTTCCTGACAAAGTGTCAGCTGTGCAAGATACGCTAAACGCAGAAACGCTAAGATGATACTAAAAGGGAAATTTGTTGAGGTTTGTATATACCTTTGTGGTAAGGTTTTGAGTTGTTGTTAGTTTGCCTTCTGTTAAACCTAACCCACAATGCCCATTACCCCCCAAAAAACCACACAGGACTTTTATTGCTCATTCTCTGAAAGAGTGCACTGACATGTCTTTTTAATCATACATAGGAGTTGATCCAGAAATGTAAAGTTGCAGAACACTATGTAATTACAAACACTCTAAGTGATGTCCTATTCTTTGCACCCTGTCATCGGGTCATAGTGTAACAGATGTCTGATCTCAATAAAAGTCTCTTGTGGTTTGGCTGAAAATAACTACAGAACGGTGATACTGCTTATAGAGACCCTTAAAAAAACCTACGCTTGTGATATTGAAGCTGTTGACAGTTCTCGGTCAATGACAGAATGAGTTGTAGTGGTGTTCATCTCTACTCTAAAGTTTAAATGTCTTTTTCTAAATTCTGATTTCTGTATTTTATACCTAAGTATCCCAACTAAGCAAAGTAGAAAAATTCATTAAATGGACTACATATCCTGGAGCTGCCAGCTTGTTTGGCAAACCTGCTGCTGACAGAGAGAACACTTGCACAGCAAATTCACCCAGAAGCTATTAGTCACAATAATCTTGTTTAGACAGCTTGTTTATTCTGTGCTCCAAAAAAAAAAAAACATGCACTTTCTTAGGCTTGGTGTGTGGTAAACTAATAGCAAAGAAGCTTAACCTTTTGACTTTTGGCACATCAGAAGAGACATTTTGTAGGATTGCTGTCACATTGTTCAGTGTGGCTTCTGCAGATAATAAGGCTTTTATAATGCGGGTGATGTGCCCATTTTAATGAGACATTTAACACAGACACAATTAGAGTACAAAAGTTTGTCTGCTCCCACTGATGGAGGAGATAGAGGCCTATTGAAATTAGCTAAGTGTTTCATTTTCTTGGTTATTTGGTGCCAGTCAGTGCACACAGTTCACTTGTCACTTACTGATGTATTAAGAGTGCTGAATTTCAATACTCTGTTAGTCTAGTAATGGCTGCTTGAGGACACAATCTATAGTTACAGGCCTTTAAAACGTTGGGTGCCTTTAAAAACATAATAAAAACAAACCGTCGTTACACAGTCTTTTTTACAGTAGATAAACATAACTTTATAACTGATATATTTGTATTGTGCAAGATGAATCCTGGTGTAATGATGTTGTTGATTGTATGTAAAAAGAAAAATAATAAAGCAGCCTCTGAAGCATCTAACTGTGAGGAAATAGTGTCATCACATACCCAGTGTGTTACTATGGAAAAATGCAGAATGTTCGATTTGTACTTTTTAGTTCATTAGTTTGTTATTTGTCTTTGACTTCTGAATAGGGCTGGGTAATATGACCTGGCAAAGTAGTTAGCTCTGTGAGGAGTCTGCATGTCCTCCCCGTGTTACTGTGGGTTCTCTCCGGGTACTCCAGCTTCCTCCCACCGCCCTAATGATTAAATGTGAGAGTGAATAGTGCTCTGTCAGTGTCTGTCTCTAAGTGTCAGCCCTGTGACTAGCTGGTCAGGGTGTACCCCGCCTAAGGCCCAAATTTGCTGGGGTAGGCTCCAGTCACCTGTGACCCCTAACGGGAATAAGCAGAATAATGAATGGATGAGTAATATGCTACATCACATGGGAGATGTGACCACAATGCCACATTTTGTGTTTAGTTGGACACTAGCATGCCCGCTTTTAGCAAAAGCTATTGTAAAATCAAGTGGATAATTTACCGTCATGTAGGGCATATGCTAATCCCTTGTTCAAATGCTCTCATCCATGTGGCTGAAACAATTATTAAGCCAGAAGTTAATAAACTGGATTTGCTGTTTTGATCCAAGGCCGTTGCTGCTGCAGTTGCCATGGTTACCTTATTAGCCTCATTTTGAAATTTTCGCCATGTCTCTAGCTGTGCCTCTTCATTCATTGCTGCCACAACCTCCAGACTCCGCCTCATTCTCCAATAAGCTGCTCCCAGGGGACTTGTGCACGCCCGTGTTGCCATGGTGACACCTCTCCAGTCTGGTCCTTACACCCAGACTCTGATGACTGCTGCATGGGCTTCCCCTAAAGCTAGTGTTGTCAACCGTATGTAGTACATAGAATGACACCAGGGCTCGAAGATAAGATGTCTAACTCAACTCATTTGGCATATGACTAAAATGTCACTGTGATGTGGAATATAAGAACAGGTTGATAAACAGCAGAATGTCATTATAACCATCATTGTGAAAATACCTGATACCACACCTCGTCAAATGTACAAAACAAGGACAATTTTACTTTGACTGAACCGCTCTGTGGAAAATCCTGACAAACCAGCAGGTAATTGGGATTTAAAGTGAAGGGCGCCGCTTAGATTAACAGCCGACATCTTGCAGTCGAATGCACTTAGTTCACCTCTGGCTGGTCATTGATTGGTCTTGGGTTGTGTTGTCTTATCTCTTGAGTACATGTGCTCGAGCAGTCTGAGTTAATGAGCGAACAGGCGTCTAGATCCCAAACATCAGGAGAGCATCCAAAATGGCACTAATCATTAGGGGATTACCTCAGCAGAGGGAAGTGTAGGGATTAGTTCAATGATTGGAACTTGCTTTAGAGTCTCTGTTCAAGGTCTGGATAAAGGTTTGTCTGCCTGGGGTTTTCATGTGAATTTGGCACTGCGGAGGAGATTGCAGACACCGCAGAGCTCAGATGAGGATTAGGTTTAGTGACTTGGGCTCCCAATGGCTTTTGTCTGCTGTATGTGTGTGTCACTATGGGAGAAATCTGAATGCCCAAGTACCTTCATTTTCAAAGTGTTTAATACATTCTGAGGTATTTTATAATTTTTATCTCTTTTAGACAGTCATGTAGTGTGCATCCGGGCTTGTATGAAGTCAGTAGCATCTTGATAATGGAGCTGGGGATGTGTCCCAAACATGTAATATTCGGCGGTCTATAATTCCAAATATTCTAGATAATATAAGAATATAACATATAAAATCAAAAGTAAACTTCCCAAATAAGCTCAATTAATAAAAGTGGACTTGAATTGTCCTTGAAGAAGTTTCTGATCAGACGTGCTGCAGAGGCATGTATACATCTTGAGAGAAATACAATATAATATTTAAAATCATCCGTACATTAAGAAACGCCTCTTGCCCTAACAAAGGATTTGAATTGTACAACATTAATTAATATGCAACGTTTGCATCTGATCTCCAGAGGTCCATTACTATACTAAATTACACTCTAGTTGTGCCTCTGAAATTAATAACCAACTGCAACTCAATTAATTTCCTCAGTGCTGAAACCACAGCTGAGGGTCAAAGTGAAAAGGTCGCCCACATTCTGCACTATTGTTTGGTGAGGGTTTCCTGTTCTATGAGGAAACACGTGTCCACTGAGTGTCCAGATCCTGTCCCAGAAAGGTGTAACCCCGGTTCTACCCTCGGCAGTGGCAAGGCCCAAGTAATAATAATGATGATAGATTGACTCGGGGTCAAGGATGTTCAGTCACGATCAATGTCATGACACGTTACTGTCCCCTATCTTAGGCTGTCATAATAAAGCTGTAGTGATGTATAGTGTGGCAGTAATGAGATTGTCCATCACAGAACGGACAACTGCTGTCAAATCATTAACTGTCTATTTTAAAAGGAGACACATCTTTTGTCATCACTTTGGAAGAGACATCCACTTGATACTGTTGCAATAAAACACCATTCACACATGATAGGATGCAGGACTATTTTCCAAGCAGATGGCATGAGCACAATGTAGGTTCGACCACATCATTGTTACATGTTTATTCAACCAGCAGCATTAATGCTTCGAATCGAAAAACTTGTTCCCTTTCTTGGTTGAGTGCCCCTGCACTAAGAATATTTGTTTATCCAGTGGTAAACATTGTTTGAAATGCTAATATTCTTCCTAAAACCAGTCAGATTACTCTTTTGATGCTTTGGGGGAAAAATATATATTTTAAAGAACAGATCTAAAAGTAAGACAAGCTGGCTAAATATTCTTGTGTTGTGTAAATCAGCTATGTTTGTTATTCATTCATTAAAAACATCTTTTAAAAAGCACATTGGGGGAATGGTTTATTTTTGCTTAGTGACATTTTATGGAGTTACAAACCATTTGGAGATTGATGGAAAAAAAGTGGGGCAATGAATCACAGCAGTTGGTTTGAGAATCTCCAAAGGATTTCCATTAGAATAGTGTAAAATAAGAGGGCAGCACTCCTCCACAGAAACTGAACAGAGGACCCTGGACAAAAACCACATCGAATGAAGAGCTGTGAATACTTAAGGAATGATTCTCCGATTGCTTATGGTTTCTCACAGTGAATTGGGCACACACTTCTGCTGTGTGTGACCTATTTTTCCAAAGGAATCTGTTAAATGCAGCGCTACAGTTGGTGGTTTAGAGCTCCAGTTTTGTAAACAAGTGTTTTATTTATTTATTTCCCTGTCACTCATAAACGGGAGTGTCACATTTTCCTGAGTTGTTTTCCTTTTTTATCTTGCTTTGTTTACTCTAATTTTGAGAGACAATGCAGTTTAGCTGTGTTCTTGACACAATACATGTGAAATAATATCTGTCCTGGAGCACTGGTTTTCTTTTTCGGTCATGTTACATTCCCAGTAATCCCCAGGATGTAAAATAAAACAAAATCTATACTGCAAGAAGCTCTGCTATATTTAACTAATCATAACGTAAATTATACGTTTTAATAGATGTATTTGATTTTGGTAATCACCACGGCAACCAATAGCAGCAGGAAACACTTCTTTGGTAGTTTGATTTAGTCAGCACATATGCAGAGGAGATATTACTTGGAATGAACCATGTTGTAATTAAAGGATGTTGCAACATGCAATGATCTAAAAAAAGGAAGTTAAATTGCATAGTTGTTGATTTTTTGTTATCATAAAGGCTTACGACCATTTGTAAGATCAGATAAAAGACGCTCATTCTGCTGCCTTTGAAACAGGAAACACAACAGCAGCTTTCTTTGACACTAGCCTTACGTATGAGATGATCAAGAAGCATTTTAGTTCATAATGTTTTTGGCTGTGATTTCGTTCACTACAAAAGGCCTCAGTGTGTTCCTGAGTGGAGCTGTTCTGCTGCTGATGACAGCTTTACAAAGAGGAGTCAGGTTTCTTTTTAGGTTCCCACTGGTGCCGAGGAGCTGCAGTCAGACTGGAAGCATCAAGTTCCTCTCAATGTTACGCATGTGTTTGGACTGGCTGCACAACTGCATTAGTTCTTATTAAATCAAAATGCAGACAGTGTGGAGATTCTTTTAACATGACTATTTAAATGCTTTATCTGTTATCATGTATGCATAGTAATTAGACAAGAATGTTTGCTCATATGAACCCAAAGATTGATTTACAACATAAAGAGTGGGCAGGTCCTCACTCTCTATCACCACCTTGCTTGATATATACAGTTAATACTATATAGAACTGATGTATAGAATGTGTCATCCCACATTGTTCCCTGATGAAAAATAATTGTGAAAAATGTTGCTCCACCATGTTATTGCACCCTGGAGCTGAAGAGGTGTAAAAATTCACAAGAACCTAGTGTGTGCACTTTGGTGTATTCTGTTACTGCTTAAAGATCTGGGAAGGAGAACATTGCAGATTGTATGCTCTGACACCCCAAATGAAACTAGAGGGTTATATAATATGATTTAATATAGTCTAATACGTGACAAACTATTCTGTAGACCAATGTTTGTACATACTGTATAAATAATTCATTATGTTCATTTAATAATACTTGCCAAGTTTGTTTTTTATGTTGTAATAAGACAATAAATATGATACTTGACCATATTATCAGTGGTTTATTAAAAATGACATTTGTAATGGGATTACTTCAAGCATGATGTTGCTTGAAGTAATCAGATGTTGACCAGATGTTGCCATTACACTATCTGCTGGGGTTTTCCAAGGGTAAGCCATGGTTTCAGTAGCCTGTATACCAGACCATTTTCCTTTTTTCAAAAGGAATAGGAAAAGAGTTAGTTTGGCTGGGCCAGGGTTTCACACACAGGTTTTGATGCCAGTGATGTCTATTGTATTTGTTTTAGTCACTTAATATCTAATACTTGACAAACCAGTTTCTCTGACAGTTTCTTCTTCTTCTGTGACATTCATTAAAGCACTAATGTCATAATGTCTGGCTGCAGTGTCTTTCTGATGGATACATACATTGCTGTGGTTTGTGGTTTGACAATAACGCTGTATGTGTGTGTGTGTTTTTTAAAACAGAAATCCGTAACCAGCTGGTGGAGCAGTTCAAATGCTTGGAGCAGCAGTCAGAGTCACGCATTCAGCTGCTGCAGGACCTACAGGAGTTCTTCAGACGGAAAGCTGAGATTGAACTAGAATACTCCCGCAGCTTGGAAAAACTTGCTGAGAGATTCTCCTCCAAGATCCGCAGCTCCAGAGAACACCAGCAGTTCAAGTGAGTTTTCCTGCTACTTGGTGACAGCATATGAAAATTTTTCTTGTAGAAATAAAGTCTGCATCCTCTCTCTCTTTTTTTTTTTTTTTTACATATTCTAGATTGTCTTGCCATTAACAACAATTCAGCAGAAGACATATGACTGCTTTAGGTTTATACTATTTTTGATTAAAAAGGCACATCATGTTCTCATGCAGGCTGTGGAGGACTGATAGATAGATAACTGATGGGTTTAAAGAAGAGGCCTAATTAAAATCAGTGAGTTTTGTCAGATTCAAATCTGCATTGACCCATTTCTCCTCCTCTAAAATTCTCCATGTATTCTGTGCAGAAAGCAGTGCTTAACACATTACACATTAGTACTCAACTCATGCAGGGCGTGAAATGAAGCTTCACCGCTCCCAAAAATGAAGCACCTCAGGCGAATGCGCAGCTTAGTCCAGTCTGGAAATGGAAGCAATGTTATGAGGACCTAAATCCCTTTAGACACTCACTAGTCAGTGGTTTTGGGACTAGAGTTGTTATAAAGTTACAACGAGGGTTTGACTGTGTGTTTGGAGTGGACTTGATAATTGGGACCAGCTGTGTGGCTTTCCTCGGCTGAGACTTGGATGCTGGTTCACTTTGTTTTGCTGCTGTAACGCTGTGGCTTAACCTTTGGACCGCGCAGAAGATCTTATTCACACAACATTATGGGTGTAGAAACATCATAGTCAGACATAGCACAGTTGTGCTCATAAGTTTACATAACGTGGCAGAATTTGTGATTTTTTTGGCAATTTTTCAGAGAATATGAATGATAACACAAAATATGAATGATAACCACTAGTTAGTGGCTGGGTGAAGCCATTTATTTTAAAACAACTGTGTTTACTCTTTTTAAATCATAATGACAACAGAAACTACCCAAATGACCCTGATCAAAAGTTTACATGATTTTGGCCTGATAACATGCACACAAGTTGTCACAAACAGGTCTGAATGGCTACTAAAGATAACCATCCTCACCTGTGATCTGTTTGTTTATAATCAGTGTGTGTGATATATGGCTTCACCCAATCACTAACTATGAGTAAAAAAAAGTTTTTTTGTTATCATTTATCACAAAAAAAAAAAAAAAAAAACACAAATTCTGGTATGTAAACTTATGAGCAGGGGCGCAACTACCCAGTGCTAGGGTATGCAGCTTCAATTTTGGTGCCCCAAAAAGAAAAAAACAAAAAAAAAACATGTTACCAAACAATCTAGAGCGTTCTTTAGTTCATATACTACCCAGGTTCAAATCCCCCTCGGGACGCTATGAACTAACCAGAGTGGATTAGTTGTTTTCCAAGTTATTGTAATTTATTGATCATGGCATGCTGTCTTATATTTTCCAGTTTTCAGCTCAGTAACCTCAGTTTTGCACATAAAGCTAACCTTAATTTAAACCCCATTTGGCTGCTACATTCTCAGTGTTAACAAACGCTAACACTAAGTCTGTTAACATGAATATTGCAAGCCTCCAAGCAGAGAGGTCTCACTTTAAGTCCTACCTGTTGCCTTTTACCAACCACTTGTTTATCAGCTGTCCCATACCTTGACACACCATCTCCTTTTCCCTCTTTTTTTTATTTTTTTGTTTTTTTTTATACATCTTTCAAAGAACTGTGTGCGTACTGTGACAACTAACTAACACATAACGTTACCTGCTCGCTCACGGCGCCAGCCTCATTTATTCCATTTATTCTATTAATTAAATCTAATGAGGGTGCCTACTGTAGCCTGTTAGTACTCTAAAATGTTATATAGTATTTAGGAAATACTGAAATTATTTAGAAACGAACAACAGCAGCTAAGCGATGGTATAAAATATATATATATTTTATACCATCGCCCCTATGCGCCACATATGTCGCATACCCCCTTTTTGCGCCACTGCTTATGAGCACAACTGTATGTTCCCAATATATTACAGTTTTATCTCAGGAGAGTCTGGTAAGTCTCCTATTAGCAGCCACACACATTGTCTGTGCCACTGTCTGTACTGAACCAAGCAGACGGACTTTGGAGGAAGGGGTGGTAGGATCTCACAGTTAAAGTCTGTCTGTTAAATTCAATCGTATACTATTTCATTTGCATAATCTACACTCTGCTGCTGATTGTGCCTGATAACTATGGAACAATGCATTTGTTTACCGTTGAGTTAGGTTGATGTAGCAAGATGGTGTTCATAATGTAAACGCATAGAGTCTGAAGTATGCCCTACTATAAACCTTTTGGCAGGGCTTTTTTTCCACTGTAAGCATCTGAAATAAGGGCCACAGCAAGAAACAACATTTATCTTTGTCCAATAAAGGCCTTGCAGCAAAAGCAAGAACACACACTGTTAAAAATAATACAATAAATGAGACTGCGTTTTCCCCTGTAACTTGCTTTATTTCATATTTTCCAGCATGTAACCTTTCACTTGCAGTTCCGATGTGCCGCTTTCCTAGGCCATACATTTTGAGAGAGATTAAAGCTCCAAACTGTTCTGACCAGGACACACTTCCATATGTGCTGGAGAGCCGCCGATAGTCTTTTGGCTGAACTTTTGCAGTGCAGATTCATTAGCAAGCTCACTGCCTCTGTGATTTACAACTACTGCAGCTACAGCTACACCACAGCAACCCAACCATAGACCACCTTAATCACTCACTCTCCTTTGCAACATTGAAAAGAAACACAGGAGAGCACCATAACTGTTTCAAACTGCACTTAGTGTTCACATTAGGACCATGCACTACTTCCTTTATGTTAGTTAGTCCTAAGAGACAGTTGCTAACCTAATTTTAACTGTGGAGCAGACATTTTAAAGATGCATGAACATTGAGCTTTATACCTTCACACATCAGAGTAGATATTACACAGACGTCTGCAGGTGCATTAGCATTAGCAGGCCGCTCATGTAGTATTAATATGACATGATTTTGTTTGTCTGTGGTGTTCACTGTGGTTGCCATAATTGCAGTCCAGTCTTTTTTGCATAAATGATAAACTTGTGTTCCTAGTGTGATGTGCAAGAAAAGCCCACACCAGATGCCTCTTTTGTGTGCAGTGGCCTTTGTGCACTGGCACCAAAGTCCAGCTGCTGCTTTAGTCCTCTTTAGTGCCACTGTGTTCTGCAGGCACAAGGGTCAAATGGTCAGAGTTCAAGCTATATCTCACAGTGCAGCACAACACCTCATGTCAATAACAGTTCGGCTGGCGGGTGCCTGAGTGTTCGACAGTAGATTATCAGCTCAGATCGGGTTTTCTCTTCATTTGCTCTGGGTCCGTGCAGCTGGGAGCTATCAAATCCTGGCAGTGTTTTGCAAGAAAGAGATGATGATGACATTGAGCTTTGAATTTGAATGGCAAGGCTAGCATCATGTGCCCTCTGTCTTTTGAAAATGTTTTTTTTCTGGCTCTTTCGGTGATAAAAAGCATGTGGCTTGTGTGTAAAGGCTTTAGGGCCTTCACAGAGCACAGGCCTGTTTCGATAAATATGCTACTCCATTTGGAAATCCTGAATCCGACACATCACAAAAGGAAGTAATGCATTCACTGTAGAGTTCTTTATCCTTAAACATAAAGATGATTTCTAGATTGAGGTGCGTGCTGAAGCAGATCTATTCTCAAGTAAAAGAGCTGTGGCTCAAAAATAATGTGTTTGAAAGAAAAAAAATATTAAAGCTTTATTCAAGTGCTTAGTTACTTTTCTTTAAAAATGTACTTTTTGGGGAATATAAATGTGTTCTCAACAGGATGAGACACATGTAATAAGATGCCAGAAAGCTGCACTTCCTCCTCTCTCTTCACAGTTTCTGCATGTTAATGATATCCTGTGTATAAATATGGAGAGCAGGGAGCCACTCAACCCTAAGTCTTTGAACCCCTACAGATTAATTGACCCATGATAGTCTCCCTCTTTCTAGAAGAACCAAAGAGAGCTTGGAGATGGAGGACTGAGGTTGGCGTGGCGAACGCAGTCCTTCCTGCTACAAAGGTCTGTATAAAAGGCAGTAAAGAAAGATGTGTTTGAATGGCACAAACAAAACCATGAGTTTATTTTTTCTATAACTGAGCAACAGCAGAGAGGCAGCTGCAACCAGGGCTAATTACTGGCCTCCTGCTCCCAAGTGCTGCAGACATTAAATATACACTTTTTTATTAGCTTTTACCTGTATCTCCAGCAGAACTATTTTTTAGAAAAGAAAAAGTGAATTTTTGGGTTAGGTTTAGAGAACAACACAAAAAACTTCCAGTCACCATTTTTAATATCATTCAAACATATAAAATTCCGATTTCAGGTATATTTATTGATGGCTGTTTGGTTCTTAAGTCTTCACAAATGAAAAGTCTGGGTGTAATATTGGACAGTACTCTCTCGTTCTTCTCTTCCCACGTTAATATAATCCGCACAGCTTTTTCCCACCTAAGCAACATTTCCCAACTCTGTCCATCACCTACTCAACAATCCACCCAGGTCCTCGTCCATGCCTTCATCACTTTTTGTTTTGATTATTGTAATGTCCTGCTCTCCGGTTTACCACAGAAACTTCTCCAATGCCTTCAACATTCCCAAAACTCTGCTGCAAGAATTATTACCCACACCGGATCCACTGAACACATCACTCCAGTCCTTTATCAACTCCACTAGCTTCAACACCTCAAAGTATTTAATATAATAATATTAATAAAACCAGGTAATATTCCTGCCTAAATATATTAATAATTACAAATAACATGTACTTTTAAACATTTTTATAAAAATTATTCAAATACCCTATTTACTTTGTACAAATAATAGAGTAGACAATCCCTTTAAAAAATAGCTTGGTAAATACAAATTAAGAAACATCACATTTTCTGACACAATAAACCTATTGTAGGTTGCTGCCTATACATTTTTACCACTTCTGCAATAAATATATATTTATATTGCCCATGATCATATCAACTAATAACCTGTTCAGCTGTTGTTGTCAAAAAGAGGACTCTTCCATTTGGTTAACAAAATGTTACAGAAAATTATCCAAACGTGCTAAGCATCTGTGGATTGGATTAGTGGGAGTACAGGTGTTTGTTTTGTAAACCCTTTAACCCACACTGCAATTATCCTCCAGGAACTACTTCTGACTGAGGCACATAGGTCAGTGAAATGGAACTGGTACAGAGTGAGGGATGAGGACACTGTGAAATAGGCCATCCCTGAGGAGAGGAAGAGAAGATGCTCTAAATCAGGACCTCAGGATCTATTGTTAACGTGAGCCCCTCCACTTACTACGTCAGACGGCTCATCTTGTTGTGATTCAGCGGCTGAATACCCTATTTAATTATCATTCAGTGATTGCAAGTTCAACCTTTATTGTGGATAAATGGCTAGTTTTTCATTGCTCATATGCTTCTGTTGCTCCAGTTAACCGACTCCCATTTAAGGTCATGTTTTCAAGACCAAATAAAACATGCAATAAATATTTTGTGTGAATTATGCTGGTGCTTGTTACCAGTCTGATATAAGTGCGTTATTCAAGGGAATAAAGGGTGAATGCAGACTGGAGGAGCGAGATATTAACTTCATGAGATGTGATTATGGAAGCTCTCTGAAGGGTGGTTCTTTGATGTTAATTCTGTCCATCCTTCTTTTTTCCGACCACTGTGAAACCTTATCCTCCACTCCAATTTCCCTGCATGTCCCTTTGTCTGGTTTTGCTGGTTCGTTGATTGATTAATGTTGTGGGCTGGAGGTGAATGTGTATCTGCTTCCTGTTTGAGAAGCACCCCAGGCGGAGACGGTTTAAACAGATTACACTGCAATCAAGATCCAGGATTCTCAGGATCATTATGGTCACAAGCAGTTGAACATCTAACCTGATCATGGACTGTGACCAAGGGCAGAATGGAAGAAGAAGATTTATTAATGACAGAATTGAAAAGATCAAACAAAACATTTAATATAATATCCATAGTTAACCTGGTATATGTCCTTTGTGTTTATAGGAAAGACCAGCACCTCCTATCATCGGTGAACTGTTGGTACCTGGTCCTAAACCAGACGAGGCGGGAGAGCCGGGACCATGCCACTCTCAGTGACATCTACACCAACAACGTCATTGTACGCTTGGCCCAAATCGGTGAAGATGTTATCAGACTGTTTAAAAAGGTAAGTGAGTGGCTCTTAAATATGGAGCCAGGTGTGACCTCTGGTTGTCTAGAGCAGTGGTTCCCAACCTTTTTTGTCTTGTGGACCCCCTGGGCTATTATATCACACCATGAGTACCCCCTTAAACATCATCATATAAAAGCTATGACATCTGACATGTGTATGTTCTGTCAACAGAAAATTGTGCTCCATCAGACGCAGACAACGTCAGTGACGGCAATGATGTGTTTATGCGCTAAGAGAAAGTGGGAAATCGGAGAACCTTGCTAACACTAATAATAATAAAAATAATAATAATGGATTAGATTTATATTGCGCTTTTCTCCCAAGGGACCATGGGACTCAAAGCGCTTAGAGTCCGTCCATTATTCATTCACTTCACAGTCACACACTGGTGGTGGTAAGCTACAACTGTAACTCCTACCTTCCAGTTGAAGGACGACCGCTCTACCACTGCCACTGCCGAATGACTGAGAACCTTCACGTTAACTAGCACTAAATTGGTAAATTAAACAAGGATAACGGCCAAATAAAAGAGCGTGCATGTATTTAAGCAGTTGGCTTGGCGGATACAAGATGGATTCACCCCGGTTTAGAATTTCTTAACTCTCGCGAGAATCCAGCTGCAGCGCAAGGTTAGAAATATCCTCACCCGGTTGGGAAACACTGGTCTAGAACAGTGGAGGTGAATGTAAACCAGCTTACCACTGCCTGCATTTCACCATTTCCCTCTTCTACATGGAGGGAGTTTCATTTATGGCCTGAAGACAGAACTAGTGTGAAACTGAGCCTCCTTTACCCAAACACTACCGCCCCTCTCTGTACGATGCTTGGCTCACTGTCAACACAGAGCAGAAATGACTGAGGCCTAGACAAAACATCAAATCACTGTTTTCACCTTGACCTTCCTGTAGGTGTACTTTACTCAGTCTGGCCGTCATTCACACTTCTCCACTGCACTTATATTACTGCTTGTCACTTTTCCAGTGAGATTGAAAATCTGTGCCAGAAAAGATATCAACACTATGATTGTATGAATACACATGCTACTGGAAATATTTGTATATAATGCAATAAATAATTAAACTAAATACAGGCATGGCGCTACAGAGATGGAGTTACTAAAATTATATGAATATTAAATAGAAATTTAAATGTTCTTTATGCGCTTGTTGATGACTTAGGACAAAGCTACCAACAATATGTAAAGGCAACATATAACAAGGAATTCTGATTTTCTTTTCTATATTTGTGTACTTCTAACACCAAACAGTTTGTACAATTGACTGTAACTGACAATGATTTTTTGTTAAATCTAAAATATAATGTGGAAAAAGAGTGGGGGAATAATTAAAAAATACATACAACTATATACAAGAAAAGATATCCTATATCAACTACATTCCTAGAAAAATGATGATCCCATCAAATCTTAAATCTTAATGTCCTACATTTCTTTGTGCATGTTACACTACAACAATAAAAGAACAACATTTGATAAGCGCTGTTGAGGCAGTACTTGTGTTACAGAGTGTTGCATCACAGTAGTCGAGTTTCCCCTGAGCCTTTGCAGCACACACTGCAGTCAGTCTGGCTTGGTCTCCACTCATGCATACAGATGCCATTCACCAGCTGCCGGAGCCCTCTCTGGGTTTCCCTCATTTATCACATTTACATGAGAGCGGTTGTTCCACTAAATGCTTGCTCTCTGAAAATATTTTTTAGTAAACAGAGGTGACACAAAAGGCTCTTCGTTATTAGCAAGCTTGCCTCAAGGACATTTCAATTTTCTTTCTTTGATTATAAGGCTGTGAGTCACCATTAGCAAGTGTTTTCATGGACAGCTATTATACGAGCAGGGTGTGGACATGTTGGACTTTCATCTGCCTATAAATCCCTTTGAGCAGTGGGTGGTTGTGCTATGGACCGTTGACTGTGTGTTTAAACTGTGTGTGTTCATTTAACCTTTGTCTCAAGTTGTTCTTTGCAAACGGCCTCACCTTGTGTTATTTATGTGACTGAAAATGATACCACAAAATGTTTTTAGTTAACCTTGAAACCACAAGGTGGATCTTGTTGAATCATGTTGCAGTATACAAGAAGGACAATTCTGAGAGAATAGAGAAATACTCATGGACAGCTATTATGGTTGCATATATAGATAAACATACTCACTTTAAGTACATTATTATTGGCATCTCTGTTAAACAGCATTCTTTAACTATCCTCGAGCACACCTTGCTCTCACATGAGTGAAGTAGCTCCTGCAGATTCCTCAAACAAACTCACTCTGTTATCATCTAACCTCTGTCAGACTGAACAGCTTCCTGTCCGTCTTTAACAAAGTGTTGCTTGATTATGTGTCTCACCATCTGTTTTTGTTTCTACTTCATTCCTCGCTCACATGCTGAAATTATTACTGATTTAATCTGTAGTTGTGTCTCACACGCTGGGCACTGTGATGTTTAATAATAATAGTGCAGACAGTTATTCAGTTGAGACACAAAACAGGCTTGATGCAGTATGGATTTTTGTTTGCATGTGCCGGATACTGTAACAACATTAGATTAGATCTGTCATCTCTCATACCCTTAGATGCATCTGATAAACGCTGAACTTTGCAGCTGATTTTTATCTTAACAATAATGAACAAGTTACGCTTTACATATCACTGTTAAGCGAACAACAAGACAGACTTATTTGTTTTATCTGCTGTTTTTCAGAGCAAAGAAATTGGGATCCAGATGCATGACGAGCTGGTGAAAGTGACCAATGAACTCTACACTGTAAGTATTCCACATTGACCCCTGATTGATATTTTTGCAATAAAACATCCTGACATTGTTCTGGTCATGTTTGGCATTTTCCTAAAGCATTGGTTTGAACGAGTAATGGAAGAGTAATACAGAGATTTTGAAAAGGTGCCTTAAGCGGACGCACAATATACATCATTTCCATAACAATAGCGCTCTCATTTATTGTTGGTCACCTGCTTCAGCTGGTGTTTTTTGGAGGGTTTTCTGTGCTACAGCTTGGCTTCACTCTTGAAGAGTTTCTTACAGTAAAGGTACACAATGTTCTTAATCCCTGTTGCTATTGTGAGAAACAGCTCTTCGGAGTTGATCTTAGTCAACAACAAGTCATTGAATAAGCTCTGAAAGGCCTGTGGTTTTTCACATTTTTATCCTCATGCAGTAAAGAGCTTCTTGCTGCTGCTTTCCATATATTTTAATATGAAAAGACCAAATAGATGTGTGGGAGTATGTTTCCAGATGCATACTGAAGCAACCAAATTTTGCCTGTGTATACCAATGGGTTGTATATTGTTTATTGCTTCCTTGTATACTTTATTGAAATAAGTAACAGTATCAGTCCTAATAATACTTCACCACTGTCTGCTCCCAATTACCATGTATCTGCATTGTTGTCATATAGTAATTAATCCTAACTTGCTGATGAGCTCTGTGTTGTGGGATCTAATGCAGAAAGCTGAACATATGTCTGGAATAGGGGAGCTCTTGTGCTGCTGCTGTCCCGGTTCTGTCCCGAGCTGGTGTTGAATCAGGACAAAGAGCAGAGTCTGGACCAGCTCCAGGCAACTTCAGCAGTCTTGTGCCCTCGCTGAGGCAAAGTGCAATAGAGAAGATATCTGTGATTTATTCATCAGTACAGAGTTTGAGATGAGTCGAGTGAGCAAAGGGCAGAGCTGGCATCATGCTCTGGTTGGGCCATCTGGAAGCAGCAACCTCTGAATGCTCTGGGGTGTGTGGGAAATATCCATAATGGTCCTGTGTGAGCTGCATCCATATGCTGGCCTTTTAAAATGTTCCGTTTCTTTTATACGCTACAGATGTGACCGTGTACACAATTATTCTGACTTTGCATCAGCTCATTTTGTGGATTAAATAAGAATAGTAGGCATTCCCAGCAGTAGTGGAAACCTGCTGTGACACTATTAAAGCTATAACACATTGACCGTAACCTCTTGCTGACCAAGCACAAGCACTGTTGGCCAGAGTTTACTTTGTCTTGACTGAGCCCACTTAGTGTTCGACTGCCCAGAAATAACTCAATCAATAGCACGGTCTCATGGTGGCGATTGCCTTGTACCATTTCCTAACAGTCCTCTCTTGCTGCTGATGAAACAAATTTTGTTGAAAGAAAACTGTGAAATCCCATTTGGCTTTTTGTCTGCTGAGGGAAATATGAGCAAAAAGAAACGCTGGAGCTATTGTTCAAACAAAAAGGTATTAAAGTAAAAGGGAAGGTTTTATATTAGCACTGAAACTGAATTGAAACAAGAGAAAAGACCATGAATAAAATAGGTTTAGAAATGGAAGTTTCTGTTAATTTCCTGCTGCACAGACCTAATATCCCACTGGGATCAATATCTTGTTTTGATGTCTGGCGTCTGCTCCTCTGTCTCATATATTTTGATTCTCTTGTTAGCAGCTACAGCATTTGGCCAAACAGGTCAAGGTGCTGTGATGGATACATTATTGTAGAAAAGAATATTCATCTGAATCTTGAGCATAGATAACCATTATGAAGACTCACAGTTGGATTTCTTATGTCTGAAGCTAAAGAGTGTGTTACAATATCCCTGGGCTATATTTAGTGGTATGTGCACACACCCTATGAGGATCATTCTTCCTGAAAATTACCTTGTGTCTTTAGCTGCAAGTCCTGCAGTCACATGTCTCTGTGTCGGCTTGAGATCACACACAATGATAGGGATTATGTAAATGGATGTGACCCCGGGGAGAAACAATTTCTTCGCTTAGTTTCTGAGTCAATACATGGTTGTGAGCTTTTTCCCTCAAAAGACACTAGTTAGCTTTGCCTCAATGTTTCCTAGGGCTGCACCAAATTAGAAAACCTGTAGAATTGTTTACTAACGGATTCACAAAATGCTATCCACAATATCAAAACTATCACACACACAGTGATTCTGAATTAATGTATTCAATGCAAGACAAGCCTAAGAATTTGCAGTGATTATACATGTTTGATGTATTATGTTGGCCTGGTGTTTATTTGAATCCGGTAGCTCTCCGCTGGCTCTATGGGCCCCTTTTACTACAGAAAGGTGGAAGGTCAGTGGAAGATTATTGTTGTGAAGAGTCTAATGGTACAGAAGGGATGTGAGTTAAGAGGAACCCTGGGGCTTAAGTGTAGTGTTTTCTATTTGATCACAGGAAACATGAAGTAGGAAACAAATAAATTAGTTTATGTTGACTCTGGCTCATCCTGAGGCCTGCTTATAAACCCCCCTTCCCAAAATAAAAAAGTGAGAAGTTTAAAAAATACAACACAATCTGGATCTTTTTCTTTTTATAAGAAGGAAAGATTCTGCAGGATCTGGGAAAAGTTACAAAAAGTCTGGTTTCTTTAGAACTTGTGTGACTGTCAGTGCTGACTTGTCATCACACAGAGGAAAACAGTGGAGAAAAGTGTTATACTGAGGTATATGTCACGCTAAAGGCTAAAAATAAACAGGTGTACGTATATGTGAGGTGTAGGTTATGAAGTAGAGATGCATAGGAAACTAAAACCACACTAAAGGAGACAGAACTGGTGAGTGGGTGGATGGTTTGACAGACACCAAACCATATGCTAACCCTAGAATCATTTAAAGCATTCCTCGTGAAGTGACAGCTGTGTTATAGGCTGTTTGGAAAAAATACAAAAGAGGGGCATTTACTGTATCCCCAAAATAATGACTAATTTAAAAACATGCATTGCGAGACACATGCGAGTTTTTGTTTCATAAAGTGATATACTGTCAATAAAATCCTGGTCTATAAGATCAGAATGTAACTGGATTTTAGCTTGGTTTTCTACAAAGAAATGTGAGGCAACAATACCTCAAACCATTTAGATGTGAGTCTATAAATCAAAACTCAGAAGTTACGAATCCGGTTGGCAAATGTGTACGTCATTGTAGGTCTTTCTTTTTGTGGCTTCTGTTAACAAGACTTTTTTGATGTACAAGGTGATTAGGATGAGCTAACTAAATTGCTCTGGCTTCTCTTCCTGCAGGTGATGAAAACATATCACATGTATCACACTGAGAGCATCAGTGCAGAGAGCAAACTGAAGGATGCAGAAAAACAGGAGGAAAAGCAGTTCAGCAAATCAGGGGATCTCAACGTGAATCTTCTAAGGCACGAAGACCGCCAACCACGACGCACAGTCCGGAAAATAGAAAAGATGAAAGAGAAGGTCTGTCTAAACTTTGGACAGGGTTATGTTTAAAATAGTGTAGATGCAGCTGAGCTCAATGCAGTGTAGTTCAGCTCTACATCTTCTTCTGTCAGCAGCTCAAATCTCAAGAGCACACTGTAGTCTATAGGTGCAGTCATGCATTTTTTATTCTGGAATTTTTTGACGCAAATGAAAGCATCAGTCCAAGGTACAGGGAATCAAATGCTTAAAAAATAACTCAACATATCTAGACATTCTCCTTTTGTATACATTACAATTACAATACATTACTCTGCTGCAAATGAGTTCAAAAAACAGGAAAGGGAATCATTTTTTCACCAGTCTGCCGTTGGTTGTCCTACAACAATGTCTCCTGCACACTCTCTGCCACCACTTTACCCATCATCTGTTCTTCTCTCCTCCCAGAGGCAAGCCAAGTACTCAGAAAACAAGTTAAAGTGCACAAAAGCCCGCAATGACTATTTGCTGAACCTGGCGGCAACAAACGCAGTGGTGGCAAAGTATTACATTCATGACGTCTCCGATATGATTGATGTAAGTACAAGAACATGCATGTTTGTTTTCATCTCTCTGCTGGGATCACGTTGTTGGTTTAACTCTGCAGCACTGTCACTTTTCCCACCATCTGCTTGCTTCGTATTTGCACTCAGCCTGTTATGTTACCAAGCTGTTCTTTTGGCTTCAGTGAATGTTTTTGCAGCTAATGCTTCTATATTAATTAACACATCACAGCGTCGTGAAGGCGACTAACCATGACTCAAGCGGTAATTTAGCATCTTCTATAGCACAATGATTTCTGCTGGCTTCAGCCTCTTTTATTTACTGTTGTGGGATCTGGACTTTGGGACAGTTTGTCCTCGAACCGCCATCAAGTGAAAACAGTCTGATGCCTATTGTGAGTCTGTCTCCCTGCTTCCATGAGTCAGAGCCGAGGAAAACAGTTTCTAACGCTAACTCACTGCCTTGTAGGTGGCATACTACAAAGAAGAAGAAAAAAGCTCAAATCCAATGCATTATACAGACTTTTGTTTTGTCCTGATTTATTAGGATTATACTGGTTTGAAAAAGCATCAGATGTTGTCAAAAATGACTTCCTCCTATAATATTATTTCCCTTTATCAAGGTAGAACCTGGCTTTTTAATGTTTTATTTAGAAACTGCATGAAGAGACCTGCCACTTTCTAGTCTCTGCACAATTACATGTAACCTTATATTTTAAATGCTGGCTTAAGATTATTTATGAAGTGAGTGGTGGAGACCTGAGCCAGTCATTCCTGACCATAAAGAAGCTATTCCCACACCTTTACAGAGCTTTGATAGATTGAGTGCCTGAGAGCTGAAAGATGCATGTCATCCCGAATCCGGCTGAGCCTCAAGGAATGGATTTGTGTGCACTCAGCTCATGCTTTCCTTACAAGCAGGGCACAGTTGGACACTGATACCTCAATAAAAACAATAACACTGTCTACAATTTACAACACCCTGTCTTAAGCAGCTGTTTTACTCCAACATTAGATTTTTTTATAGGATCATGCACCACTTTTTAGAGACAATAATTCTCTAAAGAGTGTTAACCAATGCTTACTTAGTGATTCACAGAGCTGTCAGTTGCCCTGCTCTCTATGAACCTCCTCACCACTTTCATGTGCTTAATTAGGTTACTTTATACAGCTCTGTGTGATAACAGACTGTAATTATCCCTAGTGTCTTAGGAAGGGTGTAATTCTCTAAATGAAGCTTCTATTTCTGTAACCCTAATTTGGGATTTAGTCTATTAAATAGTTGACAGAAGGTGTCCACTTCCCATTAGTTGGGACATCTGCACTTTAATACACTTTAACATTAATTTGTGAGTTCATTTATTTAGCAACACACACCAGATTTCTGCTCTACATCTGTTCTGAGTGGGTTTATTAAACTACTGCTTTGTCCCCACAGTGCTGTGACCTTGGGTATCACGCCAGTTTAGCCCGTGCCTTCAGAACGTACCTATCTGCAGAGTACAACCTGGAGACGTCGCGCCATGAGGGACTGGATGTCATCGAGAACGCAGTGGACAACCTGGACTCTCGCAGTGACAAGCACAAGATCATGGATATGCATAACCAGGTGTTCTGTCCCCCTATGCGCTTCGAGTACCTGCCGCACATGGGAGACGAGGTGAGGGGTCACAAGGACACTTTTAACTATGTCTTGTGCTTACCTTGCATCTTTGTGGCTCTATTTCAAAAGTCCCAAGTAATTGGCTTCAACTATAGATGACATATTACTAAAACGGTTATTTACAACAGGATGCATTTTGGTTTGTTTGTAACTTTGACCTTTAGACGTTTGGACTTGGACGTGTGTCTGGTCTTTACATCCATCATTTCTGTCTGAAGGTTTGCCAGGTGAGTGCCCAGCAGCCCGTCCAGTCTGAACTCCTGATGCGCTACCACCAGCTGCAGTCTCGTCTTACCACATTAAAGATTGAAAATGAGGAGGTGAGTGGCTTCACATTTTTGTCCACTTTCCTCTTTTTTCTTAACTTTAACCTTTAGCACCCCTGCCCCCAGCTCTCCAATGAGCCAAGTAGGAGGGCCACATTACCATCTGTTCCTCTGTGCAATTACTCTCCGGTGACCCCCGTTTGGTGGAACCCAAAATATTTTCTTTCATATGATGATGTGTATAAAAGAATCAAGTTTTTGCCCATTAGATTCAGACACACAAAGAGCAAATGAATGTGATAATAGCCCTGTTAGTGCGTTGGAGTTGCTCTGTCTATTCCTTGCCATGATGTGCCTCGTGTGCATAATGGACAAGCCATGTCATTACATAAAATGAACTGTATCAATCTCAGCCCCGAACAAAAGCCTCACTTAGTAATTCCATCGCTTCTACTGTGATTTATGTTTGACCAGCGGCTACAGACTTATATATTCAGTGTCAATTCCAAGGTCATATATTGTTCAGCGGTCAATTTGTCTTTCATATAAATTTGGCTTTGTGGTAAATTGCCCGTTTTTGTCCTTGAAAAACTGTTACACCCCAGCGTTCATTTTACAGAAAAATCAACCTGGGTCTAGTGGTTCATTTGTCAGGTTATTTGCGTGCAGGTGAGGAAGACCTTGGATGCTACCATGCAGACGCTGCAGGATATGCTGATGGTGGAAGACTTTGATGTGTCGGATGCTTTCCAGCACAGCCGCTCCACTGAGTCTATAAAATCAGTTGCCTCTGAGTCTTATATGAGCAAGACCAATGTGACCAAAAGGAGGGCCAACCAGCAGGAGACGGAAATGTTCTACTTTTCCGTGAGTTCCTGTTCACTCAGGCCCAAATGCCTTCTGTACTTCTGTTAATGAACTTGCTTCCTCTCTTTCCCCCGCTATGTATGATTTTCTTCATTTTTGCTTTCCTTTAGAAATTTAAAGAGTTTCTAAATGGCAGCAACCTCATCATTAAGCTGCAGGCCAAGCATGACTTACTAAAACAGACCTTGGGTGAAGGTAAGGAGCTCCTTTTTTTCTCTCCTCATTGTCTGCCATTATTTGGTGCCATTTAATAGTGTGAGCTCTGGTCCTGTAATTAAGACCAGGACAGAATCCTGCTAAATGGCTGCCTTTAAGGTTACAGAGGTGCTTCTGTTAACTAATAAGCAGCACAAAGAGGAGATGTCACAATGTGAAAAAACTCACTTTTTAATCAATCACATACATTACCCAATAAGGAAAGTGTTCAAAACATCACACTGGTAAATAGTGTTGACATAGTGATGAGATTGAGCCTATTATGTTACCCAGATGTTACATTACCCATGTGTGAAATACTGCCTAATGCACTGCAGGTGAATTTATGTAGCAACACTATTCAGACAGATAAAGTACTTTGGGTGATAAGGAAGTAATAATGATTTTAAATATGTATTTAATTTAACAGCACTAAAATTTGGGGTATGTTTAAAAAAAATGGACAACCAAAGTGCTTAAAAACTTCTTGTCCTAGGAATAGGCGTCTGAACCTTGCTGGTCATATGCATTAAGTGTGTAACATAATGCATTATACATTGTGGAAAGTTAAGAAGCTGGTATTTTAAATAGCCAATGATTCATTTTAAAAGTGGTAACATCATGATACCTAGTATTTAAATAAAAATCTGTCATCACATCTTTGACTCTCCAATCTGCTTTTCTGCATTGGTTAGAGCATTATCTAGTTAGGGACTTTATATTATAGCTGCAGGGAAAGATTACCATTTCCAGGTTGGAAAAAAAAATCCCTTTTCCCCTTGCCCTTCCCATGAGCCCCTTTGTCACCTCAGCCGTGAACAGTTTACGTCCAATCAATCATCAAGATCAACCCAGGCCCATCTCCTCAGCTGCTTCTACATCAGGGTTTCACCTTAATAGCAAAGGCATCACACAATGACAGCTGAGGCACAAATCTCAGAATATAAACAATGGCTATTTGATTTAATAATTAAAATAGCCTCTAGTTCATTCTGTCTTTGTGGCAAATAACTAAGTGCTCGCTGCTCTGCTCTAAACACTCACTGGCCTGTTTGTGTACCATCTAAAAGACTTTATAAACAGGGCATATGGCACATCCAGGTACCACCCGTGCTGAATTATTCAGGTGATCAATCAGCGCTGCTCATTAGCTCACTGCTTTACACCCAAAATAGTGTTTGTGAATGTTCATGCTTGCGTAAGCGTGACAGGGGAGCATGATGTGACTGGTAAGTGCCACATGGCGCTCACATCTTGCCGCATGTATTAATAAAAACATCAAGTCAAACTCTGGCAACAGACGGGTCACTGCTAGGGTTTCTGCCAGCACATTTTACAGGAAGAATTCCCTTGTTCATAATTAGACAGATCCTTTATGATGGTGCAGAGATGTTTGGTGGTAAAATCAAACACTACATCAACACTACCCAGTATTTTTCTGATGCAACATCAAAGTCAGTGTAATGCAGAGGTTGGTTGGTCAGAGGTAGACAGGCCATCACTCAGTGGAATGATGTCTGGGAAATGTAGTGTTATTGCTTCAATTGAATGCTCCAGAGACTCTGTCCCATCTGCTGGAATGATGTGTAGAAGAATAGGGGAGCCATTGCTCTTTATGTCCATTGTCAGAAGAACAAAAGAAAGAAATACCAGAATGATTTGCAGCCATTGTAGCCTTTCTTCTGCATTGACTCCTGTCCAGTTGATAGTCCCCTTAGTCTCATACAAAGACATAATAGACTGCAAAAGTTCAGTTATGATTATGCTTCATAGCTGCTTATAAAATCAAAGAACGCAATCCTCAAAATGTTTAGCATTGACACTTGATTTTTCAATGTAGGTACAAAAGGCAATGCAAAGTGCAACCCCCTCCCGTTCTCAGACAATACTCATACTGCAGCCCCTCAGCCTTTTATTTGCTCAAAAAAGGGGGGTTCGGGTCCCACAGGGCCTGCTCAAAGTCTTCTGCCTTCTCCCGAGGTTTCAGTGGCGATCGCTCTATAGTGCCATGCTATGAATGGTATTCTCCACTCAATAGACATGTTGTGTCTCATCAAAGCCATCAGTCAGGCTGCACACTGGTGCCTGTATAATGTGTACCATGAAGATGATGCTCACACAATGCGTCTTCCCTTGTGCTTCTCTCTGCAGGGGAAAGAGCAGAGTGTGGAACTACAAGGTAAGGTTCCTTTGACATTTCTAAAGCTTGTGTGTTAACTGTTAATCATTTCACAATAAAAACATTTGTCTACAGACAGTTTCTGTTTATCCATTCACACTACAACACAACCTGCATGTTCTCAAATTAAACTTGTCCACATTAGTTTTAAAAGTCACAGTGCACATGAACACTAGAATGAAGTCTGTTGGTGCAAACAGTCAATGCTGTTGTCTCAGCTGCATGTACTGTTAGAGTGTTGTATGTATATATGTATGACATACAGTAATCGTAATATACGTACAACTGTGTTATCTGTGCCATAAAACAAAAACAAAAATCACTTTCTTTGAGCAAAGCCCCTCAATTAATGCCATAATTATGTAATACAATTTTTTCTCTTCCATTTTACACAATGTGGTGCTTTGTGTTTTCTTTGTCCATCATTTCTCAGACCCCCCAGTCTACCCCCTAAGCCACAGAAAATGCGGAAGCCTAGGCCTCGCTCCTTGTATAACCATAAGCTGTTTAACGGCAATATGGAGACGTTCATCCAGGTATCCTGTGATGGTGGTGTATGACTTACTAGAGCCCTATCTTTCTCATTTGGGCCCTCTGTATGTTCCTTTTCCAGCTGCCCTCCATCATGACATAACACTTCTGTTTAACCTCTAATCCTCCTCTTCCTGAAGATACAGCCCCAGTCAGCTGTCTCTTTATTCCTCCCCAGTAACTAGCTCTGGGTTTATTGCCATGCCCGTCAGTCTATAAGTGATTGAATAGCAGGAGACAGCAGTAGATCTGCTCTGT
This sequence comes from Perccottus glenii, assembly GCA_024416835.2. Classification (NCBI taxonomy): domain Eukaryota; kingdom Metazoa; phylum Chordata; class Actinopteri; order Gobiiformes; family Odontobutidae; genus Perccottus; species Perccottus glenii. The sequence continues at coordinate 47,500,541 of CM044546.2, forward strand.
TGCCGTTTACACCCACTTCCTCTGTATAGCTTTCCTGTGGCCAGTCCCTGTGCTTTGCCCTCTTTAACCTGCAGAGGGGTCACCTTTGCCCACCTAAGCTGTGCTAACTGTGTGCTTGTATGCTTTTCTTCCTCTGCTTCTCTGTCTCTGTGCTTTGCTGCTCTCTATCCCAGAGGAAGAAGAAATACCCGTGCTCGCATTCAGGTACCACTCCTTTTGGAGAGTGTAGTTTATAACTGAACAAAGCATGCTGCTGGCTAACCTTTTATTCTGTTACCTGTTTATTATAAGCTCAGGTTACTTCTGAAAGCAACAGTATAGACTCAAGTCATGAATGTGATGATAATGTTCTCAATATTAAATTGAAATACTGGGACATTACAACTAGTGATAGACCCTAGACAGTTTAAATTATATGATTTTGGTCATAGTCATATGTGACTTGTCTGTGAAGGTTCTCAGTCATCCAGGTCATCTTAAAGAAAAGGTTGAAGCAATGTCATCTGGACTCAGTTTTCAAAGGTGAAGACGTTTTGTCTCTAATTCCAAGATTTTTTTTCAGTTCTGAGGTCAACTGATACAAGAGTTGAGCTTTATCTCTAGAGGGAGGGGTTTGACTTGAAACTAACTCTGATTGGACCAGGCTGTTGTCTCACGTGGTGTTTTGATTTGAATGTTTAAAGGAGTAGGCAATGATCACTCTCAGACCTCCGCCTACGCCCTTTCGGTCAATGTGAGCTTTTGTTTGGAATTATTGTATTCTTTTTATTATCTTTAGTTTTTTCCCGACTGAATAAACAACAAAAACAAAATAAATAGTTGTTCCTATAAAAGGACAGTGTGACTCCTGAAGGGAGAGTCGTTAAGACTCATGTGGGTTTGTTAGTTAAACTTTTCCATTCAGGTGTTGTTCTTTTAGAGTGAAAATGTTTTGATTTAGGTTTTATAAACACTGTTGTAAATAGAAGACAACAAGAATCTGAATTATTTTGGAGAAACAAAGCAACAGCTTCACAAGAGGATGTATCAGCACAGAAGAGCCAATCCTGGTGGACCTGAGTCAGGGCATTCCTTTGAGGACAACAATGTCCGAATCTTGGCCAGAGAGGACAGATGATCTCAGAATTGAAAAAGTCTCTTGGAATAAAGAGACAAAACGTCTTTACCTTTGAAAGCTATGTCTAGATGGCTTTGCTTAACCTTTTCTTCATATGGGACTTGCATATGTTTATTTTGGTTCAATCTTAGGACATGTTGGATCTGACTTTATCCCAGACACTTATTACTTCAGCTTTACTGTCTGATACTGAGCTTTGTATCTGTTTTATAGTGTACATACTATCTATTCTTATGCATATTCTTTTTGTAATTTGCCTTTTACTGTACATACTCATTTGTGTTTCTCATTTACACCCAGGATTCAGGTCAACCAATTCCACTTGTTGTTGAAAGCTGTGTTCGCTACATCAATTTGTACGGTAAGACTCATTCTGTGTGCAACGACTGCTTCTGAATGAAAAGGGCATGAAGTAATTGCAAATCTATCAAAAAGTGCTCAGGCCTCATAAGAAGTGACAGGAGCTATTGAAAAAGGCCATCTATTTCCACAAATAGCCGCAGGTTCAGAGGCTAACCCGTATTGTTCTCCAATCTCTGAGGCGCTCAGCTGCCTGCCACTGATTTGACAAGCTCATAACGATAGATCACACACACACACAGTTCTCATATTTACTTGGTCAGTTCAGACAGAGCTCCTCCTTCCCTAACGTTCTCCAACTCCTCCCTGTCTACCTTCACATCTGTCTTGAGCTCATTGCTGTAGCCTGCAGGCCTTTCCCCTGGATCTGGACCTAATGAGACTCCAGAAAACTGATTAGGAGTCCTCTAACTGAAACCATATGTGGCAACCTTGCTGAGGGGCCCCTCCTGGAAAAATACGCATCTCTTTATGACTAGATTACATTTCCTGCTCCGTCTTATGTGTTTCCATAGACCTGACTCTTGTGTGTGTGGAGGTAATTGTTGCTATTGTATTGAATACCGGTTTTATTTATTTTAGGTTTGCAGCAGCAAGGCATATTTCGTGTGCCGGGTTCACAGGTCGAGGTCAACGACATTAAAAACTCATTTGAAAGAGGTGAGTTGTAAGACAAAGCACATGTAATTATATATATATTTTTAATCTGTAATATACTACTCTATACATCACCCATACTCAGGTGAAGACCCATTGGTTGATGACCAAAGTGACCATGACATCAACTCAGTAGCAGGAGTGTTGAAGCTATATTTTAGGGGACTGGAGAACCCTATTTTTCCCAAGGAGCGCTTTTTGGATTTCATCTCCACTATCAGTAAGTGGCCAGCAGCAGAAAATATTAAGTTATTGTATTTGTCTAAAGCGTAACTTACAGTCTCCTTTTTGGAAAAGCGAAAAAGGCACGCAGAGTGGCACATGGAAGCAATCTTAACACTAGAGCGCTCTGCCTGATATTTCACAGAAACACTTCAGGAGGAGTGTGCAAGTCGACCACAGAACCCCCCTTCCTGCTGTTTGGGATAGTTTGATCACCTACTACCAGTTGGGGGAAAGCTGGACGGCAAAACCTGGCCTCTATTAACGTGTCAAAAATCTCCTCATGCTTTATTTTACTGAACATTTATGTTACCAGTTATTTGATAAAAATAAGCAAATACATTTTCCACTGGGGAGGCAGGGGCTGCTGTTTGCTTTTGTCGCTTTAACAAGCAATAGTTATTTTCTGTTTGTTCATCACAAAGAACCTCAAGACTTTCATACGCCTTGGAAAATGTAAAATGCTTTTTTTTTTAATGCAGCGATAAGTGGTTTAGAAATCAACAACAATAATGTAGTGACTTTTCTGATGATCTTAAAGCTCACTCAAAAATAGTGTTTACATTTCCAGATAACTACTATTGCATTGCTGCTTTTGTCTCCCATGCAGTGACAAATGTGTCTATGTGTTTTTAATTTCAGAGCTGGAATCTGGAGGGGAAAGAGCACATCACATTCAGCAGATCATTGTGACTCTTCCACGGACCATTATTATTGTCATGAGATACCTGTTTGCCTTCCTAAATCAGTAAGTTTGCAACAATATATGTGATTGGATGAATGGAGAAATTTTATGATGTTACAGTTCAAGTCTCACTGCTCAACCACAGCTGAGGCTTGAATAAAAATAATATTTTACTGCTGAATGATGTAGTACTTCATATAGCTACTACTGTATGTCAGACCTGAAGCCTGGAAGCAAACGTCAAAATGTTTTCAAAAAAAGCAATGTTTGATGGACTGCTTTTGCATTTTATTTTCTGTAAATAAACTATAGATATTCTGTAATGTTATCTAATACTAAAGCCCTTCTGCTGTTCTCAAGTCTCTCCCAGTACAGTGACGAAAACATGATGGATCCATACAATTTGGCTATCTGCTTCGGTCCAACACTGATGCCCATTCCGGACGGCCAAGACCCCGTCACATGCCAGGCCCATGTTAATGAGGTCATCAAGACTATAATCATCCACAATGAACTCATCTTCCCCAGTCAACGTGAGCTGGACGGCCCTGTGTATGAGAAGTGCATGACAGGCGGGGAGGAGTACTGGTGAGCCTGATTGTTTTTAATCTATTTTTTACCCACAGTTCAGAGCGTGAAGATGTTACCTTTCCTCTCCCACAGTGACAGTCCCCACAGTGAACCTGGGACCATTGATGAAGCGGACAATTGCACTGAACCACACACCAGTGACGAAGGTGGGGACAAAATATTTAAATGTAACCCATGAATGGTTTACACACCACATATTGTGGTGTATTGTCCTAGAGCTGAGAGGTAATTCAGCAAATAAAATTGAAGTTCAGAACCTCTAACCTCTAATGAACATAACATTGACCAGGGCATGACAAAAACAAAATAACAATTCATTAACTAAAATTGAGGTAAAATGTCCTAATAATTCAAAACTGAATTGAGGTTGTTATACTCATCGTTTATTCAGAACCAGGCATCACATCCGCACTATGAAAGTAGTATTGTAAAAACACAAGGGAATGTGTGGTTTTAAATCTTTGTGGAAGTGACTGACCTTCTTTGGGAATTGTGTTGCGCTTAAAAGTGAAAGGTCTGTGCCTCAGTAACATTTTATTGAAAAGGCTTGTGTTGTTTGAGGCTGAAAGCAATCCGTGTAAACAGTGTTGGCATGTGGTGCAGGTTCTTTGATCCCTCTTCCTGTGTAGATGTGTGTGTGTCCATGTGTGTGCGCACACGTCTTCCCTCTCGACTCCCCCTTCCCCACTTGCTCTTTGTTCAATGTTAGTCAGCAAATCTCCCGGGACTTTCTCCTTTTGTGCAGCATTTCTCCTCTGAGCTTTGAATGCACAAGTGAGTCTGTCTGAAAGGCCAAAAACATGGATAATACACATAATCAAATGTCCTGTGCTGCTGTCAGTGAATCGACAGGTCTATGTGGGGTCCTATTTGTACAACTTAACCACAAATTTCCATCTGTAGTAACAGCTTTGTTTATAATGAATGCAGTCCTTTCTGTTTGATTAATCTGAGAACAAAGGTAGACCGTCGACATTTTTCATTTGTCAGCCTCAGCGGTGAAAGATTTACCTAACATTTGCTTGCCCTCAAGCTTTGGTTTATAGTTGTTGTATGACAAATAACTGTCCTCTGGCACTCCTGTAAAATGCATTAATTCTTTGTATTTTTATTTTTTCAGTTGTTAACTCTCCTGACCCCTGCTGGCAGACACATTCAAATAAAATAAAAATGCTGTTTGTGCTTGATCTGTCAGGCTTTTATTTAGCTTTACTTATCTAAAAGCACTTTGCACCACTTTAAAAGTTGGCTAATCTTTGCTTTTATATCTTATATCTCTGCAGTGTGTGTAAAGGAACACATTTATGTTACTAGTTTCAGATTTTATGATAGATAATGTTATTGACAAAAAAATCCAGAAAGAGATTTTTGCCACTGTGGCAATATTAAAGCTTAACCAAACTACCTCTGTTTTTCATTATTTCTGTGTGATTTGGAATTGTACCTTAATTGAACATGCTCCATGTCAAAATCTTTTTTAGAAGTGGAACAGATCGAGGCCATCGCTAAGTTTGACTATGTGGGACGCAGTCCAAGGGAGCTGTCCTTCAAAAAGGGGGCATCTCTGCTCTTGTACCACAGAGCCTCAGAGGACTGGTGGGAGGGACGCCACAACGGAGTGGACGGCCTCATCCCGCACCAGTACATTGTGGTCCAGGACCTGTAAGTAGTATAGCATTCCAGATTTGACTTATTACTTTACAGGTGGTATGTTATTCGGAAAGTAATATCTTATGCTTATTGTGCTTGTGCCCTCACAGAGATGATGCGTTTTCTGATAACCTGAGCCAGAAAGCGGACAGTGAAGCAAGCAGTGGACCATTATTGGATGATAAAGGTTCATGTAAAAATGATGAGCCATCACCCTATGAGCAAGCACATGACTACAACTATGGAGGATTTATGGGAAGGTACATATAACTTTAAGCAAGTCTCTTAGAATGTTTGAGTTATTTTCAGTCGGTCTAACCTGGTATTCCTCCTCAGGGTACGGTTGAGGTCCGATGGGGCTGCAATTCCTCGTCGACGCAGCGGTACGGACACACAGAGCCCGACCAGAGTGACTGATACTCCACCTCGGGCTGCAGCTTGCCCCAGCAGTCCCCACAAGGTGTCCATTAGTAAGAGCCGCCTGGAGAGCCCAGAGAAAAGGCGTATGGGCACGTTCGGCAGCGCAGGCAGTATCAACTACCCAGAAAGAAAGGCTTACCCTGAAGGACACCCACTCAGGCCAGTGCCAGGGACGACACGCCACAGCAGCCTCGGGGACCAGAAGTCACTAGAGGCAGAGGCTCTGGATGAGGTTAGACTGACCATTTTAAAATTGTATAAATCATATCCAAAGTTCTGAATTACACATATTAGGCAATGCTGCATACATTTTCTATCATAATGTGATCAGTAAGTGGTTTCAAAAGAATATAAAGAAAAGAAAATGATTGTGTAGATATTAGAGTCATGTAAAAAGAAGCATCTGAAAATAACTCCACAACATGTTTACATAAAATTTCTAAAATCAAAGAAATATGTATTATCCTGGAAAGGGTAAATATGAACATAAAAATGTAATAAAGTGAATAACTTTAATGAGGTTTATACAAGGAAGAGCAGTAAGCCTAAAACCTACTAATCTGAAAACTTTATTGCAAAGAAAAGGCAGCAATATGTTTGACATTCAGAAAGGCTTATAATCTTATTCAGGTAAAAATAGAAGTTTAATATGTTTTATTCTTATTGCTTACATTTTTCTTGAGGTATATTGCTGAGAGACTAAACTCTTGAACTCTTGCAGGACATCGAGAAGACCATGACCACAGCTCTTCACGAGTTACGGGAGCTGGAGCGCCAGAACACGGTCAAGCAGGCTCCGGACGTTGTGTTAGACACTCTGGAGCCCATGAAGAACCCAGTCAGCTCCGAGCCGGGCAGCCCGCTCCACACCATCATGATCCGAGACCCAGACGCAGTTGTGCGCCGCAGCAGCAGCTCCAGTTCAGAGATGATGACCACATTCAAACCAGCTCTTTCCGCTCGGCTGGCCGGCTCCCAGCTGCGCCCCCCTCCCATGAGGCCCGTGCGTCCTGCTCCCATTGCCCATCGCTCCAGCAGCTCAAGCTCATCTGGGGTGGGCAGCCCTGCGATCACCCCCACTGAGAAGATGTTTCCTGCTAACAGCCCCTCTGCTAGTTCAAATCTGAGTGACGACGCGGTGGATAAGCCTGGCACGATGTAGCACAAGTGGAATTGATCGTTGCCACGCGTAGAAGAGCGAGAATGTGAATTGGAATGGATGCCGATATTTCACTCTGTTTACTGACTAACTCAGCATTTATTCAGGATTCTATGGTCAGAGTGTTACCATGGCGATCTGTGGTGAAGAAGCTGTAGAGCTGCAAAATGTCATTTAAGTAAAATAAATATGTAGATAACGTTTCAGTTTTACCTCAATTTTCAATCTGTGGCCAAGTTGGATTTTCAAGAACACACCTAATGCAAGTGAAGCAATAGCCTACTTGTGCAGGTAGTTTCAAAGCTGCTCAACCGAGGTTTCACTAACTTAATCTGATGTTTATGAACTTCATCTTGACATTCAGGCTAAAATATAACACTTGGGTAACATTGAGCCATAAGACCATACACACAAATGCACTTGAAGTTGTCATAATTCCTGATAAGGCAGAAAGTGTGAGGAAATGTGTCAAGTGCATAGCATCATAAAATCCTTCTGCATGTTTGGAGCGAACAAGGGATGCACTGGACACTTATGATGATGTGAGCTTTACTCTCAGTAAGCTTGTTAATAAGTATAAGCTTGAAATAAACAAGAATTAATGTTATTTCTGAATCTATACTGGTACTGGTAAGATGAGCCTGAAGAAGGTGTAATCAGAACTTTACAAAGCCAAGAAAACCTTTATCATTTGTTTGGTTAACTAGTGCTTTTTATTTTTGTGTTCTATGTCCCGTGTAGGAAACAATGCCCAAGTTAAGAATCTTGTGAATGTGTACATAATATAGTTAGGGCTTTTATATATGTTAATCTTATATAATCACCCAAGCCAACCATAAATCATGTTAAGTTTTGAACTAACATTAGAATAGACATGGTATACTGTACTGTGAGCTTAAAACAGTTTAGATCAAAGCACTGTAGAAAATTGGTAAAGAGGCCATGAAGGCTCCACATTTTTTGTCACAATTGACCATAAAAACTTGAAATGTTTACTTTCAAGAATCTGTGTATTTTAGAGTTTTAGAGGTGCTAAAAGCATCATATAACATTTTCCTTTTAAACCCAGCCTTTTTTATTTTTTTTTATCATATACTAGTATCTGATGACTGTGTTTTTCTTCATCTGTCATTTCACTCAGTCTCTCTGGCTGTACTCCAGACACCTATACACAGCATCCCAAAGAGCCTGCTCTCTTCTGCATGTTTGGCGCTGTAATGTCCGACTTATAATATTTACCTGTTGGACAAATGGCTGTATGTGGTGCCTTGCCTTGGTGAAACTCACAAATTAATATTTTAACAGATGGGCTAACGTTTATGGAGATGATGAATTGAAAAACATATATTCTAAACTGATTGAGAATTTACAATGCTTGGTGTAATCCCCAAAAATAATAATCAATAATAGCATGTCAACCAGGCACTGGATCCACTCACACAACATTCATTCATTCAAGTTAAAGACCACTTTAAAAGAAATCTGGAACATCATCAATCAACAACAGATCGCGCCGCAGTTCGTACGGTGCACGTTCTCCCCCTACTGGACGCAGATGGTGTTGCCTTGTCCATAACTTCCTGTCAAGACGTTTGTTTTATTTTAGTTTCAGTTTGTACCTGCTAATGTAATCTTGCAATTAATAATGAGATGTTTTTTAAAAAAGACAGTCGTAACAATATTTAACTAGGTTCTTTTCTGATCTATGTTCTTATTTATAGTGGAAAAAAATTGAGTGCCTTTTGTGCACGGCATCATTTTTTATGGATTTTTTTTTTTTATATAGTTCTTATTTACTGCAATATACTGTCTGTTAGTTATGTTTTATTAAGGACTGTTTCTTTTTAACACAGATATGCCACAGATAATGTACATCTATAAGTGTAATTACAAAGCTCCTGTTGAATGGGAGTAACTACTGTACTGCTGGTAAAACTCAGTGGACTCATCTCAGATCATTTTTCTCATGTTTGTTATTTTATTTTTTTAAGATATATTTTTTTTCGCCTCTGTGATCTAACTGTGCTGTGGTTGAGCCTCATCATTCCCTTTGCTATATAAAGTCAAGAGTGTTGCGGTTTTGTTGGTGGGAACACCTGCCCCTTGTGATGTTACATGGACGCTCTCTTTTCCTAAATGTGGTGAAGACTGTTTGGTTTTGGTGTGCTCAAGTTGATATTGGCAAATAAACTTGGTGGCAGGTGCATAGAGCAAGTGTGAGTCACTAATGTTTCCCTTCTCTTTCACTGTTTGTCTAGTCTTGCTGTTTTGTTTGTTGCAGAGTGTCTGGTTGGTTGAAACTGTGTGATGTAATGTACAACAAACCCTTGAATGGATGTTCAAAAACCCTGCGTCCAAATAAAATATTATTGCTCCGTGATCTGTTTATTTACTTTTTACTTTTATTTTGTGTATTATGTCTGTATTAATTGTCTTATAAAGCAACACCTCTTTTATCAGAACGTACATGTCTCTCCTAAAAGAGGCAAAGGCTAACTGTTACCTCTCCTTAAATAAAATAAAATAAATTAAGTTTTGATGCAAGTTTGCGTTGATATGATAGTTGTGGCAAAATAAATGGTCAAACCAGGTGCAAAAAAATAATCTAATAAGAAAAACTAGTTATTGCAGTAGCCTTAACATGGCTTTCTGAGATGTACGATTTGGAGCAGTGTTTGTAGTTCTGTGTTTGGCCACATGATGGCGGTAGTGCTGCAAATACGCGCAACCGTCTTCTTGCGCCGGGTGCCCTCTGCATGCTGTTGATCACTAGTCATTGATTAGAAAGAAGAGCTGCATAAAGGTGCCGCTTTTGCATAAATTAGATGATTGTATCTGCCTTTCAAATTGACTTTCTAGTTCGAGTGTCAGACACCGGCAGAACACCCACAAAGGATGAACAAAATTCAATTTGTATCACCTGGCAAAGCACCATGTCAAGCAAGCCACTGTGTTTCTACATGACCAAGATAATGTCCAGAGCCCTGCTTTAACAGGAGCTTATAGCTTTTGTACTATATATATAGATTATTAAGAGAAAAAAAATACATTGAACAAAGCAGTTCTCATTTATGAGAAATTGCACCTATTATTTATATACAAATCACAAACAAACCAAAGCACCCTGTACTTAGTAATAATTGTACACTTACAGTATTCCTTGTTTTTAAAAGCTTCATTTTGTGTTGTAGAAGGAACATTTGCCAATCTTAGAGGCTCACTCTCTAATAACAAATTATTAAACAGAGTTTTTATGTTCAGAAAAGAAAATTTTCAGGCACCACATTTAAGACACACCAAATCTTTTTAACTTTTCTGTAACCATTGCATAAATTTCATTGTCTGTGAGCTCCGTGAATGAAAAACAGATGATTTATCTGATTTGGAAAAAATATGTTGCAAAAGTAGTCTCTGGTGGCCTAATTTGTCTATGCATTTATTAAAATTAACAATTGAGGATAAAACTATTCAATAATGCAAGGTGTCATTGTGTAATTCACAATAGAACACAATTATTGTTACACCTTCCTTTTACTAGAAGGGAATTGAAATAATGAACTCTGAGGTCAGTTCTCTGTGTTGAAATTTTGCGTGTCTCCTTGTGTCAGACAGAGATCAGAGAAAAGCACAAAACCCTCCTAGACTAGATACTTTATACTTCAGGGCAAGATTGCATAATTACAGTTTGGTGTTCATGGAGATGTTGTGGAACACTGTAATCAGAAGAAGCTAAACCCACATCCCACATGTCAACACAGCATCAGCACACATAATTTACACCTGATGACAAACATAGATTGGACATGTCAAGCCCTGGTGGAGAAAAGAAACTAAAATAAATTTGCTACAGCAGTCTGAATTTTGTTAAAGGGTCATTGATTTACAATGAGAAGATTAAACCCTTGAAGAACAATACTTAGAACAACCATTTAAGCTAAAGTAGCTAAAGCTACCCCTTGTTCTTTAACTTTGTGCTGAAAGCTACAGAGGTTCTACATGACTGAAAAGTGCTTTTTGAAATTCAGATACAGTATTGTGTTGACTGTGTTGAAGTAGTATTTCTGGGAAATATTATTCTGCCTGACAATAATCCCTCTCACTCTTTCTTCTACTGTTGTCTCTTGTCTGTCTCAGTGTGAAGAACAGAAGCCCACATAAATCTGTAATTCAGAAATGTACATTAGAATTCACAGCAGATGACAGCTCCAATGTGGTACTGTCCGTCCTGAGGAACATGCCTTTCTCTGCGGCTCCCCCACATCTTCACTGCAGGTTTAACTTACCCTAATGACAAATTGCTGATATTGGGTGAAAAAAATATATCAATAAATCAATAATGTGTGAAAAGTTTCACATACAATTCACTTGTGTAAAGTTTTATATTTATAATTACATAGACTCATACCACGTAATTGCCCTGTGTGAAGATCAGGAAGAGAAGTGGAGTCGCTGTAAGAGAGTTTTTACAAAGGGAGAGCTATAATCTGTAGTTAGTTGTGTTATATATGTATGTAAAGCAGCTTTAGGTTGTAGGAATGAAGTAAGAACAATAGAAATCATTTAAAATTTTAACAAAAAGTAAATAAAGTAGAGGTAAAATCCGAAAGGCCAAAAAAGGTAAGGCAAGCTTCATAATGTTCTTTACTTTGATCTGTAATGAGCAAAATGAAACAATGCTGGACAGGACTTTTCAAAATATTGCAAATAAACAACACTATAACAGCCAGAATGTTTAAACATGATTTTCTTTCATGCTTTTTGCAAATTCCTTCAACAGTACATCAGTATTGTTGCCGTTGAGTCTTGTGCAGTGCATGTGCAGAGCCACATTTCAACAAAGCACAGGACATGAAAAATGAATCAAGCACTAATGACTAAAGCTGCTCTGAAACTTTGTTATGCCCAAGGTCAAGGCTACACCTGCTCTTCTAAAGGCCACTCAACCATCTTTATGTGTTTGCACTCTCTTTTCACTGTGCTGTGTCCCTTGTTAGGATCCCAGACAGGGAGACAGGTCTGTGCACTGGGAAACACGCCTGATGACCGGCTTGCTCGGGGCCTCATTAGATCTGGATCTACAAGTAGAGAATACATAACACAGCAGATATCATCACAGTTATCCAAGGCATAGGCTACAATATCTGACAGACTAGTGCTTTGGGGATCATGGGTCATGTGAGTAAAATTCAGCTCGGGATATGTGTAAGCTTTGTTACACTAAACCCTCCAAATGATATTCACATGCAACTAGGATTAAGAAAAATCTTAATGGGAAAGACCATCATGTCTCAGTGGGATTTGCTTTCAAAAGAAAGATGGTTTCCCATGCAAATGGAAAAAAATAATAATAATACAATATTCTAAATTGAATTAATGCCACAAACTGTGTAATCTAAACTTTATGAAGACCAACCGTCCCTGATTATATTTGTTTGTTTATCATATATTAAATACAAGTGATGCTGAAAAAAATCTGATTTAAAAGTAGCTCATGCGACTCTCATTTGCAGATGCTACACTTGTCACTTGTCAAGTTTAAGTAGCATAAAATATTTTAGTCCTTGAATATTTAAATGACAGTAATAGGGACTTATTAACAGTTCCGCTGTATAAGACAAAATAATAACATTTAAACCTACACTGAAGTAACATCCTGTCATTAGCACCAAGCAGTTTGTTGTTTTCTGTTTCTGGCCATAGCTGTCGTTGTGACGGCTTCTTGCATAATACTACGTTGTGTTGGCCCGTGTCCATAAAAGAGTGATCATTATCTGCGTATTATTTTTAGAAACCATTAAAATGTTGATAAGGTTTTATACTTTGAGGTAAAAAATTACCAAGTACCATTTTAAGATGTTCTTTTACTCCTTTCTGAGGCAAAATGTTTGCATCAGGCTCAGCAAGCTTCACCACGCTGATGTCACATAAATGTTTCCTCCAACTAATTATAAAGTTATAATAAAGAACAAAGAAAACAGAACATAATGCTATGACATCGTACAATAAATATTAATGTTCTGTTGATAATCCCTGAACACACAAACTCGAATTACAACTGCACTGTAAAGTACATTTGAAGATGCCAGATGTCAATATCAGGATTATGGTGTAATAAAATTCTGTCCTGGCCAAGTTAACAGAATTCTTGCAGACTAAAATGGAAACTCTGGTTTGTATTCAACGTCTCATTTTGTTAATATGCATATAATTATTGCTCAACTGAGCATCCAGATATATCATTTCTAGTTTGGAAAGCCACCAGACACTGGTCAAACTGCAGGATATATCTTTCAGTCTTTAGGTCTGATCCTTGTGTTTTAGTTTTTCTTATACTGTACATACAATGTATAATATTCACCCTAATAACAATATAACATAGGGTTAGGGTTAATACCATAATATTAACCCTAACTCTTTATCCCTCTATATTTATATAATGCTTAAAAATAAGGTTTAAGTACTTAACAAAAAAAGAAAAGTTTAAAATAAAACTTTCCAACAGCAACAAAAGACAGAAACAATATCAAAAGATAATGGAAAAAAAGACAGCTATGAAATTATTTATATATAAATACTGTATACTGTATATTTCAATAAAATATACACAGTAGAGGAATGGAGACACTACAACATTGTGCTTTTAATTATTCTGGAGTGAGTGAATGCAACAATAGAGAAGCCTGATTGCCCTGAACATTTACAATGTCATCATTTACCACTTTTGGACTTTGTATAATTAGATTTTGCATGACATTGGTTACATAAACGGAGAACTAGTGTGAAATGATAACAGACTTTTACAAAGGCTAGTCATTTCCTGAGACACTTCCTGTGCTAAATGCCAAATACCTGGAACAAAATAATGCATGAACTTAAAGACCAGACATGCAAATTAGGCCTACCTTGGCTGATAAGACCTCATTATCTAATTCCCTGTTAGCACTAGCGTGAACATTAAGAAGAATTATTATTGCTTTGGCAACACAGTGATTTAATTGGCTCAAACCTATTACATGCATCGTCAAACCGTCTGGGTAATATGTAATTTCTGCAAATAATAATTCAATTAAAGCAGAAGTATAACATTGTCCAAAAAATACATTAGCATGACAATGTCTTCTCTAGACGATTATTTATTATTTCAATATTATTATTATGTGTAAGTTTAATCTCTCACGATCTCATAACACATCAAACATTTGCATGATGGATGTATGCACATGTGAGATGTGGTGCCTTGTTTCTGCTTCATTGAATAATTACCTCAGTAGTTCTTACCAGCAGGCCACTTTTCAAAATAAGTCTGTCTGTCTACTGATTGTTGGAATGCTCCTTTGACTTACACTAAATCTAACTATTTTTATTTGACTTAAATGGAACGAAATGCCTATGTGTTTCAGTCTATAGTCTACACTGGTGGTTAAGTCTATAAGTTAAGACTTATACTGGGACACGGCTGAGGGTTGGACACGTAGTCACCTTTCATTTCTATTTCATGAAGAAAACAAGAGTATATAGTGACATTGTTTAGTTTTAGGCAACACAGATAAGACACATATATTTAAGACAGCAAATCTCATGATATAAAACTGTAATCAGAGCAGGTGCTAAGGATGATACAACAGCAAAACATTCTGCAGAAGCCAACCATGGTGTGCCCTCCTCACTCAGAAGTTATGGGGATTGAGAATATAACACTGTTGTGTGGAGGATATTTTAGAGAAACTGGCTCAAAGTGAAATGTTTTGGATCCATATACTGAACACTATGACAAACGCATTTAATGATAACTTCAGCTTAAAATGCTTTTTAGGAAAAGGCTGGTTATTAAATGTAGGTTACACAGATAGTATAGCTTTGATTGGAGTGATTGAGTTCATTGATTTCTCAGTGCGTCCAGGCAGAGCATCAGTCATACACCTTATCAAAGTGAAGCTGAAAGGTGATTGGTGTCTTAATGCTAATTAAGAGTCCAGTCTAAATGTTCTATAGGCTAAGCAAGCTTTCTATTTCCTTAAAGTAAGCCAAATGAACATGAGATGTATAATTGTCCAACATATTTTGTAAGTGGCGGGCAACGTGCTAGGCATACCCTTTTACAAAAAAAAAAAAGAAATACTACCCAGTTTTTTTACAGCCAAGGTCTGATAGCTAATTATTGCTAGGCATGTAGGCCTACTACTTTAAACCTGTGTTGAACTTGTGTTATTTGTTGTTTTATTTAAAGGCAAATAATGCCATCACACGTAAAGATTGTACATAAGTCAAAAAAATATATATAAGTATATGGTAAAAATGTTAAACGTTAAAAATGCGAGCATAAAACATGAAGAATAAGAGAGAAAAAAAAGGAAGCCTTGAGCGGAAGTGATGTAATTATGACGCTAAACCGTTTTCTTTGAGCGGGATAAACCTTTGGGATAGATCAGTGATAGTATATAAACTTGATTTCTACCTTAAACGTTTATTTTTAACGTTAGTTGTGTTTTGTGTCTGAGATGGCACTTCAAAATGAAGCTGACTTTCCGCCTGGCTTGGCATGCCTCAAAGTAAGTTTCAAAGCAATTTGTCACTGCTTATTATTATGCTAACATTATGTCTTTTTCTCTGCAAAGTGTTCCTTTAAGAAACACGTTGATCGTAATTTGTAACTTAACTAATGCAGTTCAAAGCAATTGATTTTAAGGGCTGTAGAGAGAATCCTTCTAACTCACCGCAATGAGTTACAAATGCTATGTACAGTTACTTGGCTAACTAGCATGATGACAACAGATGTAAACATACTGCACTTTACTTGGTTGCAAGCAAACTGCTTACTTTTTTCTTTTTTTTTTTTTCTTTTTTGTGAAAGAGGTTGCAGCAGTTGCAGCATAGCATTGTACTTTTGGCACTGCTGTAGTCACATATGATATAATGATTTGTACGCTAATCATTTTCCTCTTTTGTAACACTGTGGTTCATAATATATAATGGCAGGATACATTGTAGCCTACCTTGGTTTGAGTAAGAAACCAGCCCAAAACCTAATATAATGTTAATGTATGATTCTGTGTGTTTCTGTTTCTGTTTGTGGACAGCCATGTTGTGTATGGATATTTGAAATCGAAATATGGACTGTATTAAATACAGCACTAGTAAAATGTTATAGTTACATAAAAATGACATAAACACCTGTTTGTATATCTTTGATTTATGTTTGTTTTATTTATTTTTTTTTACTTTTTTTTTTTTTTTTTTACAGAATGTCGATACTCTGCTGCGGTGTCCAATTTGCTTTGACTTTTTAAATATTACAGTAATGACAAAATGCTCTCACAACTGTAAGTAATGTAAAGATTATATTTGAAACTTATTCTTTTATTTTATATTAACATAATACATTTATTCTTAATATGGCATATGATAAAATAAACATATTATTTTTATATATTTCACCAACAGTTTGCTCATTGTGCATCAGAAAGTTTCTTTCTTACAAGTTGCAGTGTCCAGTTTGCAACACAGTAAGTATAATTGTAACCTAGATATATAGCGAAGTATATCTCATGTTTTCCAACATGTATTTAGCTCATAACATATTTTCCCCTTTTGTTTCAGGAAACAACAGAACAAGATTTGAGAATCAACCGTTTATTGGATGAATTAGTCTTAAGCTTTCAAGCTGCAAGGTATACATGTCATAACTTTTTTCCTCTGAACCTTTCAAAAGAATAAATGTAGGATTAAAATTATTGGAATTGTAATAATAAAAGGAATAATAGTTAAAATGAAAACCACCTAAGTATTTAGAGGAACAAAACAAGAAACTTGGTTTGTGAGTGACTTATGTAAACCTCTTTCTTTTACCTCTCCAGCTGGTATTGTTATTATGGACCTGGGAAATACAAGGCCTGAGCAGAGAATCATAGTTTATTATGTTACAGAAAAGGTTAAAGCAAAGGCAGTTTTCAAGGTGAAGTCGTTTCGTCTCTAATTCCAAGACACTTTATCATGTATTTTATGATTCAGAGATCAAATGGTAAAAGAGCTGAGCTTATATCTCTAGAGGGAGGGGTTTGACCTGAAACTAAACCTGATGGACCAGGCTGTTCTGGTCTCATAGATGTTCGCTATGAAAGGACAGTGTGACTCGATGTGAGAGTCGTTAAAGGCTCAGATGAGTTGTTAGTGACACTGTTCCATTCAGGTGTTGTTGTTGCTTTAGATTTCAAAACACTGTTGTAAATACTAGGCAAAATGAATCTGAGGCCACCTCCTCTGTTCAAAGAGGGCTTTTCCATTTTAACAAAAATGGCTTCCTTCACAATTTCTCAAACCATCTGGCCCCTTTGGCCAAATTACGGACATTGCTGTCCTCAAAGGAATGTCTTTTCTCTTAAAGGTGGAGGTGGACTGCAGACTCAAACAGCAAATATTGATCTGTGTGTGTTGGCTTCCTATAAACTTCTACTTGGAGTGGCCTGTCCTCACAATTAACCACTGCGGTTGTCTATGATATCTTCACGGTTGAACTTGATGTTATTGTCCACAGCGTTGATGTGCTCTGTGAAAGCTTCTACTTCCTGGGTTCTGATTTTGACCCACGTATCATCAACATATCTGACCAGTGACTGGGGCATGAGTAGGAGTAGAAAACCTACTCCTACTAACAGAATACAACTTTTTTGAGTTGGGTATCTGGTTCATTGTCTGCTCATTAGTATCACTAAAAAAAACTCAAGTTATTATGATTGCCCCTTAAATGTCTGCATATATCAACATGATGCAGAGCACTATTATCTGTATCAGTGAACCATGAAAAGGTCTCCCTTGAAACTGGGCATAGCGATTATAATCACTGTTGTGAACAAGCGGCTTCTGAGCATCTTTCCTCCTTTATTTTTATTTTTTTTAATTTCCTGTTGTCCAGCATTGAATGGCTGAAAAATTGGATGCCATAATGAGAAACTCAGAATGTGTTGCTGTATTGTGGCAATAGACTTGTTTCAGACAATATTATTGTGGCCATAGTTTTGTTTTCTCTCTGTACTCTAAAATAACAATACAAGCAGTTTCTGGACTTGCAAACAGGCAGCAGGTGTTTTGTATTGTTAGAAGTGTGCTATTGTTCATGTTCACATTTATATTCAAATAACTTGCAGTTACCTTGGGCCCTAGTCCCAAAATAAATCATACAGTGCTTCCTGTTTTTTTTTTTTTAATCACATCTATATTTTACACAGTATAAAATAATGTTATTTTTTTGTGCAAAAGAAGTGCACATTAAGCGGTGACCTGTGAGTAATTAGTTCTAAATATTTTAGTGTAAGTGTAATATTAGTGTAATATATATTAGTGTAAGTGTAATATTAGTGTAATATATATGTAATATTTTAGTGTTAAGTGATTTTTCCTTGAGATAGCGATCATTATAGGATGTCTTTTACTATATATATCTGGATGGATGGATGGATCTATATAGATCCCATATTTTTATTTTGTTTAAAATAATATTTTCAGTTCTAAATGTACCTCCTGCTTTCCTGTTCTACCTTAAATATTAAAATCATGTAGCATAATCCCCAGGGTTTCCATGCAAAACTAAATGTTGGCATCTGTGCAGCATTGCTGAACATACAGTGGTACTGAGGTAGGAGGGGAGTATATTGACATGATGCATCACATTTGTCATAGAGCCCATGGCAGGCAAGCAGAACTGCTGTAATGGTAACAGTAAGCACAAAAGTTTTTAATATGGAAAGTGAAACGTCACAGACCTCATGAGTTCCATTTAATTGCCCTGCTGCCATTTGTTTGGTTGCAATCTTAAAAATGTAGAAAACAAAGTATCTGCTTTTCAGGAGAACGGGGAAGCCATAATTGAGCAAGTGCAGTCAACGTCAAAGAGCTCAATTTGCTCCAAGCAGTATTTATTTTCAATGCTGTTCTTGTCTTTTTAATGTTTTAGAGGACCTTGTGTCTATTATCAGCCGAGCACAGTGTATTGTATTTTTTGTAACTTTGCAGTTGTCAGCATGTGCATACTATGGAATGTTTAAAACATGTTCTCTACAATTTTTGTTCACAAACAACTTTCCTTTTTCAACAGGCAGCAGTTGTCAAAAACAATTTTTGAGTCTCCACCAATATCGCCAAAAACTCCAGCAGCAGCCGTCAGATGTAAGACTCCTAGAAATAAGAGTCTCAAGAGCAACAGTGCAGTTTTGAGTCAGTTTTTCCCCAAAAAGCCCAAAGAATCTAAGCAAGATGCTCCTGCCACTCAGTTTATCAAGGAGGAGCCGATGGATGTAGAGGAGCCATCTATTCAACACTTGATGCCAGTCAAAGAAGAGGACAAACCAATGCAGATTGTTTGTACTGGAGAAGAAACGGCACATTGTTCATCACCATCACAAGATGTAAAGCCTGTCATCAAAGGTAGTCTGTTTTCGGTTATTTGGGTTTTTCTTTATTGCGCTGCAGATTCTTATTACAATATGTTATTAAGCTTTATGGACAATAAGTGTGCTTCTTTGTGAGAGTGTATTTTATAAAAAACTTTCGGTTCATATCAGTTTTTTTTATCTTTGCCAGTGGATTGCCCTGTATGTTCTGTGAGTGTGGCGCAGCAATTTGTCAACAAGCATCTAGACATGTGTCTTGGCAGAGGAGAGAAGAAGGAGAGCTTAAGAAGGTAAAATAGCCACTTAACCATGACTCAAATGGAGGCTTGTTGGAGTGTTGCTTAGCCCAAACACTTCTGAATATGGTGAAGAATTATGGGTAACATTAGACATCCAGCTTTGCTTTTAAAGAAAAATCTTGATTATCTAAATATGAAAATGGCATATTTGTGTGATTTTTGTCTTTAAACCTCTGCTAGATTACTTTGCTATTTACTTTATACATTTTTATCAGTTTAGTCACGTCAAACCATCACTTCTGGACTGATTATACATACATACATATATATATATATATATATATATATATATATATATATATATATATATATATATATATATATATATATATATATATATATATATATATATATATATATATATATATATATATATATATATATATATATATATATATATATATATATATATATATATATATAATCTTTTTTTTTTTTTTTTTGCTGTTAGAATATATCCATGGTTGATTTATGCATTTCAGGAAACCTTTATGGTAATGAGTAAGAAAACAAAAATCAATCAGTCAATTAGTCTTTTAAATGCATGATAATTTGTTGTTGCAGTTTTATTATTACATCCAATCAGAAATCATTCAGCTAAGAACCATAAAAGTCTCACTTGATGGACTCTAAGAGTAGTGGTATTCAGTCTGAGTACTGAACTGACCACTTGTTTAGTTACTGGCTGGTAAATTTATTTGAAACCCCTCAACTGCTTACTGTTTCAGCTCCCTCGGAAAGACAAGACGTCCAATGGCAAAGCTGGTGTACAACCTGCTTTCTCTGCAAGAGCTGAAGAGAAGGCTAAAAGAATGCCACCTTTCAATGCAGGGCCCCCGAGATCAGCTCATCAAAAGACACCAGGAGTTTGTCCACATTTACAATGCTCAGTGTGACTCTCTGGACCCTAAATCTGGTAAGCTGGTCCATACTGATGGAAATCTAAATGACTCCAGTCTCCCATTGTAGGTCTTTAATGTACTTTGACAGTGTTCTGTTTACAGTACTGTTAGTTAATTCCACAATTGGCAGACAATGTATGTCATCCTTTATTTCCTGTCTTAACAGTTGAAGACATTGCCAAAGAAGTGGAGGCCAATGAGAAGATCAGGAATAAACTGCAAGAGAAAAAAAAAACTGTCAGTCCATCATCATCATACTGCTTTATTTATCTATTTATTGATTTAATTTTTTTACAGAACCTTGATTTTTTTATTTATTTTTTTATTTTAGATTAAAGTGAAATTAATGCAGGAACTTGCTTTTCAGTTATTTAGTTTTGTATGATAAGCATAACACATGTTTTCTTCTGCCTCAATGTGTTGTAGGTGATGTTTTTTTCAAAGAACCTCTCTGAGAAGGAGATTGATGAGATGCATTCAAATTATAGTAAGTAATGCATTGTGTGAGGCTTTGTGGAGAAACTGCTTGCTTTTACAGTGCGTACCCAAGGCGAATACGTTTGAATAGTGAATGAGTTCAAAAAGGAGAATACAAATGTTCCTTTCCAAGAATGGCAGTGTATTTTAACTTGTTTTCAATTTAGAGTACAAATTTGACTGAAGTTTTATATTGTGCCCTCTTTTAACCATGCCTTTTTCACTCAGTATATTTTAAAGCGTTTCTACTGAAAACCACTTTGGGGCAATTTTCCTTTCTAATATAATTGTCCACTCTGATTCATTGAATGAATGCCACCTTTGGTCTGTCTGCTTCTAGAGTAAAAGTGGGAATGCTTTTGTTTTTATGCAGACAGTATGTTTACGCTGTCACCATGTCATAATGCAGTCAATACACTGCTAAAGAGGATTTGTTAAGCCTGTCGGGGCTTTAAACATACAAATTAGAGGTCACAATATGGGCAATGTAACCATAGAGCCATCAGGGTCTCCATTGTGTCACAGGCCGGCTCATAGCCTGTGGCAAAGAATGAGGGGACACAGACAACATGGGTAGGCCAATCAAAAGTATTTATTAATTAAACTAACCATTAACTTTAACAAAGAAGAAGGAATGGAGTGTGAGTATGTCAAAATAGGAGGTGTATGTAGGGTGCATGGATGTGTGAATCTGTGTGTGTGAAATGACTGCAGACCTAAAGAAGACCACAAAACAACATAACCAACCAAACCATACCTGTAGGAGCTGAAAGAGAGACAGAGAGAGAAGAAGGGTTAGCGGGTGTTTAAATACCTGAGCCCCTCCCCTGCCTGCAGGAGGAACCGCCCCTGCCAGGGAGAGGAGGGGCCGTGACAATTGTGAAATACATTTGCACAGGTATTGCATTGCTGGACTGTGTTCATTTACTTTTTGAAGGTTAATGCTGATTATGGTTAAGTCTATCTCTATCCATGTTAAGTGACAGTTGCATTGGTGCTCCTTGTTTCAGGTGAAGCAACTGTACAAAATGATCTTTGATAATGAATCATTAATGTCTTCAGTCACTTCTGTTTTTCTAACTTTTTTTTAAAATATTTTTTTTTAACTTTTTTTTCAATTATCACGTTATTTCGTGATAACTTTATTCATCGGAAGCAACGTATTACGTAGCTTCCGTAGCAATGCGAGGAAGCAAAGTGGAAGCATGGCGTTGCATTTGTTTGTCTTATTGATCAACTGGATGGACACAAAAAGACGTACGGATATAAATTACATCATCTCAACTGTATTCAGGCTGGCTTTGTCATGCTTCCTTGCATTGCTACGGAAGCGTAATAACAAAATTACGTGATAATTATCATGAAATAACGTGATAGTATCACAAACTGTGATATTTATCATGTAATAACGTGATAGTATCATGTTATTACATGATACTGGCAAAAAAAAAAAAGTCAGAAAAACAACATTGACAGTACTACGCTTCCGTAGTGTATAATGCTTATGCAGCTTTATTTACTTGGTGCAGTTTCCTGGCCTATTTACCTTTTTAAAACAAATAGCCGGTAAGATGTTCTGTGCTACTAAGTGATTCTGACTTTCCAAAGCTTTAAAGTCCTGGACGACTGTATTACTGTTTGATAGGGTTACTGCCCCAGTCACACACCCCAGTAGCCACTGGCCATACGGCGCTGATGCATGAAGAAATTCAAATTTTCTTTTTTCTTAAAGCTGTTTAAGAGTCTCCTTCATAATAACCTCTGCTTCTATTACTTAATACAAATCCACTTTAAATATAATTTGCATGGACTCTGGTCCATGTCTGTAGCTTCGGGCAGAGGTCAGACTAATACATTGGCATTCGAGAACATTATTTGAACCCGTGTTGACATCGTGGAAGAAGATTAAAAGCTTGTTACAAATAACTGTGGAGCTAACTTTACAATTGGTTTACAAATAGCTGTGACTCACAGAAGGTGAGTTCTATAAATAGCCAAACTGCTTTGATTTATCAGAGGAGGATGTGGATGACTCATTCTGCCGACATAGGGAATGGGGAATGTGCAGACAGGAAGGTGAAAAGCAGCAGACACACACACAGCAAATATACCCAGGATCTACAGCCGCCTCATGTAAGGGTTCCTTGTGTTTTCTTGTTCTAACTCAATCAGGAGTTTGTTATATAGAAATTATTCTCACAAAGCTTGGAAACAGAGAAATCCTGTCTTATTCAATCAAGACAATAACTGTTCATAGTTTTTATTACTCTTACCTAAACTACTATTATGCAGTGCGTTAAGACCAGCAGCAGTCATTTTATGCTCTAAAAACCAAACCTATTGCAGATCACAAATTTATGGAATCTTTCAAGGTCAAAATTTGGCAAATATAATCTCTGTGATCCCTTCGGTTCCAAACATCTCATAAGAAAAATGAGTCTGCTTTCTGCATACTTAAACTGCTAAGTTCTGCTCAGCTGAATACACTTACATTTTATTGTTGAAGGGCAGCATTCTTCCTGAGTGGGCTGTATTTTCACTTGCTACATAAAAGACATCAGGTTAACTTTACCTTTACATCCGGGAATATTGACAAACTTGTCTTCTGCTCCACAGGGAAGCAGCACTGCAGTGACTTTACCCATCTGATGGCCCAAGTCCGAGGACGCCTACAGACTACGAGGTCGGATGAGATCAAACAGGCCACCGGTAAAGGAGAGGATGTAGGCAGTACACCCTCTACAGGTAAAGTTATATTTACTGTGTTGAAGCAGAATATAAACCTCTATAAAACATGCTGTGCCAAGTTCACCTTGCCTTTTTTGTTAAAAAATATCCCCTTCAGGATATGAAATGGATGGCAAAAGTCACTGCTGTTCCATCTATGACAATTTGATACAGAAAGGGGGATTGTATATAAATGCAAGGTTCAAGGGACCATATATCTTTTACTTTTACCTCACAGGTTGATTCCTTTTGGCCTCCTGACATAATAACTAAATTTTGCCTCATTGTTAACACATTACAGACTCGAAGAGCGCCGAGGTGATGTATATAGAAGATAGTACTTCTGAAGAGGAACAATGTGCAAGGGAGACACCAAGTCCTTCATGCAGTGATGTGTCAATCAGCAGGTGGGTAAACTTTGCAGCAATCCCTTTGAATAAGTCAATTGACTGGTACTAGCACTAGTGCTGATAAACATCAGTCAATGACAGTATTGCCTCCACATTTCCTCTATAAATGAAATGACTATAGGCTAAACCATTTTACATGTCAATTTATTAAAGCAGTATGTCCAAGCCATGGAAGTAATGGCAGAGTACCTTATACTTTTATATAAACCTTCATATTTTATTCTGCTTAAAAGTCTTGTATGCGCATTTTATTTATTCAATTGCATGCGCAACTTTTACTTTTTGTACTTTACCTGTCTAAGAGCTGCTGCAAAAGTGCATTTCCAATTTTCAAAGTTCAATTTTCAAATGTTAAAAACAAAATTCTGTTATATTGTGTGAGACTCTCTCCTTGTGTTTTGGTAAATTAAATTAAAAGTCCATTTCTTGTCCTTTTCCTTAGGCCTTACCTCGTAATTAAGAAGGTAGCTGCCCTAGGCACTTGAGGTAACTGTTGCGTGAAAAACTCAGGAGAAAATGCCAATCCCACGATGATACTAGGATCCAGACTGCATAATGTGTAGCTCATTTTCCTTATATTCACACTTGTGGATAAATACCTGGCTGGCAGTTAAACAATAACATGTTATTTCTGGTGGCATGATTGTGATTAATTGAAAGAATAAATCGTAAAAGTCTATTACCTAGGGATGCACCGAATGTTCGGCCACCGAAATTATTCGGCCGAAAATAGCCAAAAAAAGCACTTTCGGTGTTCGGCCGAATAAGTAAAAAGGCCGAATAAATTTTGCAGAATAATGACGTTTTTAATGACGCAATCAAATTACCCGCGCGGAGTGAGAGGCGCTCGCTTTATGCAGCAAACATGTCAGCCGTGTGGAAGCACTTTAAGGTGTCGGAGAAAGAGGCAAAAACGGCCGTTTGCAGACATTGTTCTGCTAAATTGTCCAGACATCTGCAAAAACGAAAGTGAAACAGACCACGGAGTTAAAACAACTGAACATGCGGTCTTAGAAGCTGTCAGCACATGATTTAGACAGGCGGACTCAGAACCCCTGTACAGCTTTGCTACTGTGCTTGATCCACGATATAAAGATCATTACTTGGATGTGGGGAGAAAGATGCGCACACGAGAAATGATCCAGGCCGAGTTGGATTTGGGAAAGCCGCTGGGTAATGGAGACGGTCAGGTGCACAGCCAGGAGATGAAAACAGCGCAGAGAGTAAACGGGCTCGTACTACAGATTATCCGCGCACAGTCTCGCTGTCTGACTGGTAAGATTTTATTTATATTTTGGATTATGGTAACACTTTATAAGTAGTTTCTATTTTTAACATTAACTAACAATGAAAACCCCTTATTAACAGCAGTTATTAATCTTAATGTTAACATTTACTAATACAGTATTAAAATTAAGTATCACATTTGTAATTTTTGAATTAAAAAGTATCAAAAGTGGTAGGCCTATTTGTTAAAATTGTGAATGCACTCATACTAACATGAACTAAATATTTTTTTATTATCTTAAATTAAGGAAGATTAATAAATACCATGACAAATGTATTGCTCATTGTTAGTTAAATATTTTGAAATTGTATTTTTGTTATTTGATTTTTTTTTATCTGAAAAGCAACACAAAATAGTAAAAAGCAAATTTTTACTATTTAATTATTGTAATGGTGAAAAAATTGTCAAAATAAATGGAAAAATGTGAAACACTGCATTCGGTATTCGGCCTTCGGCCAAGCATTTCATTATTATTCGGCTTCGGCTTCGGCCAAGAATTTCATTTCGGTGCATCCCTACTATTACCTATTATTACCAAGTGCAAATGATGACAATTAGAACCTGCGCTATCTCTGACAGTCACATGTGTTAATTCAAGTCAAAGTGTTGCTAGAGCATCTCTTCAATAACCTGGATTCCAAAGTCTATTTCTATGTAACTACATGCCCATGTTCGATTGTAATTATCATAAACAGCAGAATCAAACAAAATACATATGCTTCTTCCTTGAGGTGAACTCTTTTAGTGGTCTGGAGACTGTTTCACACTATGCTCATTTACACAGCAAAGTACTTGTATGAGATGGAAATTAAAGTTTAGACTGCTGTTTGGATGGATCATAATAAACTAAAGCTGTGCAAACCACAGGGGAATTGTGCTACACTGTAGGTGCATCAGGTACATGTGAAGGCTATAGGGTTAGCACCTGCTGCCAGCACATGAAAGATATGTGTGGTTTTTTTATGTTGTTTTGAAGTGTTTGCTTCAGGGAGCCTCGAGTTTGAAATCAGCCGGAGATATAAAAATCAACTTAAGGATTATTTTTTTCTCTCTCAATTCATGTTCTGGGCTCTTGTACTTCCTTAATATGTATTGATCTCTTATTTTTATGATTTGCACAGTGACACCTTGGTCTTCCAAATTTGTCTTGTTTTGTTATTACCAGCATTGGATTAGTGCTGCATTAAAAATATTCATGTGTTAAAGTTTTTTTTTTAAATGTCTCCCTATTTTTTCCCTTGCAGTTCTGTTTCAGACATCTTTGGTCCTGAGCCTCCCAGAAAACTTGAGTAAGTTTATTTGCTGCTTAATCATTAATGTATTTGCTTTTCTACCTACAGCTACTTGGTGTTCCATATTGATATGTTTGGCAATACTATCTGTAGCTGACAGGATAGTTGTCTTTGGTCAGTGAATATAACCAATGTCATATTAATACTTAGATAAGCAGTCATATGACTTGTATAACCATATTCTATCTTGCATAAGCTTTGATAGTGTTGTCACGATACTGGAATTTCTAACTTCGATACGATACCTTCAAAAATATCAATATTCGATACCATTTTCGATACCGAAGGGAAAACAACTGGCAAAATTTTATTTTTTTTTATTTAAAGATAAATATAACATGTCTAGATAGAACATGACAATGAGGTATATTTTACATTAACAAAAATGTCTTGAGGTTGTGCACTTGTTCAAAGGCCTCTGAGATTGTCATACATTCAGAAACCAATAGTGCAAGTAAAAAAAAAACTTGTATTTTCAAGTAAAATCTAAAGCTCAGCTGGTATCGATACTTCGGGAAATGAGTATCGTATCGTTTGAGATATTTCTATAAATATCGATATTTTTGACAACACTTAGCTTTAATAACTCCTTGTGGTTTTTAGTGTCATTTGTATAGGGAAGGCAAAACATTAGCTTATGAGCAAAAATATGTGCAATAGGATAAAATCACAGAATGATTAGACTTAAATGTACTTTTCCTATCTCCATGAAGTACATCACATACTGTATATACGATATACCATTGGTGGTAACAACTGTTACATCTGTTGTTTAGAATGAACTTAAATGATGTATTTCAATACAGGACATTACATGAACATGATTTTAATCCACTGACATACTGCATATGTTTTATATGCTACTGGTGAGATGGCCTCATTAAATATCCTGTGAGTCACAGTGAAGCCAGCTCTCTTCCTTTGTCTGCTCTCACAGATAATGACTCGCAATCATCTAAAAAGTTGTCCTTGAATGATGAAGCAGTACAATGATGTGAAGACGTAGGGATAAAGTGTTAAAATGCTGTTCCACATTTAGAAATACATTTCCTACTGAGACAGCATTGCTGTCTATTTGAAAGTTGTTTCAGATAGGCAAGACAGCCTGCCTTTGTTTTGGACAGTCACGGGTCCTCTCTCCTTTTGGCAGTATACACATTTTTGTTGTAATTTGTACAACAGGGCCATTGGTCCTTGAAATGACTCTAACTCAATGGGAGGACGCTGAGTGTGTTTTTAACAGTTATAAAAAGAATCTTGACTAAATTCGCAATAAAGACTTTCTCTCCATCTACAATTTTGTCGGTGCCCAAGCTGACACTGTTCATGATTTCCAGACCAAGTTAACACTGGTCATACATTTGAACTGCCTGCTTAACACTTACCTTTTTCACACTGTAAAAATCCAAACCAAATTCCTTGTGCTCGGTGTAATTCATTAACGCATTCAATTGTCACTGCCTACAAGGTGATATACTAATTATCTGAGGCAGCACTTGATGCAACACCTCAACTACCTCCACATGTACATTGTTATGGTGGGGGTCTTGTATTGAGTGGCCTCCAATTTAAGTCAATGGAGCTACTGTAATGCTTTTGTAACTGAACCTTACATTGAGAGCTACTGGACTCACACCTAGCAAAATATTTTAACCTTTTGCAGCAGCGCCTTCAGATTAGTATTTAAATATGTGAATTTTGAATTGACTGTAAAAGTGAAAGACATGTTTGTTTCTGGTAACAAGTCCTCCCTGTCAGCATAAGTGAGAAAACTAGCACTGAATAGAAATGCTGCCACACTGTTAATTTGAATTTGAATTCTTACTGGCCTGGTAGACAACCTGTTTGTGATAACATCCCAAATAGTTTCTCTTCAGTGAATAACAAATATGGATGCTCTCATGCTGTGCTCTCCTCTCCTTCCTGTTCATTGATGGCTGTCCTTAAGTTAAACGTCACCCATGCTCCTAAGACTGTAGGCCCTAGTTGTAATACTGGCTTTTTACCTTTCCATAAGATTTTTGTTTCATTAAACTAAAGGTTACCTCTGATAATGTTTTTCAGAAAACCCGAGACATTGGAAAAAAAGAAACCATCCAGCTCAAGAAAAGATAATGCAATGGCATTGTCCATTTTGGGAAAACGGCATCGTAAAACTTAACAAAAGACTCAAGGGCACAACGACTTCAAAGACTTGATCAATACTTATAAAACATAAAATGATGACTTTGCACATTCCACTGACATTTCTATGTTTGATTGTAGATAGTTGAATTGTCTAATTCATACAATTTGCATAGCTGCTTAAAGGGAATAAACTTGAACTCAATATGTTCTCAGAATTGGCAGGACTTAGTGTATTCTTGGTTAGATGTAGACAAATGTTCACAATTTTCAATTATTTTGTCCAGATCTAGGTTGGCGTTGCTGATCTTACATTTTAATCATTTGCTGCTTTTATTTTTTCTTTTATGTTGTGTATGTAATATTTTTTTGTTGGTTAGTTCAATATAAAGTAAAGTTCATACATTAGAGAATGTTTGTTTTTATTTTATTTTATTTTTATGTAGTGTTTTATTAAATGTATGTTCACACTGCTGCTAAAAGGCAGGTGAAAATGGTCATCCTATATGTACACTGATGTAATTTACAATTTCAAACTTAAAATAGATTTCCAAATGATAGTTTTCTTTGCACAAAAATGAATCGGAGTCCATTTAATCCAATAATCTCTGCTTGTGTAAAGTTCATGCTGACACTAACAAGCGTGTAAACTTCGGGTAAACATCAGATGATGTTTGGGATCAAGCCTTGATTGGAAGCAGATCTTGCCTGGAGCCTTAAACAGCTGCTTGTGACTCTCCTGTTGTAGACAAGCCATAATGCTGACAGACATTGCTGGATTCTCATGCAGGTTCCATACTCGCAGCTGTCTGGGATTGACTCGGGCTCCTGTTTTTGTAAACACACTTTATTTGTCTGTGTCCCCGTGTCAAGAGGGATATCTGTCTTAACACATGGCAAATGGATTACAACACCCATAAAGCTTTATTAACTGGCTGACATGTCTGCTAGTATACACTTACCTGTGTTCTAAAAGCTCAGCACAGATGTGAATTACTCTCAAAACCTTGTAAGAAAGTATGACCAATGGGAATGTTACAGTGACGCATAAGATAGAATTTTTAAAGAAAGCAAGGCCTCAGATCTACAGGGACTATATTAACCCTTAGGATGGAACGTTACATGATTTGCTCCAACATTTAGCCCCCGGACAAAACCGAAACCTGGTAGGTAAACCAGTGTTATAAAATAAATAAAATGTATTGTCTGGTTTCGGAAATATAGTGTATGGATGTATAAGGTTTTCTGTAAGCCAAGCTAACCCAATGAGACATCATAAATCAGACTGCCTTAAATCCATGAAACCTCTAGAGTTACAACTTGCTATAAAATAAATTAGAGGACATTTTTGATCAGAAGCAACCTTTTACGACATTATACTTATAAGCTTTTGTAATTTGTCAAAGACCATTTCATGACTTTGTACTATATTCCACAGGGTCATCTGTCTCTGAGGGAGATGCATCATAAACTGTGCAATCCGTAACCATCAATGAGATTATTAAATATTTTCCATTTCTGCTATATATCTCGGGGCGTGTGTGTCTGTTATTAAGCTCCAGCATGACCATTAAAAATATCAAACTAATAATCATGACTGTTGACTAGTGACATGATTAATACTTTAGGTGCTTTTTTTAATAAAAACTTTTGATATTGTTAATTTTTTATCTGAGTGTGAGGCTAAAGCAGTTTTGGGGAACATAGACCAACTGCAGAGGGTCTGTCAAATCTATCGGTAAACAAAGAGTGGACAGACTTGACAATCACACCGAGATTATATTCATCATCTTGCAATGAATGGTGAATGCTAAATTAAACAACTCTCTGGGCTGAAGGGGTCCACAATAAACATTAGCAGAGCTGATATTTAGGAGCTGGTCTGGATCTGTTTTCATTCACACTCTTGGTTTTAATAATTCTCAGTGAGCTTCTTATATGCCTGTATATTGACTTTGGCTATAAATCATAATATGACTTCTTATACTCACCCTTATACTTTATACAGAACAGGAAAGATTCGTTTTAGAGGAAAAAAATCCAGCTTGCCTTCTGTGCACTTCTTGTTTACATTACACAATGACAGCAATCACCAAATATTCCATTTGCATGAGAATGGCTTTTAACATTTAGCTGCACTTGAATAAAACAAAGCATGAATCAAAATGTGCTTGCAATCACAATCTTTTGTACTTTAAATAAATTGTACTTCTGTTGTTCAGAGCAGCATATCTGGGGAACAGACAAACATTTAGTCAGGAAACTGCAGACGACTTTATGCTTCGAGTGTGTTCTCTGTATGTGTGTTGCGTTAAATGTGAACAAGTTTGAGTGGCATGTGTCTGTCTGGTCCTACCCTTGCTGTTTCCCACGCTGCACCCTGAGGAAGAATTGAAACGGGTTCAATTGATTTACATTCATATTTTTCTTTTTAGAGTCTGACCTTCAGGAACAGTTTTGACCTTGAATTGAATGTTATGGCTTAAAAGATCCTTGTAAAAGCGCCAGAGGTTAACGCAAACTACTCCCAGCCCTTTGTACAGTGTGTTGTACTGAAACTTATTTAGTGCTCTGACCTGTATTTAGAGAAATGCCTTACCAGCTCATACAGAGATAAATGGGCTTCTCTTTTTGGCATAGTGGGGCATGACTTTACATTTAAAGCCATCATTTAACTAGAGACCCTGGTTTATCCACTCTTCTCCCACATTTATACTTTGAGTCGCTGTGCCAAGGGCATTTACCGTGATCCTCTCTGACAGCGCCGGTGTTACCCTTTTGAAAATAACATTACGAGTTAACTGAGGAACGCATTTAAGACGCTCACTAAAGAGGCAGATGAGAGGTTTATTAAAGGTGAAATACATTCGCATCCAGACTTTTATAAGAGACTTGTAATTGCTTTATATGATCATAAATCTGGAGTGAGGCCTGGTGGCTTGAGCCTTTGTGTAAGTCTGCAGAACAGTTAATAAAAAAGGGAGGGCATAGTGTGTCCCTCGTGGCGTCCTGTTGGGGGTACTCGAGGAAAATGGGGTTCGGTCCCTGTACGACCGGAGCAGGAGCTTGGTTCATTGCTGGCAGTAAGTCAGACCTATTCCTGGTGCATGTTGGACTCCGGCAGGGCTGCCCTTTGTCACTGCATTATCTCTATAGACAGGATTTCTAGACGCAGCCAGGGGCCGGAGGGAGTCTGCTTTGGGGACCACAGGATCTCCTCTCTGCCTTTTGCAGATGATGTTGTCCTGTTGGCTCCATCAAGCCAGGACCTTCAGTGTGCACTGGGACGGTTTGCAGCCGAGTGTGAAGCTGCTGGGATGAGGATCAGCACCTCCAAGTCTGAGACCATGGTTCTCAGTCGGAAAAGGGTGGCTTGTCCCCTTCAGGTTGGTGGAGAGATCCTGACTCAGTGGAGGAGTTTAAGTATCTTGGGGTCTTGTTCACGATTGAGGTAAAGAGGGAACGTGAGATTGACAGACGGATCGGGGCAGCTTCTGCAGTGATGCAGTCGATGTACCGGTCTGTCGTGGTAAAGAAGGAGCTGTGCTGTAAGGCAAAGCTCTCGATTTACCGGTCAATCTACGTTCCTACTCTCACCTATGGTCATGAGCTCTGGGTCATGACTGAAAGAACAAGATCCCGGATACAGGCGGCTGAAATGAGCTTTCTCCGCAGGGTGGCTGGGCGCTCCCTTAGAGATAAGGTGAGGAGCTCAGCCACTCGGGAGGAGCTCAAAGTAGAGCCACTGCTCCTCCACATCGAGAGGAGTTAGCTG
Source organism: Perccottus glenii (assembly GCA_024416835.2). NCBI lineage: Eukaryota > Metazoa > Chordata > Actinopteri > Gobiiformes > Odontobutidae > Perccottus > Perccottus glenii. The sequence goes on from CM044546.2 coordinate 47,533,079, forward strand.
AGGTGGCTCAGGCATTTGTTCTGGATGCCTCCTGGACGCCTACTCGAGGAGGTGTTCTGCCCATGGCCCACCGGGAGGAGGCACCGGGGAAGACCTAGGACATGTTGGAGGGACTATGTCTCTTGGCTGGCCTGGGAATGCCTTCCCTGCCGCCCTTGCGACCCGGCCCTAGATAAGCAGAAAAATATGGATGGACGAGTTACATTTAAATATTTTTTGAATTAACTCCACTATTATATAGTGAGCTGCCATGTACTTTCTGTGATCGTTAGAACAGTATGTACAGTATGTTAGAATTATCTTTTATTATTAGAGTTGGTGTTTTAGATTTAGAGTGGACCTGCCCAAGGGCTGCAAATGGAAATAACCGTACAGCTAATTCTGGCATGAGGCATCTCTTCTCTCTTTGAGACTAATGTTTTTGTGTTTTGGCCTTATTTAAATACAGAAAAAAAAGTTAAAATGCAGACAAAGGTCCTTGTGAGACAATCAAATAAATTTACTAAGTTGAAGCACAGCACAGCCATCCTTCAGTGTTAGTAAAAGAAAGATGTTGGTTAAGCGTGTTTTGCTGTGGGCTGGATTTTGAAAGCAAACTCAAATAGTGATTCATTTTTATTTATACAATTTTTTGTACTTTTTATTTGTAAAAGTGCAAGAATTAGCCAAAGAATAATATCAATATGCTTCATCAACATATCTGGAATGAAACTTTCTAGGTCAAAGCACACACGGGATATTCAAGCTGCTTTTTTAAGTTAAAGGCCTAATAATGTGGAACACAGTGTACACAGGGCCATAGACGGGAGTGAAGTCGTCCAGTCTGTTCTTATCTCACCAAGACAAAAGAGAAAACGGACCTTCAAGACAAATAAGTGCTACGGAAAAATCCATTTTCTGGCTGCGTTAAATGCTGTGTGAAATTTGTTTTGGTTAATACAAATGTCAGGTTTTAGTTTAATACATTGTTCACAGTGTGCTCTCTGCAGTTTTCTTGTCTTAGAGACTGAATTAAAGCAGTCTGTCCCACTGACATCTTTCAATTCATCAGGACAGATCCCAGCTGCAGACATCAAATCTATACCTTCTTTAATAGCCTGTATTATCATGTGCCTGAAAAAAAGTACGTGCGAGGGTTCTGCAGGAAATAAATTGAACAGCATCCACTGTCGATTCTGACAAGTCTATTATCCTTAGGTAGTCTGTCACCGGGGGACAAATGTACAATACTGTTCATCCTCATCCTATCTTTCCACACACCATATGCCACCTTTTCACCTCTTCCATCATGCACAGAGCACTCAGAAAAAATAATGCCTGTGCTTTTAATGTGATATATTTTCATCTGTAAGCCACTTAAAGTACAGTTTATGCCAACTGTTCTGCTTTGTTTTAAAATGTGTTTTCAGTTTTTCTATAAGCTTACTGATTTTTATTCATCTAAAAAGCTGGAGGAAGGAAATGGTCCATGCTGTTTAGTTTTACGTGTGGTGTTGTGTTTTCCACTGAACATTCTGTGGTCAATGGATGTAACATTTCAATAAATATGGAATGATTTTCTGTGTGTTTTAGATGGAGTCCAGCTCATGGATACTCACATCTTGTTCTGTTAAAACGTCTTCCTCCCTGACTTTTAGAAGCCTCTGAGCAACAGGACTCAAGAGGAATAGAAAAGAGCCGGTGGGCATGCAATCTGTCAGATATTACAGAAACCCTTCCAGGAATTGGATGTCTGCCTGCGCGGTGTATTGGAGGCAAAAGATAACTAGTGATTATAGTATGGTTGCAAAAAAGAAACATCCCCCAAATCCTTACACACAGCAGCTCTGCTATTTATTTATTTTTTATTCGGTTTGTGTGTGAGGCAGACTTCAGGGCCCATTCTGCCAGTCATTCTTCAATTAACTCTCCCAAGTGGCAGCTTCTTCACAGCTTTCTGCCACTAAAGAGCCACCAGGGTCTTTCATCCTTGATTAGCTTGTATTTGTATTCTGCGCAGGAACAATGATGCATTTAAGTAATAAAAGGTTTCATGCATCAAATAAAAAGCATCTGAACATTTACTCAGAAAAGAAGACTTCAGACATGGTATTGTTTATACTGCACATATACTGTACTGTATACCTAAACATCTGGTTTGTTTCAGTCTCACTCCATCTGACCCCACTTACAACTTCAACAACCATGTTATGAACTTTTAATAGGAGTTGAGATTGTTTCCCTGCCACTAAAACTTGAACAAGCCATGAATAAACACACTGCATTTTGTGAATTTATATTAAAACAGAGGTTAGGAAATGTATTAGTGAGCGCACATTCAGTCACCAGTCACCTTTTCATAATCCAAATTATCTGATAGACCAACCCTTTATTAAAAATCTGTTGGAGACAAATGCTATCATTTACTTTGAAAGTTGTGTTGGAAAAGTGGTGAGAAAGTGTCAAAAATGAGGAATATAAACAAGCAGAAAATTCAATTGGAGTCTCTTAAACTCTGTGGAACTCATTTAAACTCCACATCGCCATTGCCAGGAAATAATTTCACTCCCAAGCGGTTTCTCCAAACTTCATTTTCCAAATGTCAATTATACAGATGGACTAACATTATCCTCACTCATTATTTTAGGCTGATTTCTTCTGATGGAGCCTAACTGCTGATAACCACCTTCAGTGCATGACGTCCGTGTGACGCATTTGAAGTGGTTCTGATCCTTTTGGGACTTGAGTGTGTGAGCCGTGGCACATCTGCTAGAGACATTGTATGCATGTTTAGGATGGATGATACCACTCCTCCTTTGCACCGCTGGGACACAGTAATGGAATAGCTTAAAAAAGAGCCCTACTCATCCATCACTGTGGGCGCTGCTGGAGAGCCCTGACCTTACCATCTCTTTACTGAAATAAATTAGCACTTATGTACCTTGAAGGTCTGTGTCTTTCATAAGAAGTTATGGATATTGTATCTGTTCCTTTACTTTGATTAAATATAGAGATGCTATGAGAACAGTGTACCAGATTGTACAGCACAATCATCTAAAAATCCGCAACACTGCATAAGTTCCTATCAACTACCAAACATATTGTTGATAGAAACATCATGGAAATATTAATTAATATGGACAATGAATTTGAGAGAGAATGAGCATATCCTACATCTTCATCATCTGTTGCCAATGTTGTAAGGCATATAATAAAACAAAATAAATTGTGCTTTTCTTTTGTCTGTGATTGGGTGTATCTTCTTCAGTCACATTTTGTTCTTATGATCACATGTCAGTAGCATCTGTTCTGTTTCTGTGACATTATTAATTCTTTTCAGAATGAATTATCTCACAATTAAATGTGTCATTACTTTTGGCCATTGTTTTACACTGCCTTAGAAGGACATCTTTTCTAATATGATATATACTGTATGAAATTAATCAAGCTTTTTAATCACACATCGGTTTTAATCAGACCCCAGTGTCAGGAACAAGTCTTTAACCACACTTGTGCATATATCTATATCTCCGTCACCACGTGTGACTATATCATGTCATTCTCCATTTGACTCATGTGGCCTCTGCATTGTTTGCTCTGATATTGTGATTGATATTTTCAGTCCAGTGATGGTTAGTCTCAGACCAAACGTGATGTGTAGCTGACTTTGTGAGGATGAGACAGGAAATTAACTAAGAAAATCCAATTCATTTAGTGCTTTATATTCCTGGTGATGTAGCCTTTGAAACATAAAGACATATTGTGGCACTAAAGGATCTGCCTGACGTCAAGCTGTATGTTAGTGGATTGTGTACTTGTTGACTCCTGTCTGTACATTTTGATGGGAAAACAGTCATTTCAACAGTTGGGGGTCAAGTGGAGGAGATCTTATTGAATCTAGATCACTGACTTTAAAGGTTAGACATGTTGGCTTTAAGGTCTGTCTTCAAGAAATGAATGTAACACGTCCCTGATTACAGCAGAAACACGCTTCCCTCGATTATCATTTATATTAACTCCCGGATACTGCTTTGTAATTTAAAGATGACTTGTGTCGATACATTACTTTGCATGTCATTATAAATCTGTAAACATCCTGGATATTGTAGAGCTGTTCCCAGTTTTCACAGTCGGCTGTTGTTTATGTTTTGTACTGATTCACAATAAGCACAAAGACATTTTCAGGAAATAAACATAAAAAACAGCCTGACAGTGACATAAACAGATTTGTATGGGCACAACAAGTAAGCAGACAATTTATGCAATGACAGTTACCTGTATCCTCACAAGGTGACCTACCTTAACCTTCCTTGCTCCTTTAACTAAATTCCTTGTGTCCTTGAAGCAACATGTGGCACCAATCAAAGTTCTTAGACATTTTTCTTACCTCGAGACAGTAAACTGTGACATGAAGGTGTGTTGTCAGTGACCTATTCATGAATAAAGTGACTTTAACTCTTGGTGGGTCTTTTGATGAGCTGCTCAGTAAACTCTTTATTATATATTTATTATTTTTCTCCATATAAAGGAGTAATGAGATTGTCTCATGAGAATACTTTTAGAGAATTTAAATAAGTCATTAAATGAAGAAATCTCTTGAGTGGACTGTCATTAGAAATCTGGTAAGGAATGCATCCATTGCTGCTCTGCTTGAGTAAATAATGATTATAAGAATAAAAAGGATACTAATGCAGACTGAATGTAATCCTTTGTCTTTCTCTTAATGGGGTGATTATAAGTGAAGTTTCATTTGCTAAGAGGATTATGTTTTGATTCAGCTTAATTGGATTATTAATCATCTCTTCGTTGTTCTTTGGTGTTCAGCAGAAAAGCTGAGTGAGAAGGTTCACTTTCCAGATTTTCCGCGATGTCTAACAATAATATAATCACAGTTGGAGCGCAAAGTTTGCCAGGAAAAGTGGGTGACGCATATTTTTTTTACAGTTATGCAATCATGTGACTCACAGCTTGAATACCCCCAAACTATTGTGCATTTTAAGATGTAACTAGTTTAGATGACACTCCATGCACAATATTGTTTTTGTGTGAAAAGATGCTTCACCAATAGGTATCTTTCACTCGATATGATCTGTCTACATAATAACTGACAGCTTTTCAGTTACTTTATATTTTACTGTATAACACTCCAGTTTATATTGACTTGTATTTAGCAGAAAATAGGAGAGATGTCAGTAGAAGGATTTTGAAAAGGAACCAATTAGAAATGCATTAAAACAGAAAAAATGCTGCCATTTTAAATCTGCCATTCTCTTTTGTCTAGGTCATATTAGGTCAACAACAACTGTGCCGTATGGATTTTCCTTCAAAAACAACATAAAAAACACATTACTACAGTGTATCTGAGGTAGAGAGCATGACATATCTTTGTGATAAAATTGCTGTTTCTGAGCCTCTTGAGTTGTACAATGTTGTACAATTTGTATCCCATAGAATACACAATTTACACTGCAATCCATCCAGTCCTCGAATACAGCGCCAAACTGTTTTATTTTTACAGATGTCAGATTAAATATTTCCCTTTAAAGTCTATTTAAATGGTGCATACAACATGATCAATTTCACCAGTTCATCAAGTTTGACCTTTGAAATAAGTTATATAAGAGAGCGTTTTCAAAACAGTTGTAACAATTAAAATACAAAAGTGAGCAAATCTGATGTACGTCATGTGTTCAAACCACTTCAAACTCAAACAGACTCCTAGGGCTTTTTGGGAAAACTGTCTTGCCTAAACAAATATATATATACATAGCAATTCACCAAAATCCAACAAAGAAGTGAGTTTTTGACCCAGTGACTTTGTGGCTGGTGGCAGAATGAATCTGACATGAATTATTTAAGGTGAGTGTTACTGGCATGCTGCTGGAAAGATAGATTTTGGTGCTTTTAACAACAACCATAGAAGTGTCTGTCCTCTCAGACACACACTTTGAGCCAGCAGCTAAGTGGTGTATTGTAGTAATGGTTCAACTGGTTTCAAAGAGCACTGATTATCCTTGATCACGTACAGCCCCGTCCCTTGTCCGTATCATTCACTGTCTGGAGTGAAGGAAATGCTGTTCTTACAATCCTCACCACATTCAGTTTTAAAGAACAGCACAACTGACACAACTGAGTGACTTTGAAGATGTCACGTCTTCCTCTCGTGTATTGCATACACAGGTCTTGATGGGACGCTGTCCAAACAAACCCCTGTCTCTTTGCCAGTTCTCAGTAGCTTCTTTATCTCCCTTTGCTCTTTCTGCTTTCGACTCTCAAGGTCAATGAAATGGCCGTTCACTGTTAATCGTTGTCCCATTGTGCTGCTTCTGCTTCAAACACTCCAATTGCTTGCCATTGGTTGGATTGCTAAGTAAACAAAAAAAAAAAAGAAAGTTAGATAAGTTTTGATTTGTAAAAATTACATCAAATAAAAGTCCTTATTGAATTAGGACTCTTTGTCTTGTATCATTTTGGATATTGAGTTAGTTAATGTTGAGTTTAACCCTATAAAAATATCCAATAACAATGGAGACAGCATTTTTATTACAAATATATTCTATTCTATGCTACATTATTAGGTCTCTGAGGCCATTCTTCTCTGCCTGGTTGTCTATAACATTATAAAATGACATTTATGGTTATCCTTATGTCTAAGAATAGCATTTGTTAAAGGTTAAAAAAAGATATGAAGGCATTGTGTAAAATAGAAAATACACAGCAAACCTTTATTTGATAATTGAGAACACGCTGCATAGGCACATCTGTAGGCCTAAGCTTTAATGCGTGAAGATGAAATAAGCAGAATATTATATTTACTGGAAAGTTCCCACAACAGTGCGACATATTAAGAACAAAGTATTACTCCCTGACATCCCCAATATATCACACAGAAACAGGAAGTGAAAAATAGTTAAGAAATCGTGCTTAATAAGTGAGCATGTCCCTTTGTGCTTTAGCCGACTGCAATGTGGAAAAAAACAAGTGTTGATGTGGCATTGTGAAAAAAAGGATTAATCATTCATCTGCCAGGTTTCCAAGCTTTCATTTTTTCCTCAGTCAAATTTGGTAGATATGGAAAAGTGTTGTGCATGGCTTCACTTAAACCTTCAAGATGGGTCCTGCTTGTTTTGTTTTCCCACACTGCCTACTGCACTTCAAATGCACATCAAAGTGGCCATATCATCACATATATGTATCTTCTCATGACTCACCGGAGGGGGTTTTATCCTGTTATTGTTTTGGAAGAACATGTCTCTATCAAAAATGCAGACTTTCAAGAAAAAAAAATGAAAAAACGAGGCAGCCCTGAGGCTTCTATAATGAATCAGGACATTCTGGTCCCAAAAGCAAAGCCCAAGACATCCACTCTGAATGCAATATTTGATTGTTTACTATTTACTATTGTGATGTGTGTGTCTGTGTTCTGAAAACAAAAACAAATTGCCCGTCGGGGATAATAAAGACTCAGCTCAACTGAGATGCGTGTCAGGCTGGTCTGATGTATGACTTACCATACTAATATCTCAACAAGAGTCTCAACTTTTCATAAAGGTGCTGGCCTGTTTTAGCGCTTTAGTGAGGTATAGCATACAGAACATATCCTCTAACTCTGAGGTTGAAGACTTATCCTGAGCCCTGCTGAGTGATGGTCTACTTTTAACCTCAAGGAAGGAAGATGTTGCCTGGAAACTTCTGTTGCAAGTGGAAAGCCAAACGCTGGGGATTGGGTTTGGATTTAATGTGTGATTAGATCAGTCCAAGCGCAGAATTATGTGGGAGTGGTACAGAAGCAGCTGTAGAGCGTGTGCAGCACAGGCTTGGGTCGCTCATGGGGTTGCTGCGTGGCCCAGATCCAAATGTATTCTGGTCATTAATTTTGGAGGTGAACAAATAAAATGAACAAGTGCCGAAAACAAGCTATCACTGAGAACACTCTGCTTTCAGAGCTGTTGTAAAGTAATATGTCGGCCGTTTCAAGGAAGTGGAAACGTGTTGAGGACACATTGTTGATACAAACATGATTAACACATTTATAATGACAGGCATGGTCACAAGGTAATTTCCAAAACTGCTTGTGGACCTTCTGGTGAGGAACAGATGCATGGTTAAACTGAACATTATTTGGCTGTTGGAACTGGTCTAAAGGATCCTATAAACTTTACAGCTCAGCATAGTTGAACATTTGGGTTTATTGAGTATTTAAGTCTCACAAGGCCTATGCTGCAGACAAATAGTTTCAATTTCATAGTGACATGTAATTTACTAAGACATTTTTATTTGTATGGCCCAATGTCACAACAGTCTGTTAAGCCTGCACCGGACAACATCCCCTGTCCTTAGACCCTCCATCAGGGTACTGTAAAGGTTGTAAGGGTAAAAAAAGGAAACAGTCATGAAAAAAGAGAAACCTCCGGGAGAACCACAGATGAAACACCAAGAATGGACATGCTGTGCAATGGATGTGTCCAGGACAGTTGAAAACAACATAGAAATAACAACAACTACTACTAGTTTTTGCCTACCACTATATAATGACCACAGCACAGACCGTGGAGTAAGTGGGGGTCTTTTGTTCTGAATCTGACAAACACCAGTAGATTTGTGACAAATGGCACCCAAATACATCCTGAGTTGAACCAGGGACATTAAAGTTGTTACAATACATGTACAGAGACATTAAGTGACTGAAGCCTATTCATCATTCTGACAGCGACTAACATTATTTGTGTCCTTCGCAATGTTTCTCCTAACATCTCCTCCTTCTACATCATTCATATCAGAGGAACCCAGGGGCATCGCTCTTTCTGTAATCGCTCCTGTTTCCTCTCCATTCCATGAGGGTGAGCACTTAACACAAGGACTTTTCTCAGACTTGTCATCTTAATTTGCCTTCTTCAAGTCAAGGGAAAGTCTATCATTCAAATCTCTTAAGCCTTCCACTCTGGCATGTTCCCATTCTTTGATCTGTGCACAATACCCTTTCATTTGTTGTCATGAGTTCACAAACCTCCATCAGCGTTGGTTTAATGGCTGTGGATCATTGTCACTCTGTACTGATTTACAACCAACAACAATATCTCCTACAGCCAACTCCTCTAAAGTTTATTATCAGGAAATTGACCTCAATGTGCCGTCAAAGTGATGAATGTCACTGGCAAATGGGAACAGATTGTACCACCGAGTTGCTGCATAATGAGTTGTTGCCAGATATACTTCCATGTTAAAGCACTGGATATCATTTTGCTCAACATATTTTGCTTGTACAGTTTACCATGCCATCATGCCTACTGGGTCAGGGATATAAATTACAATATTTAATTTGCTCAGTCACTTCCAAGATCAACTTCAACAGAGACTTACAGCTCAAGTGTGACGGCCATATTCTTGAAAGGGATTCAAATTCAAATCCAAGCAATATTTATGTTACATTAGGGAGAATATTTCAAATGCAAGCTTGTTATGACTTTTAGTTTAGAATTGCAACCTAGAGGACACTTTGCCAGGAAGCTGAGCTGTAACTGAATATGCACACTTGAACAAAGCTATGTATTGTGAGCCTCATGATATGCAGTATTAGCCTATTGTATGAAATCACAATTTGTATTTCAAAAAGATCAGGATACATTTCTGACTGTTCATTGGGTTAGCTGTGTGAGACCTCAAATGTGATTTACTCGAGCACAGTGCAATAGTTTGAGTAGCAAGTCATAGCTGGGTTCGAAGTAGATTTATGTTGTATTTTAGTAAAGGCATGCTAAAATAATGGAAGATTTTTGTGGGGGGAAGTTAACTCTGAATATCCACTCTTTAAGTCTCAGAACTTAGAGAAACTACTTTCTTGAAGCAGGAGAGAAGTCAGTCCCAAACAAATGGCTGCCAAATGTAAGGCTTTTGAATGTTTGCACATAGTTTGGTGCATGTTTAACATATACATCATGTTGCAAAGAGAAAAAGTAATTAAGAAAAATACAGATTATAGACGGAATGTTATGTATGATCATCTTTTTTTATTTATTATTGAAGCTGTAGAAAATAACATGCCTTAGGCTCAAACAACTGTGCAGAATACAATTTGAAGTACCTTGGTTATTTTGACCAATCTAACACATTCTTTTTTTTAAGGCAATGTTTCTATTCTGTCACATGTGCTAACGTACACTTTAAAGGTGAATATGCCTCCCAACACTTACTTCTTGATCACAGAGTCCAGATAGAAAGCGTCCACTGACTTCTTTTGGATGCTTTTAAAGCTTACATGTGTCAAATAAACATTTATTAACCCACTAATTAGTTTCTACTCATGCCAGAAATACTTTGACTTAACTAACGCTTTTACTTTTAGCTTAATGTTTTGTGATCTGCTTCTCTAAAAAAAACTGAATGTCTTCTATAGCTCCTTGCTTTTCATTTCCACTCCTGATAAATCCGTTGCAGTCTTCATGATTCTGCTTTTAAGTTCCAAGGAATAGGCCATTCTTTCCAAGAGCCATTAGCCACAAAATTAGGGAACAGTTCTCTGGGGTTTCCAGTTAAGTTTGCACTTGTGTGTTGTTGGAAAAATGAAGGCACTAAACAGTAGCAGCAGACAAATCCAACCTGACCAACCAACAGAAAAACATTTTCCTACATTTATCACCATCTTTTGTTTTCACGCCACCATTAATGCTTAGATCTAAATAATGTTGTTCAATTTTGCCATAAACATGCACTTGGTAACATAAGTGCAAAGGGCATTTTTGTTCATATGATCTAGTGGAATGTCACACATGGACATTAACATTGCACACTGTTAACTTTACTGTTACTTCTAAACGTCAGTGCTTGTTTTCTTGTCCTGTTAAGTGCAACTCAATGATGATGTCATGTGGATAAGGATTCTCCAAAGCTTTTGACAAATGAGTCATAAATCCAGCAAGGCCTTTTGACATGGAGCTATAAGCACCTGGTGACGCACAGCAGGAGGGGTTTCAAGAACAGGATCCTCCTCAGGTCTTCTTCCTCAAACAGTGTATGCCAGGTCTCCATTTATAATGAGCACACTACAGGGTGCTTTTGTGATGTCACTATGTTGTGCTCATTGACTTGAAAGTTATTGCCTTCAACTCCTCTTTGTCCTGATGCTGACTAAAAATGAACCAGACTTATTTTTACGGCTTTTTATTTTTGTGTGCCCTAGTTCTGCTCGTCGACGCTGCGGGCTCGTGTTATGAGGCAGTTGTGAAAGTATGTATGAACAGTTAAGCAGGTTGGTGCTGCGTGTGGCCACCTTGTGGTGCTGATGACTTACTGAATCTGGAACAAATATAACAGCCTTTCGCGCTCCGCTGCTGGCCATTCCGATTCGCACCTTGAATGGAGATGGATCTTTTCAACTATGTGGCTCTTTTCTCAAAACATTTCGAAATGCATTATTTGACTTAAGATTTCAATGGTTAGTAGGCTACTCTTATCGACCATAAAACACTGTTTTCTTTTTCTTTGTTTTCTTTGTTTGTTATTTATTTTATTTTTATGTTAGATATTTTTTCTTAAAATACAAGGGCTGATTAATTTTAATAACAGGCTACTGTCTGAACTCTCATTTGTCCATTCATTTCCTTTGGTCTTTTCCACCGTGAGCTGTTGTTCAAAACATTGTCTCAGTGTTATGAAAACCACTGATGACTGAGGTGTTTTAAAAAGAAATATTCTTTCAGGGTCTTTTCGAGGTTTCGGGTGACTTTTGCCGTCGCCGCGTGCGCGCACATCCCTGACGCGCGCTGCAGAGGACATCACTGCAACAATGGAGAGTCTTTTCGACGACAGCGACTTGTGGCAGTTAAATGAAACGTGGCGAAACTCCCCAGTGTCCAACGGGACCGGCTCCATAAACCAGACCAACCCTCTGAAGAGGAACGAGGAAGTGGCCAAAGTAGAGGTGACGGTGCTCGCGCTGGTGCTGGTCCTGGCACTGGCTGGGAATCTGTGCGTCCTGCTTGCAATCCACAGTACCAAGCACAGCCAGTCGCGCATGTACTACTTTATGAAGCACCTAAGCATCGCGGACCTGGTGGTGGCCGTCTTCCAGGTCCTGCCGCAGCTCATCTGGGACATCACCTTCCGCTTCTACGGACCGGACCTCTTGTGCAGACTTGTCAAGTACCTACAGGTGGTCGGGATGTTTGCGTCCACATACATGCTTGTGCTTATGTCCGTCGACCGCTGCCTGGCCATCTGTCAGCCGCTGCGCTCCTTGAACCGCGGCAAGGACCGAATATACGTTATCTGCACGTGGGCCCTGAGTCTGGTCTTCAGCGTCCCCCAGATGTTTATCTTCTCCCTCCGCGAGGTAGGCGCCGCGGGCTCCGGAGTCTACGACTGCTGGGGGGACTTTGTGCAGCCGTGGGGGGCCAAAGCCTACATCACCTGGATCAGTCTGACCATCTACATCGTCCCCGTGGCCATCCTGAGCTTATGCTATGGTCTCATTAGCTTTAAAATCTGGCAGAACTTTAGGCTGAAAACCCGGCGCGAGCAGTGCATCAGTCTTACGCCCAAGACCTCCAAAGGCAACACGCTGGCGCGTGTGAGCAGTGTCCGGCTCATTTCCAAAGCCAAGATCACCACCGTCAAGATGACCTTCGTCATAGTGTTGGCATACATTGTGTGTTGGACCCCGTTCTTTTCCGTCCAGATGTGGTCTGCGTGGGACCCAGCTGCGCCCAGAGAAGGTACATTGGCTCCAGCGCGCGCTCATTAGTAATAGCAGTTTATTGTCAGTTTATACGGCTTAAACATGTCATCCTAAGTATAGAATGTATCCAATGTTTTCAGGGTAAACGCCTGTAGTTTAGTCTTCTGTGTTTGCTGTGCGCTCAAGCCTCTTTACGCACAAGATGCGCGCCGCCTGAGCAGCTGCAGCTAAGTGAGAAATCACATGGAAGTGTTTGGTCTTTCTCGCCAGGTCATGTTTTGTTTGAATGTTTTATTTGTGATCAGAAACTGAAACAATCTTAGATTAAAAAGGTGCTAACGTAAAAGTTTTAAAAATACCAACAGAAGTAAATAATATAGATCAATAAAAGAAATAAACCAAATCGTGTTTTTATGTGACACCTGTGTCTCTATGGATCAGATAGATGATATTATTTACCTTTAGTTTAAAAAAGATGCCTGTATTTGTAACCCCCGCTGTGCGCACATCATTAATTTCAGATTAGTGTGCCCCAGCGCGCTCCGAGTACCTTCTTATTTGTGGCTTCAGAGCACGTCGCGCACCTCGTTGACATTTATCCACATTCCAATATTTTATTGTATGTGCTCCCCACATTGTTCTGTGGCCACGTGCAGTAGAGGCCTCACTGAGCCTAATGCGACCACCTGACGTGACGTCACGAGTGTTTGCTCATTTGCTGTCAATCTTGGAGACAGACCAATTACCTGCTCTTATGAGGCTAACACTGAACTCATGGATAAATATTTGGTTTAGGCATGTGTCATTCAAAAAGTAAAGGATCATTTTATTGTTATGCTTCAGTTGAAGACAATATAGTCAGCACAAATAGACCTACACCTAACCTTATTGACCTGGTCAGAGACAAAAACTTTCTTGCCAAAACAAGAAACACACAGTCCCCTTTGCATTAAACACTTCTACCCTGACAAGCAGCAGCATCCAGAAGAACTGGCGAGTGTGTTGGGAGGAGGCTGGTCTCTTTTCCACATGAGCACAGGCAAATGTTTGTGTACTAAACATATGGCCCAAGTGTCACCTGTGTCTGCGAGATAGTGTCCATTTGAATTATTCATAGAAGAGAGGAGGCAAGCAGTGGAAGAGACTCATGCCAAGCCTGTTTATAACACAACCAGCCTCTAGACACATACAGTATGGTATTACAGACCTGGTGTCAACAAGAGTAATTAACCCTGCCAGTTGTTGTGGAAGAGTTTCTATGTAGTTTAAGATCTAGTGGAATATTAGCCCACACAGTAAAAGCAATAATCCCAGTATATGAGCCAAGAACAAAGATTTAGTCAGGGGGTCTCATCTGCAGATTATGGTGTTACATTGGCATGCAATACATCACTTTATCACTGTGATTTATTATTTACAGAACTGTGCTTTTTAAACCTAAAAAAACAAAAGAAAAAAACATTGTTATCTTGTTGAATTCTAAACTGTATCATCAATCATGTGACAAGCAACAGAAATGGACCTGAAACAGAGACAACAGAGGTTACTTAAAGTTACAGGTTGAACATTTCAAAACATTGACCCCCCTTTTCAATCTTTTCAGCATCTTTTTGTGATCTTTATTTCATAAAGCTAAAACTATTTTACATAAATAAAAGATCTGTTCTGTTGCTCTATTATTGAGAGAAAAAGAACCAATATCAGTGAAACTTTAATCAAAAACTGCACAGAAAGAGCACAGAGAGACATTTCAATGAATGAAACACTGACCTTTAGGTGTTAATCTCACTTCTATCACTTTTCACCCACATATATTTTTTTAAATGTCACAGGACTAGACAATCTCATTCTTGATTATCCTAAGCATCTTCACGACCAGACAGGTTTTATTTTATGCAGAAGATTACACCTTGAATGAGAATCCTAAAAAGAAGTGAACACAAAGGTTTGGTCCTGCAGAGCCAGGCTCTGTCCACTGCTGACTCACACTGCGTTCTATTGATTGTATTAGAGCCTGGTGGACGCTAAGACCACTTTCCAATCTAATAAAAACCCTGACTTTTTCCTGTAGAGGGCCCTAAAAATGGTCTTGGCAAACAATTTCACCCTACTTTGTCCTGAGGGAAATATTCAGTTAAATCATTAGTGAATGGTGGGATAGGCTTTGGGTGTTTAGGGGGATGAACTACTCTGGAGAGAATAACACATGCAGGTGTTTTATTTGCAATTTGACTGATAATGTGTTTGGCAAGAGACTTTTTATTTATCTGATGTTCAAACAATGTCCACTCTCCGCTCGACTGCTCTTCTATCAAGCCAGTTATTTCATAAATGCAATGTTGCTTATTAAATTATTAAGTGTTTATCGGCTCATACATCTTGGTCTTGTCCAGAACCTTTATTAGCTTTGATTATGTTCATGTTTCAAGGCAATGACATAACAATTATGAAGACTGTACAATAGGTAAATCTTCCAGTTCTTGTTGGTTTACAGTGACGTGTAGAATAAGAAAGAGGATTTTATCTTCTGTTGCCAGCTTCCACTTTTCCTTGTAATGGCTATACGTATATCAATCAATTGTTGTCACTGGCATTACAGATTGAGCACACACAGGCACAGGCTGCCAGAAAACGGGCCAAATGTGTGATAGACGTCAAACATGGGACGTAGCCAATTGCATAAGGTTAAAGATTCATTCACAAATGTCAGCTGGGCAATGTGGTCTGCTTAGCCTAAATGTCACATGGGATTCTTGTCACATTTTATTACCATTGCATTGACAGAGCCACATTTCCTAATAACAAGCTAAAGAGTAAAATACTCAGAAGCTGTTACACACCTGACACATCTGTTACTGTCAGTGCTGTTTAACGCTACGAATCAGAAAAACAGATGAATTTGTCTTTAAAATGGATGATGCTTTTAAGAATTAACCTAAATGTAACTTCTAAATGAATCTAGAATAAACAAAAGACCCATTAAATAGCTTTGACCTCTAAATTTAAAGCAATATGGAGCATTTTTAGTATTTCCAACTTAGGGCTTCTAAAGGGCAAAAACCATGTGACTCTTGAATGCACTTTGACATTAAAGTTGGGGAATATTTACTGTGTTATAAAGAACAAAGAGTAACAAAACCTTCTGAGAGTTAGGCCTAACTACTCTCTGTCTCTTCTTCATAGCCATGCCCTTCATCATCTCCATGCTGCTGGCCAGCCTCAACAGCTGCTGCAACCCCTGGATCTACATGTGCTTTGCGGGACACTTGTTCCAGGACCTCCGGCAGAACTTCTCGTGTTGCTCTGGCCGATACCTTAAGTCGTCCCAGTGCCGCTGTGACCGTGACTTCAACTCCAGCCACAAGAGCAACTCCTCCACATTTGTCATTAAGAGCACCAGCAGCCAGCGGAGTGTCACACAGACTTCCACCACATAAGCCCCCCGCATTAAGCTGCCTTTTCACCATCACTGTAAATTACCCACAAGTCCCTTGGACACAAAGACCAGGGAGTGGAAAACTTGCATCCACTGGATAATTATAATAGTCTAGCACCAACTAAAAGACCTTGTTGACGAAGATAATCTTGGGCCGAGCTGAACCCTTCATCTGTGTTTGTCTCATTGTACTATTTCATTTGCGTATTTAAAATGCAGAGAAGAAAAGATTGCTATGCTTTTTTAATCCTGTTTGTGATGAAACACTTTTGTTTTTGTGTACCACATAGTTCACTTTGCAATGGATGACATTCATGCAAACTTGAGATAGATGTGAGGTTTCATGGTGAAAAGTGGAAAAGAACATGCTTCACTAACTTGTGACGAGAGCTGATTTAAAAGTGAGAAAGGGAAGAGTCCTTAGCCAGAGGGATGTTTGTCCACCTACTAACATCGCTGAGTTCCTGTGAGCTTTTGGCAGCACATTCCATCCCTCTACTTCCGGTTTTACTTACCATGTGCATAATTGAGTCTAGAAGTGAGATAATGTACACACCACCAGTGGACCAGAAGGTTTTTCTTCAGGAAACAAAAAACGGTCATGCTAATTGTAATTTGTTGTTACTTCTACAAGTATTCTGCATGTGGAGTTCTACTTGGAGATTAGGACTGGTTAACCCTAAACTAAAACTACTGAATTATAGTTAGTGCACTTCCAGTTTGAAGAAGCAGATGCAGCTCCATCTACCATCTTTTTTCTGTCAAAAGAAAAACAGTCAAAAAAAAGAACAGCATATGTTGAGGGCTTTTTTTCACCAGACTTTTTTTCTAACACAATGTCCATTTTTTTATCAGACTTGTTTAATGATTTTATGTTATATACACTCTCGTGGCTCCCATGTTAAAAGATAGCCTTTTGTGGTATTCTTTAATAACTTTGGATAGTTATTTTAAAGAGGTCACCAGAAGCTTTTATTTGAAATTATACAGTACATCCCAGTTTTATCTGAAAACACTGTTGCACCCTTATTCAATTTCACACAAATAAATAAAAATAATTGACAGTCCAATTCAATAACTGAATGAATGAATAACTTCATACTGTCCACAGGGTGGGAATATTGAAACATAGGGAATATGTATCTCATATCTTCTGTCTAAAGTGGACACAGTAAGAAAAGTTATACATTCAATCACGTCTTAATAAATCACATTAGACCCTTTGGATATGAAGGCATGATTTATTCATGTCTACTTGCGTGTCAGTCAGAACTTGCATAAATCATTTGTACTACATTAATATTCAATCTTCTGCAGGGGAGGAGTCTATTTCACTCTATCATTCATATGCAGCTGGAACAGAAACATCAATATAATGTATGTATGTGTCAATAAACTATTGGAGAAACAATTTGTTGTTGAAGCTCGCCAAGACAGTGATATAGTGGTCCAGCAGTAAATGTAACCAAATCAAATGTAACCACACTCAATAAATCCAGTTTAATGCACTACTCTGCAGGAAAATCCCTTTGGACAGTTTTAAAAGCTTTTATTATTTATCTATATGTTTGTCTTAGAGGTTCGAATGATAAAAGATCTGTGGTGCTTCAAAGCAAAAAGAGTCTGATACACTTTTATTCAACCCTGAGATTTAACTTTTGCTATGAAGTAAACACAACAGCAGCCTCTAGTGGGTCGTTGTCACTGACAATACAAGGCATTTACATTTGTACTGCTTTACTTTCAGGATTTTATGGTATTAATTAGCAAATCATACTTAACTCAACCAAACCAGTACTATTTGAGCTGTGTAATATAAAAAGTATTTTATAACAAAAACAACTCAACAGTGTATGTCAGTCATATGGGTTGTTAACATAATCAGCAGTTAGGCACAGGCTTGGGTGTTTGACATTCCACAAATAGAATACATCTATGTCTGGTTGCAAGCACACTCCATACATATGCCTTAAGAGGAGAAAATACATAGAGAGATGATCAGGCAAAGCATTTTCTATCTCGCTCTTAAGGTTTAGTCGATAAAAAATAAGCACTCTTAGCGACACACAGCATGGTTTAAAAAGGCCAAATGGGCAAATGTGAGCTCTGATGTCCACAGGTACAGCAGTGAAGGGACGTCCATTACATTTATTGGGAATCATAGCCATAAAAGTCTGCTTTAGTCAGAGGCATAGGGGTCATCCTGGTGGTAGATGGGCCTCTTGTCCCTGAGTGCGGCTATTCAGGAGAGCCAGAGCTGTCAGTGAGGCGCACCTTCTGCTGCAGCTGTCACTGGACTTCTACAGAAACTAGGAGGAGGAGCGCTGTTTCTGAAAGTTGGGGGTATCAGGGGGTTATGGAGGGGGAAGTAAGACGCCAACATCTTCTGCTGCACAGACAGTAAACACTAAACTTCTTTTCGCAGGGCCACACGCACGCTGCTAAAGATCTTGCCCAGAGCCTCAAAGAAAGGATCGCAGAAGGTCTGAATGCAGAGTGAGTAGATGCGGCTGATGCAGTGTGATTCGATCAGACAACTCTTGATGCAGGGCACCACGGCCCAGATGTGGCAGAAGGAGATGCAGGCGAACAGGAAGCCCCAGAGCAGAGCCACTGGAATGCCAAAGATGGCCGACAGGATGCGGTAGCACCAGTATTTGGACACAGTGAAAGTTGTGTAGCTGAGCTTCCAGACTCCATCCAGGCTGTGTGTACCGTCAGGCTCGGCGATGATATCCTCAAACTCCACCTGAGTAGAATTTCAAACAGTTTGTTAATACTGTTCCTCCCACAGGGTGCACTGCCTTTTTGTGTTCCCCTCCACCAGACATCTGTAATTTGTGCATGACAATGTAGAGTGCTAAAAAAAGTGTTTGCTCAGGTCCAGAGGGACAGGGCCTACGTTTATGCAACTTATCATGTCATGGTATAGGGAAATAAAAAATAAAATCGAGCACTTTATAAGCAAAGTTTTAAAGCGTTCAATGCAGTTCACTATAACCTTAAAAGCTTCATTTTAGCACCCAACCTTCCCTCATTAATGTGTATGTATGCAACAATATATTGCTTTTTGAGGCTCTACATATCATTTGTTCTGCCAAAGCTGCCTTTCTTCAAGCAGCAGTAGGAGATCGTTAATTAACTCCACAGCGCACATCTCTAAACATTTCGTTTTTTCCACACCACTAGATATGGGACACAGTATTGGAATCAACAATGCTTATTCTCCGTACAGATGGCTCATCCTCAGAATAAATGAACAGACATACACAGCCTGTATTTGTTTTGGGTGGTTCATTTCACTTTCTCATTAAAAATGGAAACAATAGAAAATAATTTTAGTAAAAGATGTGTGACTGACGCTGTGCTGTGCAAGTACTTAATTGATACATTGATTCACAAAAAATAAATAGAACAAATTATCTCTGCAGAAATGTTCTCATTGATTAAGTATATATGCATGCAGTACACATTGTAAGTCAGACTTTCCTTGAATTAATTACTTCCTTAAAGAAATTCAAATTGGATGTTTTCCTTGACAATAATTCAACATGGTAACAGCCACTATAAACTGTTGTCCATTCTAAATAAAATATTATAGTGAGTGGTATTGGTTTCAGCCTGTTCTAGCACCAGGAATACACCCAACATTCTGCACACAGCACACAAATAGCTCCCTTTCTATTTAGGGACGGTCCAAACAGTGCTCTCGTCTGCTGTCCTACATTGCTTCTAGTTTTTAGACATGCAAACACACGGGTCCCCTTGTTAATTCTCAACCTAGGCCAGGCACACAAACCTTCACCACGTCTTCATTGATCTGCTTAGGGTCTCTGTTAATGAGATCGATCTCCTTTGTGTGGCTGTCCTTCAGAATCTTCTCCTCATTGGCATTGTACTGGTACTGATCCTCCATGGTGATCCTGGTCTGGAGACAGTGTGGGCAAACCTTACACTCAGCCGCCTTACTTCACTTGTGCCCCCCTGTGTGACCACAGTGACGCTCCCACTGACATGCCAGTGGACAGCTGCTGCAGACGGCCGGGCAAAAATGGAGGCCTGACGCCCACCCTTCACACACACACACAACAAACACACACACACAGGCATAGACACACAATGTAAGGCACAAGGAGAAGCTTAAAGAAGAACCAGGCTTGTGTCACATTTCACACAGAGCTGTGGGGCTGAGCGGGCTGGGTTTACACACTCACTAGAACTTCCACCTCGCAAAAACACACCACTACCCCAGTGCAGCTCTCCGCCATTCAGACTTCTAACTGAAATGCTAACTCTGACTTAATTTAAAAGCCACTACAAACCCTTCCAGAAAAAGCACAAGAGGATGAATTTGAAAACATGATTAGCCTTCACTCTTTCTAATGTCTACATAAAGCTAAGCTCACCTTGCAGATAGATCCAAAATAAATATATCTTAGTTAAAATAACACTTGCTGTCAAGACCACTGTGCTTTGCTCGCAGTCATTAGAGACACTCTACAGCCATTATATTTGTACACCTTTTAACATGTCAATATCAAGGCCAATAAGTGACTTGATCTTAAGAATAAAATGGTATTCAACACTCTCCTGGTCTATCTTTTTAAATACTACATAACTTACCAATACTTCCCAACTATTTGTTAAAAACTGTGGCTTGTTCTCAAACTGCGAAGCTATTAGAAGCCAGGTGCAATGTTGCAATTCAACCTCACACGGAAAGCATTTAGTCCAAAGCCAGCTCCATTTATAAACACTATGCAAATTAAATGTTTTAATAGAGACCTCAAGTTACTGAAAAACAAAATGCTTATAGTGTTCCTATCCTATGGGAGCAAAACTACGTTAAGGTTATGTATCCTTTTGAGAGGTGCACAAATGACAGAAGTTACAACTGGCAAGACTTTATTATATTTCTCATTTCATCCAGACCTTTAAAATAAAATTCAATAGCGTCCATAAATAAGACTGATTCAACTTCCCTGGGCTGTGCAGTTGTCGCTATCAGTCAGAGCTTTCTATATCAGTGTGCCGTGAGAATAAACAAACTCATGCACTGCTGCCGGAGCAACAGGGCGGAGGTGGCATGCCGGTCCCCTGTGAACCCGGGTACAAGCTCTCATAGCTCCCTGGTACTGAGTTCCTATTTATCTCAATCAGCGTAGAGTAAGAACAGAAGCAGAAGCAGAAGCGTGACTTCAGAGCAGGGATTGGCTCTCCCCAGCCAGGTTCCCTGGTGGGGGAGACTGAGTGGGAGGGCTGAGAGGAGGAATGGGATGAGAGTGCATGTGATCAGGAGCCAACTTAATTAGAAGAGTATTCTCTGTGTGTCCACGGGCTAGTTAGGCATGGAGGCAGCGACAGAAATAGAGCAGCAGAAAGCCATGCAGGCATACCTCTGCTCTATGAGTGTCAGGGTGCTCACTGATCAGCTAAGGCTGCACTGGCTCCCGGCTCCCGTTTAATGCACACGCACACAGCCATATTTAGATTCATAGTGTAATGCAAGCAGTAGCACCTTATACTTCACCTTAGGATCTCTTAAAGGCACACTACGCTGAAATTCTAAGGATTGATTGTGAATAAACCTTGACCTACAGGCCATCCACAGGCCTTGTGTGTCGTTAACATCTATAAATGTCCAGTGGAGATTTATTATAAAGAGTGAGACACATCATCATCCGCATTTTTTCACGCCTGTGTTAAACTTGTATATCTTATTAGAATAATTGGTGTGCTTTTGTGTTTACTAAACACTATAGTGTTTCTATAGTTCATTCTTTAGCTAATGCTTATCCCAATCACAGGAGGCTGGAGCCTGTCCCAGATGCTTTTGGTACACCCATGACAAGGGCCAGGTTGGTCACAGGGCTAATACAGTTTCTATAGTGGCATATTTTAGTTATAAAATAATAAAATATACCAGATGTGCCCTCTTTACAAAAACATCTTTACAGTTATGCCCAAATTTTAAAAAAAAATGAGCTAAATGTCAGATATGAACCACAAGTCAAACAGGTTTAAAAAAAAAAAAAAAAAAACTAATTACACACAGTTAAGAAAAAAACAGTAAAATGAGGTAAACATTAACTGTGGACAAATATACAATTTTAACAAATTCCCTGGACAGTGAAGACATCTGTTTACATTTTCCACTTTCATGTCTGTTGTGTCTGCCACATCAAATTGTGACAGGAAATACTTAAAGGGCTGACTGAGAACATGTCTGTGGAGGTTCTCAGTCAACCAAGACATAATGAAGACTGACTTCAACTGACTAAGAAATGTCCTTACTTATATTTTCTTTTAATCTTACTTTATAAGGGACTTGCTTGTCACTGGATCAAACATACATGTATTTTACTGGGTCTTGTCCTGGTTTACAGTACTCTTTCCTTAATCATTATTGTAATTGGATGCAGACTGTAATCAGGGATGTCCCTCGTATTTTTATTTTTGTTATATCTTCTCACTGAAAACCACAGCTAGTCAAGGCCAGCACTATTTTTGTAATGTAAGTGGGTTGAAGTATTGCTGTTAGTGAGACAGGCAGCGGGAGCAAGATGGAACAGTAGCAACAGTCTGGACATGTCAAACAGGACATCACACTTCAAAGAAGGCGGTTCAATCTCATCTTTTAACGTGACCCCTCAATGAGAAGTCCATAGACATTGAAGGTTGGCTAAATGTTTCCAAAGTGTGTAAAAATGTAACGCTGCTGCAAGAAAACTCTATCAAAAGACTGACGTTTCCTTGGCAACCAAGGAAGATAAGTCCCCCGTTTAATGAAAAATAACCTTAGTGGGAAGCAGTGTCAGGGAGGACGACCGCAGACCTGCTAGACCAAGCTCTGAGGGAACCCAAGAGCATTGAGACACAAAACACAGGCAGGGGACAAGTAACTGTGGACACAAACAAAAGCAAACAAGAAATAAAGAGTCGACAGAGAGGAAGGCACACAATATGAATGCATGGGGAGTGAAGCAGAGCAGTGCATTATGGGAAGTCCCCAAGCAGCACAGGCCGTTGCAACAAGAACAGATGGTTAAGGGGTACTGGAAGCTATCCTAAATATATATATATATATAATATATATGAGAGTTGAGACTGTCAAATGACAATAACTGAAATAAAATGTAACACAGTAAATATCCTTACTCACATATCGATTTAAATGTAATAAATCACAACACATTAAAGACATTTTAAATACAGTAGGACAGGAGAGACATCAGTTGTGTCAGTCTCTGGAAAGCTGTTTTGAGAGGCATGTGTTGAGACCATGTTCAGCTGGTGGCCTTGTAGCCCGACCCCCGCAGGTCTGTGAGTGATGCTGAGGCGGGACACAGTGATTTAGAGCAGTGCAACTGAGGAGGACCACTACCAATGCTATCAAATTAACTACCACTATCTAATTGAAAAATGGAGTTGTGGGGATCTGTGGCACGTTTTGGCATCATGGGCCTTCATTACTGGTCAATATGACAAGTGTAAGATGTGTAGGCTTCAGATCATACTCTGAACGTATGACCACTCATCTAAATACATTTGTACTGAATATAAACTTCTCTTATTTACTGAGGTTTGTGTGTCCAACTGGAATATTCATAGAGCTAGTTGTGATTCAGGTCAGGTGGCCAGTGTGAGTGCATTAATAACAGACTGCTCAGCAGTCGGTTGCTTGGAGCTGCCTTCCAAACAGTTTGCCCCAAACTGTTAAATATGGTCACCCCTCCTACTGAGCTGTAGACAGTTCATTCTGTCATCAAGTATGGATCTTCAAGTTTATCTGATTCTTCATTCTCTGGCTTACAAGAAACATATCAGTTATCTTTGTTTTTTGGAGATGTACAGTAGCTGCATCAGTCAACAAATTACAAGGTCATAGTTAAAAAAAGTGTTTTTAGCTGAGGGTTCATGTTTTTTAGTTTTGATCTCATCATCTCCTTATGTTGCACCCATTACAGGACAGATGTGTCTTGTGTTTTGTGGTTTGCCAGAATAATAGCGGAATCTAGGATGACTATTTTATTGGAAATACAAAATTGGCCTATGGCCTACACACCCCATTTGTGATCTACTTTCTGTGTTTGTATTTGGCATTACCCAACAATCTTGCATGACATAATCTCCATAACTTATCTCTAAAGTATATCAACACTAATTGCAATATTATGTATTATGTAACTGATTTACACATTTTTTTTAACAATAAAGAATTAACATGTTGAGATTCAACACAACCATATTACTGTACCAGCATATGTGCTACAATGAGTGTTACAATGCAGATGAACAGTGCTCTCTATTGGTCAATATTTGTATCTGCTTCACAACAACTCCTCACTGTAGTTTGCCAGTCCTCCAAATGTCCAAATGAGGGCAGCAATGATTTTCTGATAGTTTTACAAAGCATTGACAGAGTCAAGTCGATACTAATCCTTGCCTAATTGTATAATAATATTATTTAATGGTTCATAAGAGGATAGAACACTACTCTCTCTCTCTCTACCTTATATTACTTTATATATACTGTCTGTGCCCACAACTATAGCCTTGTTCCCTCCAAAACAAAAGCATTCTTCTTTGTTTTATACCTATAAATAGGGGGGTGCACGCAGAGTGGTTAGCACTCCTGCCTCACAGCAAGAAGGTCGTGAGTTCAAAACCCGGCCGACTCAAACATTCTTGGCTGACTCCGGTCTTTCTGTGAGGAGTCTGCATGTCCTCCACGTGTTACCGTGGGTTCTCTCCGGGTACTCCAGCTTCCTCCCACCGTCCAAAGACATGCATGTGTAGGTTATTTGGCAACTCTAAAGTGTCCCTAGTGAATGAATGTGAGAGTGAATGGTTGTTTGTCACTGTCTGTCTCTAAATGTCAGCCCTGCGACTAACTGGCCACTGTCTAGGGTGTACCCTGCCTCAGGCCCAAAGCTGCTGGGATAGGCTCCAGTCACCCGCGACCCCTAACGGGAGAAAGCGGTAGAAAATGAATGAATGTCTGTGCCCACAACTATAGCCTTGTTCCCTCCAAAACAAAAGCATTCTTCTTTGTTTTATATCTATAAATAAGGTGTTTATTACAGCAACAACTTTTAGCAAGTTGTTTAAAATGTTAAATAGCCGTATTGTTTATTGTTTCTTATAAAGCTATACTGTGGCGGACAATTGAATGCCTGGATAAAAAGACAAAGTATTTATGAAGCAATAGAAGGCTAACCTGAGAAGACAGAGCTAAAACGTTCCTCTGGTTTGCAAAGTTTTTGAACTCAAGAACAACTTGTTTCCTGCCAGATGGCTAGTGAGGGTGCCCTTGTGTTTCTCTGACAAAGCACTGACAGCAGCTCTGCATCACAAACAAAACCATTAAAAAGGTAATTTAGTCATGTGTTCTTTCAAACATTTAAAGCAAGTGTGTGGGACACATCTGCTGCAACTGGAAATCATGTCTGGGCTTGTCCCAAAATCATAGCACTGCAAGTTGAACATTTAGAAAAGAAAATGTCAATTTCAAAAGGTAATGTATAAAATGATGTTTGTTTTTTTGGGGTTATTAGAAATGAATACAAGAAAACAGAGAATATTTGCATCCCAGATATAAACGTTTTGTGTTGTTTAAATAAAATAAACAGTAGAAGGGTGCACTTTCTCACATTTGAGTGAAGCTGTTTAAAACGTCATATAGGAAAAAGAAAAGAGAAACATTTTTGAGGCTGAAAATGTCTCGATTTTACAAGGGGTCACAACTAATGAGACACACTTCTTTTGTTGAGAGTGTGGGAACCCAGAGGAAACACACTCACAGCCGCAGTGGGACAATATGAAGAACTCAGCCCTGAAGAGCCACAAGGGAACGCTAATTTAATGAACCTGACTTAACTTTTTACATAAAGATAAAAAGAAATACAACATTGCACTTGTTGTTGTTTCTGTTTTTATTTTTGTACTTAAAAAAAAAAAAAAAAAAAAAAAGATCTTTATTTTCTCCCTACCGTATTCTTGATTTCAGTTTTTGTGTCTCGTGATGGAGAAGTGTGCTCATTGATCCTGCATCAGGAGCAGGTCTGTCCTCTACAGGGTCAGCATGTTCCCAGATTCACACAGTGCTCCACCTGCTCCTCAGAGACCTGACCTAAGCCCAGGGCAATAACAGCATGTGCCATGCACCAACTCTCATTGTCTCTGCTGCTCCCTGATTGGCTGAGAGTGTGAGAAACTTCTCCCAGACCTAGACCCACACATTCATATGGAGATGTGGGACTATAAAAGAGGCTGAAGGCAGCAGAGAGCAGACTCTCTACAGAGACCTCCACAGCTCATACATCCAGACATGACTCCTACAATCACTGCAGCAATGAGCCCCTCTCAGGACCACCTCAGCCTCTCTCACAAGGTAAATTCAGATTCAACATTGAAAGTCTTATAAGACTATGTGTGTCTATAACATTATCCAGTTTAAAGTAACTAATGACATTTGTTGTTGTTGTTGCAGCTGAAAAAGCCTGTGGTGGAGAAGCTGTGCAGGGAGAGAAACAACAGCAGCATTGAGCAGCTCAAGTCTCTCCTGGCTGCAGAGTTCCTCAAACTGAGCAGATGTCCTGGAGATGACAGTGAGTGTCCTGACACAGCTACAGCAGCAGAAGAACCTGACACACTTCCTGTCCCGGAGCCACATGAAGATCCCACATCAGAACCACTTCACTAAGCTCCACACCCAAAGAGAGGAGCATTTCTCTTTTCAGATCAGCTCCTGTTAAAAGAGAAGTCCAGAGAGCATTGCTCCCTGGAGATCATGGTGGACGGTGCAGACAGCACAGACCTCCACAATAACTATGGACCACATTGGTCAACGATTCTGAACAAAAGTATCTTCTGTCTTTTAGTCTTTCAATTGAAAGTCCTTTCCTGTGGAAATGATGGTCAAGAATGACTGGACTGATTTTTATTGTTATTGAAGACTTCTTCTGTGTCAGCAGAAGTTGTTGTTTTATTTTTTTGACAATATATTTCCAATGGAAATAATATCATATTTGAAGTTCAATTGTTTGAAATGCACTGTGTCATGCATGTTGCATGAACCACGTCAAATCCTTAATGGTTATGCTTTTATTGCATATGAGGAAATGTCATTTATGTCATCTTTATTGTTTGAGTAATTTTACTTTGAGACTTATTGTGATAATAACAGTGTCACAATGTTACAAATGTGACAGAAATGTGACAAATGTCTGTGAATGGTGTGTGACCTGCTGTAAGGTCACTTCCTGTTGAACTTGTTGAAGATGTCCACATTAGTCTGGAGCAGGAGTAATGTTTAACCGCCTGGTGTTCCTTTGTCTTTTTGTGCACTCTTTGTGAGAGCAGTTTGTCTTGTAGAAATCTTTGTTGAAATCTTGTAGAAATGTAAAAGGGTTTACAGTGTACAAGTTGTTGTGATGAATCATTACCTCTACTTTGATTTTTAAAATAAAGAAGAAAACTATAATATTGTCTTCTTTTGTCTTTTTTAATCAAAATTCACATTCTAAGACCAAAGTTTTATGAAACCTGACATTCATGTAGTAGTGTAGTTCATGTGGTAACTATGACAGAACTCAATGATTGATATATTGTGTATTTTATATACTGTATATACTGCATGTATGTGTATATATATATACTGTATATTGTATCTGACAACATCTGACTAGACAGTGACACTGAAAAACTTCTGTAGAGAATCCTGATAACACCTATGAAAGCCTAATTCACGAGCACCAGTAACTTACAGTATGAGCATTATTTCATATGTTTAGATATTACCAGGGAACTCCTCATTAAAGTATTACTCTAAGCTCTATTTTGTAAGATTAACAAGACTGGTGTGACCATTGTCTGATTCAGATGGAAACCTAAACCTTTACACAAACTGTATAAAAGACAAAAGAACAGAAAGGTTTGTTAACGTACATTTGCTTTGTTGGAGCTACAAGAATTAGCACAGAGACAACAGTAGAATAGCAAAAGTGTATATTTATTAACAAGACATTTACTGATTGAAAAGGAGAAATTACCAGCAGACTAAACAGTACAATTGACTGTTTTAACCATTATTTCACCTGCAAAGAGGAGTGTGATCACTCTTGTCATTCTCATTCTCTGCATATACTCAAAAAAGGTACAGTACTGGGTTTAGATGACTACATATACTTATCTAACAATATTTTAACAGTTTGAACTCCAATGACACCCTTTCCCTCCATGTAATTGTTGAAGTCACTCACTCACAGTGTTGGACAGTCACAACGCTCTGAGCTGAACTACAGTCCTCAGTAGCTGTTTTCTGAATCAAATAGTTTTTTGGTGGCGAAGTTCTTTTTTTCTTAAGTAGTGCAGTAGTACCTAAGCTACATTTTAATTACAAAAACTGTTTTCTTGTACCTGTACATACAACACTAAAGGTCCGTAGCCGTAGGTCTGCATTAACCATTACGCTCTTCTATAAATATCTGCAGAAACCCCATTTATAAAAGACGCTGCTCTAGAGCCACAGCATCTTATTAGTGACTTTTATTGTTCACTGTTGTTGCTGCTGATGCTGCTGCAGTAAAACACTGTTGTGCCCACATTTCTTGACATTTGTTAGTTTCCAAACTTAAGCCGCGTGGCTCATTTGCATAAATCCACAACGACATTCACAATGTCATTAATGACCACTAATAAATGTAAAAGACGTGTCTTTGGTGGATTATTTGGCCAGAACAGGACCAGACCAGGACCAGACCAGGACCAGACCAGGACCAGACCAGGACCAGACCAGGACCAGACCAGGACCAGACCAGGACCAGACCAGGACTATGGGTGGATTACAGCTGCTGGAGATGTTGCTGTTGGTGAGTCTTTTATGTAGGCTATTGAAAAGGCTGCACACACTTGCTCAAAAAATAAATTCTGCAGATGGGAACTAATGCTGACAGATGATATGAAAATAAATGCTACCTTTGCTTTGAACAACACGTGTAATTTTAAATAAACTGTTTTACTGAACATTGATAGCACTGACTTGGAATGCAGTTTAATATTAAAAAAATACAGAAATAGTTTAAATTTAGTAAACTACTTTTGCCTTGATGTTGTAGCTTAGCTTCCTACATTTCTCTGGTGGTTAGCTTTAGTGTAGTGAGGTTTTAATTTAACGTGGAGTAACTGATAGCTTCGCTCACTATATTTTCCAAATAGCTTGCCTAACACTGCTCATTCACAGTCCTCAGGGCACACTCACAGTCAGTATCTGACACACCCTTTTTACAGTGACCGCACAAAAAAGATTTTGTGTCACAAAATTTGCATAATGGCAAACTCGATCATTAGCAGAAGAGTGAACATTTGTTAAAAATTCAACATTTAAACAAGTCAAACCAATAAGTACAGTTAAGTAGATACATTCCTTTCCTAACAATCAACCACACTTGAGCTCAGCAAGCCGCAGAACACTATTACAGCTCATCTTTGATTCCTCCAGGATGCAACAGCAGCAATAACAAACTCATCCAGATGTTTGGGTAATTTTTAACTCTTTACAATGCAGCTTGTAAAAAATGTACAAGTCATCTTTGTTTTTCTTTTTGTAGTTCTATAATCTATACTGTGTGGATGTAAAACTGTCCTCTTCAGCAAAAATGTTTCCTTTGGGCTCTTACAGTTTCCCAGCACACGACAGAGGGGTTTAAACGTGGCCCCGTCACACGCCCTCCTCCATGGCTCTGCTGCTGGGAGCCAGAGCCTCACACTGCTTCCCACACTTGTGAATGCAACCCACTCAGCCACAAACACAATAGAAGTGTGTCTGCGCTCACAGGCAGTGAGCAGGACAGACGGCCACTTCACCCAAGAGGCCATCTGCCTTAGCTGTAACTCACCGTGGACAGATATAGTGTGGGAAAAGACATTTCAGAAGAAATCTTTTATATATAAAGACATTTTAGAAAAGTCAAGCTTTTGAAAAGAAATGTTTTTTATATTTTTATTTATAGAAACTAAGTAGGCTCACAGTGGATAATTATTTGTTTGAAAAAATAAAACACAAAACAAAATGGGTTAATGGTTTATAATACTTTCTAATCTAAACTATTTTTTCCATGCTTTTACCAATGTAAAGTAAAGCCTAGAGGACAACATGAGAATTAGCATTTGTGCTAAAACAATTAAATAATGCATCTGGTAATGTCAATTGGTAAATTTACAAATTTAAAGATTTTTTTTCTAGAATAACATAAATAAAATGATCACATTTTAAAATGGGGATAATGTGAACCCCCTTCTGTTTAACTCACAGAGCTGTGTGATTGGCTGAGGCATTGGCTGAGGCGCATAAACAGGGTTCAACATGAGCACCATAAATACACAGCACAGACACTTCTCAACACAACCAAAAAAGCAAAATGGTTCAATACACAGATCTGGATCTTCAAGGCAGCATCAAGGAACAGCTTTTTAGGTAAGACATTAAAATTCTTTTTATCAAACTACTACAAAACGTCACATTAATGTTGCTTTGTCACTTTTTATGAAACAAAATAACATTTTTTGTCCTTCAGGTGTAAACTCCACACACTAGAGAGGAAATGCAGCTCTGGAGTGGAGAAGCTGAGGGCTGTACTTGGAGAACACTTCCAGAATTGGATCCCAGTGTCGGAGCTTTTGGAGAAAACCCTGTCTTTCTTCAGCTTAAGAAAAGCCCCACTTTCACATAACGGCTTCTCCAAATACTCAAGGGACATTTTACGTCTGTTTCCTGATGCAGAGGATGATGTGACTCCACTGTACTTTTGATGACAGCAAAGATGGACATTCTCAGCCACTGGACCTGCATATTGTTGTGATTTATAGATTCCTATTGTGCAAAAAAGATTATATTTTGATATCATAATGTGCCTTATCTGAATTTTATATAAATTTCAAACTTTTACAGCAAAGATTAGTCCATACAAAAAAGTTTGCTGCTTCATATTGTGTTTTTTGTGGTTTTAATGAATAAACCACAAAGCAACAATCTCTGAACTGTGCAGATTAAAGTTATGACAGTTAAGTGAAAAATTCAATTTCTGCAAATGTAGAACCATGTACAATTTTAAACTTATGTTTGAACTGACTTTTTACTGCCTTATTCAAAGGTTACAAAGTGTACAAAAAGGCCTTTCTTTTGAAAAGTGCAATAGATGTTCATGTATCATGCTTCACAGGCATGCACAGTTTTGTCCCCTAGGTGGATGTTTATGTTTTTTAGGTACTATAAAATTCTTTAAATAAATGTTAAATTTTTTTTATGTTGTCTGATTTGATGTGATCTTTATGAGAGTTTTCATATGTTATTAGAAATGTTTATTTTGCATTGGTTATGCAACTTTAGCACATAAAAAATAAAGATTTTCCCCTTTTTCTAGGACCAATATGTCCAGCTCACCAGATACTCCACTGTGTATCTTAAAATGACAGGCCATGTTAGTTTCTAATGAGAACACATTACAGATCAGGTCAGAACACACATCTGAGGTGTATAATATTGAGACATAAGAGTCCCATGTGCATCTTTGAATGTTGTCACATGTACATGTAGATACGTTAATGCATTTCTTATTTTATACATATTTCATGCAAGTTTCATCTTGTATTGTTTATAAATGCTGATTGTTTAGCATGTGGTCTTTCAACAGAGATCAGTACTTCAATTATCAAGGTAAACATAACACAACTGCAAAGTTAGGAATGTTATAAAATGCATTAGTAAAATTAATAATAATTGGTAATTGATCATAAGAAGGATACTAAAGGGCATTTAAAATGTTTTAAGAAGTGATGACAACAGCTCAGCAAACAGTTCCTGGCCTAGGTCTAATTTGCCCCATGTCTTCTCCCCTTTAAGCTGATTACCTGTCTGTCTACTCTACATTGTATCTGTCCAATGAAGGCAAAATACAAGGAAAAAGGTGTTTGTTTTTTGTGATTGTTTTAATGCGCATCACTTGGCTTGAAGAGATACATTCATTTTGTAAGATTTTTAAAACATCAAGCCCTTCATAGAAGGTATATGTGCTGATACTCAGAGTTATAGCAGCACTAGTCTCATATACAAACATAGCCTGTAAAAGTACAGACAATACAGTACAATTTGTACAATATATCACAAAAAACACCTTTCAACAGGTGTGGCACAAAATGGCACATTCATATGGTTCATAAAATTAACATACAGTAAATCTCTCAAACAGAGACATGGTGTGTACACTTGTCGGAGTAAAGGACAATATAGCATTGTTCCAGTCTGGAATAAAATTATTTCAGGAACACTTAATAAAATCTGACTACATTTGAAAAAACAAATAAACAATATTTGTCATCTGCAAATATTACAGAGTACAGTACAAAGACCGTCAATATGTGCATCATGTGCAAAAGATTCAGTCATTTGTCAGTAAAAGACCAATGTGGTCAGTATTGTGGCAGTCCTTCATTTGTGCAGGGTCTACCACGGCCTCCAGAGGGCGCTGCTCACCAGACTCTTGTCTTTGCTGGAGTTATTGTAGAAGGTGGCTTGAGCTTCTGACAGGATTCTCTCTGAGGGACACTGCAGCTTGTTAAAGTGCAGAAGCAGTCTCCTCTGGGACTGACTCTGCTGCTGCTCCTTGAAGAGGAAGTGCTCTACCTCCTGGGCACATTTGGAATAGCCTTGACCCACATTTTAAGTATATATGCATGCAGTACACATTGTAAGTCAGACTTTCCTTGAATTAATTACTTCCTTAAAGAAATTCAAATTGGATGTTTTCCTTGACAATAATTCAACATGGTAACAGCCACTATAAACTGTTGTCCATTCTAAATAAAATATTATAGTGAGTGGTATTGGTTTCAGCCTGTTCTAGCACCAGGAATACACCCAACATTCTGCACACAGCACACAAATAGCTCCCTTTCTATTTAGGGACGGTCCAAACAGTGCTCTCGTCTGCTGTCCTACATTGCTTCTAGTTTTTAGACATGCAAACACACGGGTCCCCTTGTTAATTCTCAACCTAGGCCAGGCACACAAACCTTCACCACGTCTTCATTGATCTGCTTAGGGTCTCTGTTAATGAGATCGATCTCCTTTGTGTGGCTGTCCTTCAGAATCTTCTCCTCATTGGCATTGTACTGGTACTGATCCTCCATGGTGATCCTGGTCTGGAGACAGTGTGGGCAAACCTTACACTCAGCCGCCTTACTTCACTTGTGCCCCCCTGTGTGACCACAGTGACGCTCCCACTGACATGCCAGTGGACAGCTGCTGCAGACGGCCGGGCAAAAATGGAGGCCTGACGCCCACCCTTCACACACACACACAACAAACACACACACACAGGCATAGACACACAATGTAAGGCACAAGGAGAAGCTTAAAGAAGAACCAGGCTTGTGTCACATTTCACACAGAGCTGTGGGGCTGAGCGGGCTGGGTTTACACACTCACTAGAACTTCCACCTCGCAAAAACACACCACTACCCCAGTGCAGCTCTCCGCCATTCAGACTTCTAACTGAAATGCTAACTCTGACTTAATTTAAAAGCCACTACAAACCCTTCCAGAAAAAGCACACACACAAGAGGATGAATTTGAAAACATGATTAGCCTTCACTCTTTCTAATGTCTACATAAAGCTAAGCTCACCTTGCAGATAGATCCAAAATAAATATATCTTAGTTAAAATAACACTTGCTGTCAAGACCACTGTGCTTTGCTCGCAGTCATTAGAGACACTCTACAGCCATTATATTTGTACACCTTTTAACATGTCAATATCAAGGCCAATAAGTGACTTGATCTTAAGAATAAAATGGTATTCAACACTCTCCTGGTCTATCTTTTTAAATACTACATAACTTACCAATACTTCCCAACTATTTGTTAAAAACTGTGGCTTGTTCTCAAACTGCGAAGCTATTAGAAGCCAGGTGCAATGTTGCAATTCAACCTCACACGGAAAGCATTTAGTCCAAAGCCAGCTCCATTTATAAACACTATGCAAATTAAATGTTTTAATAGAGACCTCAAGTTACTGAAAAACAAAATGCTTATAGTGTTCCTATCCTATGGGAGCAAAACTACGTTAAGGTTATGTATCCTTTTGAGAGGTGCACAAATGACAGAAGTTACAACTGGCAAGACTTTATTATATTTCTCATTTCATCCAGACCTTTAAAATAAAATTCAATAGCGTCCATAAATAAGACTGATTCAACTTCCCTGGGCTGTGCAGTTGTCGCTATCAGTCAGAGCTTTCTATATCAGTGTGCCGTGAGAATAAACAAACTCATGCACTGCTGCCGGAGCAACAGGGCGGAGGTGGCATGCCGGTCCCCTGTGAACCCGGGTACAAGCTCTCATAGCTCCCTGGTACTGAGTTCCTATTTATCTCAATCAGCGTAGAGTAAGAACAGAAGCAGAAGCAGAAGCGTGACTTCAGAGCAGGGATTGGCTCTCCCCAGCCAGGTTCCCTGGTGGGGGAGACTGAGTGGGAGGGGGCTGAGAGGAGGAATGGGATGAGAGTGCATGTGATCAGGAGCCAACTTAATTAGAAGAGTATTCTCTGTGTGTCCACGGGCTAGTTAGGCATGGAGGCAGCGACAGAAATAGAGCAGCAGAAAGCCATGCAGGCATACCTCTGCTCTATGAGTGTCAGGGTGCTCACTGATCAGCTAAGGCTGCACTGGCTCCCGGCTCCCGTTTAATGCACACGCACACAGCCATATTTAGATTCATAGTGTAATGCAAGCAGTAGCACCTTATACTTCACCTTAGGATCTCTTAAAGGCACACTACGCTGAAATTCTAAGGATTGATTGTGAATAAACCTTGACCTACAGGCCATCCACAGGCCTTGTGTGTCGTTAACATCTATAAATGTCCAGTGGAGATTTATTATAAAGAGTGAGACACATCATTATCCGCATTTTTTCACGCCTGTGTTAAACTTGTATATCTTATTAGAATAATTGGTGTGCTTTTGTGTTTACTAAACACTATAGAGTTTCTATAGTTCATTCTTTAGCTAATGCTTATCCCAATCACAGGAGGCTGGAGCCTGTCCCAGATGCTTTTGGTACACCCATGACAAGGGCCAGGTTGGTCACAGGGCTAATACAGTTTCTATAGTGGCATATTTTAGTTATAAAATAATAAAATATACCAGATGTGCCCTCTTTACAAAAACATCTTTACAGTTATGCCCAAATTTTTTAAAAAAATGAGCTAAATGTCAGATATGAACCACAAGTCAAACAGGTTTAAAAAAAAAAAAAAAAAAACTAATTACACACAGTTAAGAAAAAAACAGTAAAATGAGGTAAACATTAACTGTGGACAAATATACAATTTTAACAAATTCCCTGGACAGTGAAGACATCTGTTTACATTTTCCACTTTCATGTCTGTTGTGTCTGCCACATCAAATTGTGACAGGAAATACTTAAAGGGCTGACTGAGAACATGTCTGTGGAGGTTCTCAGTCAACCAAGACATAATGAAGACTTCAACTGACTAAGAAATGTCCTTACTTATATTTTCTTTTAATCTTACTTTATAAGGGACTTGCTTGTCACTGGATCAAACATACATGTATTTTACTGGGTCTTGTCCTGGTTTACAGTACTCAATCATTCTTTCCTTAATCATTATTGTAATTGGATGCAGACTGTAATCAGGGATGTCCCTCGTATTTTTATTTTTGTTATATCTTCTCACTGAAAACCACAGCTAGTCAAGGCCAGCACTATTTTTGTAATGTAAGTGGGTTGAAGTATTGCTGTTAGTGAGACAGGCAGCGGGAGCAAGATGGAACAGTAGCAACAGTCTGGACATGTCAAACAGGACATCACACTTCTAAGAAGGCGGTTCAATCTCATCTTTTAACGTGACCCCTCAATGAGAAGTCCATAGAGATTGAAGGTTGGCTAAATGTTTCCAAAGTGTGTAAAAATGTAACGCTGCTGCAAGAAAACTCTATCAAAAGACTGACGTTTCCTTGGCAACCAAGGAAGATAAGTCCCCCGTTTAATGAAAAATAACCTTAGTGGGAAGCAGTGTCAGGGAGGACGACCGCAGACCTGCTAGACAGAGCTCTGAGGGAACCCAAGAGCATTGAGACACAAAACACAGGCAGGGGACAAGTCACTGTGGACACAAACAAAAGCAAACAAGAAATAAAGAGTCGACAGAGAGGAAGGCACACAATCCTAGTCAAATATGAATGCATGGGGAGTGAAGCAGAGCAGTGCATTATGGGAAGTCCCCAAGCAGCACAGGCCGTTGCAACAAGAACAGATGGTTAAGGGGTACTGGAAGCTATCCTAAATATATATATATAATATATATGAGAGTTGAGACTGTCAAATGACAATAACTGAAATAAAATGTAACACAGTAAATATCCTTACTCACATATCGATTTAAATGTAATAAATCACAACACATTAAAGACATTTTAAATACAGTAGGACAGGAGAGACATCAGTTGTGTCAGTCTCTGGAAAGCTGAGAGGCATGTGTTGAGACCATGTTCAGCTGGTGGCCTTGTAGCCCGACCCCCGCAGGTCTGTGAGTGATGCTGAGGCGGGACACAGTGATTTAGAGCAGTGCAACTGAGGAGGACCACTACCAATGCTATCAAATTAACTACCACTATCTAATTGAAAAATGGAGTTGTGGGGATCTGTGGCACGTTTTGGCATCATGGGCCTTCATTACTGGTCAATATGACAGGTGTAAGATGTGTAGGCTTCAGATCATACTCTGAACGTATGACCACTCATCTAAATACATTTGTACTGAATATAAACTTCTCTTATTTACTGAGGTTTGTGTGTCCAACTGGAATATTCATAGAGCTAGTTGTGATTCAGGTCAGGTGGCCAGTGTGAGTGCATTAATAACAGACTGCTCAGCAGTCGGTTGCTTGGAGCTGCCTTCCAAACAACAGTTTGCCCCAAACTGTTAAATATGGTCACCCCTCCCACTGAGCTGTAGACAGTGCATTCTGTCATCAAGTATGGATCTTCAAGTTGATCTGATTCTTCATTCTCTGGCTTACAAGAAACATATCAGTTATCTTTGTTTTTTGGAGATGTACAGTAGCTGCATCAGTCAACAAATTACAAGGTCATATAGTTAAAAAAAGTGTTTTTAGCTGAGGGTTCATGTTTTTTAGTTTTGATCTCATCATCTCCTTATGTTGCACCCATTACAGGACAGATGTGTCTTGTGTTTTGTGGTTTGCCAGAATAATAGCTGAATCTAGGATGACTATTTTATTGGAAATACTAAATTGGCCTATGGCCTACACACCCCATTTGTGATCTACTTTCTGTGTTTGTATTCGGCATTACCCAACAATCTTGCATGACATAATCTCCATAACTTGTCTCTATGCCAAGGTATATCAACACTAATTGCAATATTATGTATTATGTAACTGATTTACACATTTTTTTTAACAATAAAGAATTAACATGTTGAGATTCAACACAACCATATTACTGTACCAGGATATGTGCTACAATGAGTGTTACAATGCAGATGAACAGTGCTCTCTATTGGTCAATATTTGTATCTGCTTCACCACAACTCCTCACTGTACACTGTAAAACTTTTCACTGTAAATTTACAGTAAAGGGTTACAGTGTAGTTTGCCAGTCCTCCAAATGTCCAAATGAGGGCAGCAAGGATTTTCTGATAGTTTTACAAAGCATTGACAGAGTCAAGTCGATACTAATCCTTGCCTAATTGTATAATACTATTATTTAATGGTTCATAAGAGGATAGAACGCTACTCTCTCTCTCTACCTATATATACAGTCTGTGTCCAAAACTATAGCCTTGTTCCCTCCAAAACAAAAGCATTCTTCTTTGTTTTATATCTATAAATAAGGTGTTTATTACAGCAACAACTTTTAGCAAGTTGTTTAAAATGTTAAATAGCCGTATTGTTTATTGTTTCTTATAAAGCTATACTGTGGCGGACAATTGAATGCCTGGATAAAAAGACAAAGTATTTATGAAGCAATAGAAGGCTAACCTGAGAAGACAGAGCTAAAACGTTCCTCTGGTTTGCAAAGTTTTTGAACTCAAGAACAACTTGTTTCCTGCCAGATGGCTAGTGAGGGTGCCCTTGTGTTTCTCTGACAAAGCACTGACAGCCGCTCTGCATCACAAACAAACCCATTAAAAAGGTCATTTAGTCATGTGTTCTTTCAAACATTTAAAGCAAGTGTGTGGGACACATCTGCTGCAACTGGAAATCATGTCTGGGCTTGTCCCAAAATCATAGCACTGCAAGTTGAACATTTAGAAAAGAAAATGTCAATTTCAAAAGGTAATGTATAAAATTATGTTTGTTTTTTGGGGGTGATTAGAAATGAATACAAGAAAACAGAGAATATTTGCATCCCAGATATAAACGTTTTGTGTTGTTTAAATAAAATAAACAGTAGAAGGGTGCACTTTCTCACATTTGAGTGAAGCTGTTTAAAACGTCATATAGGAAAAAGAAAAGAGAAACATTTTTGAGGCTGAAAATGTCTCGATTTTACAAGGGGTCACAACTAATGAGACACACTTCTTTTGTTGAGAGTGTGGGAACCCAGAGGAAACACACTCACAGCCGCAGTGGGACAATATGAAGAACTCAGCCCTGAAGAGCCACAAGGGAACGCTAATTTAATGAACCTGACTTAACTTTTTACATAAAGATAAAAAGAAATTTAAAACATTGCACTTGTTGTTGTTTCTGTTTTTATTTTTGTACTTAAAAAAAAAAAAAAAAAAAAAGATCTTTATTTTCTCCCTACCGTATTCTTGATTTCAGTTTTTGTGTCTCGTGATGGAGAAGTGTGCTCATTGATCCTGCATCAGGAGCAGGTCTGTCCTCTACAGGGTCAGCATGTTCCCAGATTCACACAGTGCTCCACCTGCTCCTCAGAGACCTGACCTAAGCCCAGGGCAATAACAGCATGTGCCATGCACCAACTCTCATTGTCTCTGCTGCTCCCTGATTGGCTGAGAGTGTGAGAAACTTCTCCTAGACCTAGACCCACACATTCATATGGAGATGTGGGACTATAAAAGAGGCTGAAGGCAGCAGAGAGCAGACTCTCTACAGAGACCTCCACAGCTCATACATCCAGACATGGCTCCTACAATCACTGCAGCAATGAGCCCCTCTCAGGACCACCTCAGCCTCTCTCACAAGGTAAATTCAGATTCAACATTGAAAGTCTTATAAGACTATGTGTGTCTATAACATTATCCAGTTTAAAGTAACTAATGACATTTGTTGTTGTTGTTGCAGCTGAAAAAGCCTGTGGTGGAGAAGCTGTGCAGGGAGAGAAACAACAGCAGCATTGAGCAGCTCAAGTCTCTCCTGGCTGCAGAGTTCCTCAAACTGAGCAGATGTCCTGGAGATGACAGTGAGTGTCCTGACACAGCTACAGCAGCAGAAGAACCTGACACACTTCCTGTCCCGGAGCCACATGAAGATCCCACATAAGAACCACTTCACTAAGCTCCACACCCAAAGAGAGGAGCATTTCTCTTTTCAGATCAGCTCCTGTTAAAAGAGAAGTCCAGAGAGCATTGCTCCCTGGAGATCATGGTGGACGGTGCAGACAGCACAGACCTCCACAATAACTATGGACCACATTGGTCAACGATTCTGAACAAAAGTATCTTCTGTCTTTTAGTCTTTCAATTGAAAGTCATTTCCTGTGGAAATGATGGTCAAGAATGACTGAACTGATTTTTATTGTTATTGAAGACTTCTTCTGTGTCAGCAGAAGTTGTTGTTTTATTTTTTTGACAATATATTTCCAATGGAAATAATATCATATTTGAAGTTCAATTGTTTGAAAT
This sequence comes from Perccottus glenii, assembly GCA_024416835.2. Taxonomy (NCBI): domain Eukaryota; kingdom Metazoa; phylum Chordata; class Actinopteri; order Gobiiformes; family Odontobutidae; genus Perccottus; species Perccottus glenii. The sequence goes on from CM044546.2 coordinate 47,573,084, forward strand.
GCACTGTGTCATGCATGTTGCATGAACCACGTCAAATCCTTAATGGTTATGCTTTTATTGCATATGAGGAAATGTCATTTATGTCATCTTTATTGTTTGAGTAATTTTACTTTGAGACTTATTGTGATAATAACAGTGTCACAATGTTACAAATGTGACAGAAATGTGACAAATGTCTGTGAATGGTGTGTGACCTGTTGTAAGGTCACTTCCTGTTGAACTTGTTGAAGATGTCCACATTAGTCTGGAGCAGGAGTAATGTTTAACCGCCTGGTGTTCCTTTGTCTTTTTGTGCACTCTTTGTGAGAGCAGTTTGTCTTGTAGAAATCTTTGTTGAAATCTTGTAGAAATGTAAAAGGGTTTACAGTGTACAAGTTGTTGTGATGAATCATTACCTCTACTTTGATTTTTAAAATAAAGAAGAAAACTATAATATTGTCTTCTTTTGTCTTTTTTAATCAAAATTCACATTCTAAGACCAAAGTTTTATGAAACCTGACATTCATGTAGTAGTGTAGTTCATGTGGTAACTATGACAGAACTCAATGATTGATATATTGTGTATTTTATATACTGTATATACTGCATGTATGTGTATATATATATACTGTATATTGTATCTGACAACATCTGACTAGACAGTGACACTGAAAAACTTCTGTAGAGAATCCTGATAACACCTATGAAAGCCTAATTCACGAGCACCAGTAACTTACAGTATGAGCATGATTTCATATGTTTAGATATTACCAGGGAACTCCTCATTAAAGTATTACTCTAAGCTCTATTTTGTAAGATTAACAAGACTGGTGTGACCATTGTCTGATTCAGATGGAAACCTAAACCTTTACACAAACTGTATAAAAGACAAAAAGAACAGAAAGGTTTGTTAACGTACATTTGCTTTGTTGGAGCTACAAGAATTAGCACAGAGACAACAGTAGAATAGCAAAAGTGTATATTTATTAACAAGACATTTACTGATTGAAAAAGGAGAAATTACCAGCAGACTAAACAGTACAATTGACTGTTTTAACCATTATTTCACCTGCAAAGAGGAGTGTGATCACTCTTGTCATTCTCATTCTCTGCATATACTCAAAAAAGGTACAGTACTGGGTTTAGATGACTACATATACTTATCTAACAATATTTTAACAGTTTGAACTCCAATGACACCCTTTCCCTCCATGTAATTGTTGAAGTCACTCACTCACAGTGTTGGACAGTCACAACGCTACGAGCTGAACTACAGTCCTCAGTAGCTGTTTTCTGAATCAAATAGTTTTTTGGTGGCGAAGTTCTTTTTTTCTTAAGTAGTGCAGTAGTACCTAAGCTACATTTTAATTACAAAAACTGTTTTCTTGTACCTGTACATACAACACTAAAGGTCCGTAGCCGTAGGTCTGCATTAACCATTACGCTCTTCTATAAATATCTGCAGAAACCCCATTTATAAAAGACGCTGCTCTAGAGCCACAGCATCTTATTAGTGACTTTTATTGTTCACTGTTGTTGCTGCTGATGCTGCTGCAGTAAAACACTGTTGTGCCCACATTTCTTGACATTTGTTAGTTTCCAAACTTAAGCCGCGTGGCTCATTTGCATAAATCCACAACGACATTCACAATGTCATTAATGACCACTAATAAATGTAAAAGACGTGTCTTTGGTGGATTATTTGGCCAGAACAGGACCAGACCAGGACCAGACCAGGACCAGACCAGGACCAGACCAGGACCAGAACAGGACTATGGGTGGATTACAGCTGCTGGAGATGTTGCTGTTGGTGAGTCTTTTATGTAGGCTATTGAAAAGGCTGCACACACTTGCTCAAAAAATAAATTCTGCAGATGGGAACTAATGCTGACAGATGATATGAAAATAAATGCTACCTTTGCTTTGAACAACACGTGTAATTTTAAATAAACTGTTTTACTGAACATTGATAGCACTGACTTGGAATGCAGTTTAATATTAAAAAAATACAGAAATAGTTTAAATTTAGTAAACTACTTTTGCCTTGATGTTGTAGCTTAGCTTCCTACATTTCTCTGGTGGTTAGCTTTAGTGTAGTGAGGTTTTAATTTAACGTGGAGTAACTGATAGCTTCGCTCACTATATTTTCCAAATAGCTTGCCTAACACTGCTCATTCACTGTCCTCAGGGCACACTCACAGTCAGTATCTGACACACCCTTTTTACAGTGACCGCACAAAAAAGATTTTGTGTCACAAAATTTGCATAATGGCAAACTCGATCATTAGCAGAAGAGTGAACATTTGTTAAAAATTCAACATTTAAACAAGTCAAACCAATAAGTACAGTTAAGTAGATACATTCCTTTCCTAACAATCAACCACACTTGAGCTCAGCAAGCCGCAGAACACTATTACAGCTCATCTTTGATTCCTCCAGGATGCAACAGCAGCAATAACAAACTCATCCAGATGTTTGGGTAATTTTTAACTCTTTACAATGCAGCTTGTAAAAAATGTACAAGTCATCTTTGTTTTTCTTTTTGTAGTTCTATAATCTATACTGTGTGGATGTAAAACTGTCCTCTTCAGCAAAAATGTTTCCTTTGGGCTCTTACAGTTTCCCAGCACACGACAGAGGGGTTTAAACGTGGCCCCGTCACACGCCCTCCTCCATGGCTCTGCTGCTGGGAGCCAGAGCCTCACACTGCTTCCCACACTTCTGAATGCAACCTACTCAGCCACAAACACAATAGAAGTGTGTCTGCGCTCACAGGCAGTGAGCAGGACAGACGGCCACTTCACCCAAGAGGCCATCTGCCTTAGCTGTAACTCACCGTGGACAGATATAGTGTGGGAAAAGACATTTCAGAAGAAATCTTTTATATATAAAGACATTTTAGAAAAGTCAAGCTTTTGAAAAGAAATGTTTTTTATATTTTTATTTATAGAAACTAAGTAGGCTCACAGTGGATAATTATTTGTTTGAAAAAATAAAACACAAAACAAAATGGGTTAATGGTTTATAATACTTTCTAATCTAAACTATTTTTTCCATGCTTTTACCAATGTAAAGTAAAGCCTAGAGGACAACATGAGAATTAGCATTTGTGCTAAAACAATTAAATAATGCATCTGGTAATGTCAATTGGTAAATTTACAAACTTAAAGATTTTTTTTTCTAGAATAACATAAATAAAATGATCACATTTTAAAATGGGGATAATGTGAACCCCCCCCCCCTTCTGTTTAACTCACAGAGCTGTGTGATTGGCTGAGGCGCATAAACAGGGTTCAACATGAGCACCATAAATACACAGCACAGACACTTCTCAACACAACCAAAAAAGCAAAATGGTTCAATACACAGATCTGGATCTTCAAGGCAGCATCAAGGAACAGCTTTTTAGGTAAGACATTAAAATTCTTTTTATCAAACTACTACAAAACGTCACATTAATGTTGCTTTGTCACTTTTTATGAAACAAAATAACATTTTTTGTCCTTCAGGTGTAAACTCCACACACTAGAGAGGAAATGCAGCTCTGGAGTGGAGAAGCTGAGGGCTGTACTTGGAGAACACTTCCAGAATTGGATCCCAGTGTCGGAGCTTTTGGAGAAAACCCTGTCTTTCTTCAGCTTAAGAAAAGCCCCACTTTCACATAACGGCTTCTCCAAATACTCAAGGGACATTTTACGTCTGTTTCCTGATGCAGAGGATGATGTGACTCCACTGTACTTTTGATGACAGCAAAGATGGACATTCTCAGCCACTGGACCTGCATATTGTTGTGATTTATAGATTCCTATTGTGCAAAAAAGATTATATTTTGATATCATAATGTGCCTTATCTGAATTTTATATAAATTTCAAACTTTTACAGCAAAGATTAGTCCATACAAAAAAGTTTGCTGCTTCATATTGTGTTTTTTGTGGTTTTAATGAATAAACCACAAAGCAACAATCTCTGAACTGTGCAGATTAAAGTTATGACAGTTAAGTGAAAAATTCAATTTCTGCAAATGTAGAACCATGTACAATTTTAAACTTATGTTTGAACTGACTTTTTACTGCCTTATTCAAAGGTTACAAAGTGTACAAAAAGGCCTTTCTTTTGAAAAGTGCAATAGATGTTCATGTATCATGCTTCACAGGCATGCACAGTTTTGTCCCCTAGGTGGATGTTTATGTTTTTTAGGTACTATAAAATTCTTTAAATAAATGTTAAATTCTTTTTATGTTGTCTGATTTGATGTGATCTTTATGAGAGTTTTCATATGTTATTAGAAATGTTTATTTTGCATTGGTTATGCAACTTTAGCACATAAAAAATAAAGATTTTCCCCTTTTTCTAGAACCAATATGTCCAGCTCACCAGATACTCCACTGTGTATCTTAAAATGACAGGCCATGTTAGTTTCTAATGAGAACACATTACAGATCAGGTCAGAACACACATCTGAGGTGTATAATATTGAGACATAAGAGTCCCATGTGCATCTTTGAATGTTGTCACATGTACATGTAGATACGTTAATGCATTTCTTATTTTATACATAATTCATGCAAGTTTCATCTTGTATTGTTTATAAATGCTGATTGTTTAGCATGTGGTCTTTCAACAGAGATCAGTACTTCAATTATCAAGGTAAACATAACACAACTGCAAAGTTAGGAATGTTATAAAATGCATTAGTAAAATTAATAATAATTGGTAATTGATCATAAGAAGGATACTAAAGGGCATTTAAAATGTTTTAAGAAGTGATGACAACAGCTCAGCAAACAGTTCCTGGCCTAGGTCTAATTTGCCCCATGTCTTCTCCCCTTTAAGCTGATTACCTGTCTGTCTACTCTACATTGTATCTGTCCAATGAAGGCAAAATACAAGGAAAAAGGTGTTTGTTTTTTGTGATTGTTTTAATGCGCATCACTTGGCTTGAAGAGATACATTCATTTTGTAAGATTTTTAAAACATCAAGCCCTTCATAGAAGGTATATGTGCTGATACTCAGAGTTATAGCAGCACTAGTCTCATATACAAACATAGCCTGTAAAAGTACAGACAATACAGTACAATTTGTACAATATATCACAAAAAACACCTTTCAACAGGTGTGGCACAAAATGGCACATTCATATGGTTCATAAAATTAACATACAGTAAATCTCTCAAACAGAGACATGGTGTGTACACTTGTCGGAGTTAAGGACAATATAGCATTGTTCCAGTCTGGAATAAAATTATTTCAGGAACACTTAATAAAATCTGACTACATTTGAAAAAACAAATAAACAATATTTGTCATCTGCAAATATTACAGAGTACAGTACAAAGACCGTCAATATGTGCATCATGTGCAAAAGATTCAGTCATTTGTCAGTAAAAGACCAATGTGGTCAGTATTGTGGCAGTCCTTCATTTGTGCAGGGTCTACCACGGCCTCCAGAGGGCGCTGCTCACCAGACTCTTGTCTTTGCTGGAGTTATTGTAGAAGGTGGCTTGAGCTTCTGACAGGATTCTCTCTGAGGGACACTGCAGCTTGTTAAAGTGCAGAAGCAGTCTCCTCTGGGACTGACTCTGCTGCTGCTCCTTGAAGAGGAATTGCTCTACCTCCTGGGCACATTTGGAATAGCCTTGACCCACAACTTCATTCTGCTGCTGCTGCAGGCGTCTCATGAAACTCACTGTCATCTCCAGGATGTCAGCTTTCTCAAGCTTGGATTCTGGCTGCTGTTTGAGGAACTCTGCAGTCAGGAGAGACTTGAGCTGCTCAATGCTGCTGTTGATTCTCTCTCTGCGCAGCTTCTCAACCACAGGCTTTTTCAGCTGCAACAACAACAACAACAAATGTCATTAGTTTACTTATACTGAATAATCACACATAGTCTTAAATGTTCTAAGACTTTCAAACTTGAGTCTGAATTTACCTTGTGAGAGAGGCTGAGGTGGTCCTGAGAGGGGCCCATTGCTGCAGTGATTGTAGGAGCCATGTCTGGATGTATGAGCTGTGGAGGTCTCTGTAGAGAATCTGCTCTCTGCTGCCTTCAGCCTCTTTTATAGTCCCACATCTCCATATGAATGTGTGGGTCTAGGTCTGGGAGAAGTTTCTCACACTCTCAGCCAATCAGAGGGCTGGGTCAGACAATAAAGGATGCAACTCAGTGAATGGTGTTATTGCCTGAGGGACAATGGTTAGGTCTCTTGGGAACAGGTGGAGGCCTGGGGGGTGATGGACAGACTCTATGTGAATCTGGGAAAGTGGTGACCCTGAGGCCGATCAATGACTCTGACTGAATATGTCATAAAATCTTTTTTAGAAAGTATATAAGGGACAGAGGTGGGAAAGTGGTCATAATATATACTATATACTATATACTACAATTGTACATTTGTATGATTGTAAATTACTTCCTAACTTGGCAGAAATGTATGAATTTAACAAAACATGCTTTAACATACAACTGAGGGGACTACACTGTACTTCTGCATTAGTGCAGTGTACTATATTCAATAGTGTAACTTTATGAGGAATAAGTGTACGTTAGCAAGGAACATTATTTTGTGCCAAGAGGAATGGGTAAGCTGAACAAAAGATACCATGTCAATCTGTATGAATAGTTTGTCTGGCAGTCCTGTGTGTCATTTATGAGAAAGAACTAAATGTCATTGCTGTCTGGGACTGTGCCACATGAATGAACCGTATTTCTTCCCTCAAATAACCTGGAATGCATATAGGAATAATCTGAAGCCAAAGCATGACAAAAATATCTTGTGAATGTTCATTAATACTTTGCTTGTCTGCATTCCTCTGGGTCCCTTGACAAAAGCCTTGTAAAGATGAGTCTAATGATGACAGGAATTCTCATTGAAGTCTGGCGAGACATAAATTCGTCAACTGACTCTGTAATTAATGTTATGCACACCCAGACACACTTCTTTTGTTCCTGAGTCAGTGAAAGGAGGGAGTGTGGGAAAGCAGGGAAAACTCACTCACACAAAGATTGGCAGTAGGACAAAACAGAGGGACAGACAATGCGTCTGCTGCTGGCGGAGGATTTCTTTACTACTACATTTAAAGGTTTGTCTTCTTTTTACTAATGTTGCCAACATAAGCAATGCTCTGGGTTTAAATTTTTTGATTGATTTTGTAATTGCTCTAATACACTAAAACTCTATGGTAAGCATATTAGTGTGCAGCGACTTATATTTTCTAATGTTCCTTTTCTGTCCATCATTTTAATTAAGACTTTCACAAAACATGCAAAATTATGCACTGTAACACAAGATATTCATAGGAATTAAATGATTTTACAGCCACGTTAGAATAGAAATTAAATATCCTAAAAGTTGCATAACTTTGATTATTTTTCTTCTACATGTTCACCAGAAAATGATTTACACATGTCTTTATTGTTATGCTCATTCTGTCCAAGCAGTCTTTAACCTTTCTTGGGTATTGTATTGTTGTATTGGTTTATGACACTGATTTGTAAATGGGAAAATGAGACATTTGCAGTTTTAAAACATAGTATTTTATCTAATTTCTATTTAACTGTAAATACATTTATTTCTGATAATATACAAATATGAAAAGAAGGTTAAAGCAAAAGCATCAGGACTCAGTTTTCAAGGTGAAAATCCAGGTGAAAATTCAGATACTTTATCTTTAACCTTTTCTTCAACATGACCTGGATGACTGAGAACCTCCACAGAAATATACAAATATAAATCAAAAGTTTTTTACATCAAGTAATTACTATTCTAGTCTAAGAATCCCAACTCAAATACAATTAGTTAATTGGTTTGCACACTACAGTCACAATATTAGTGTTTGTCTTTAGTCTGTCAGTTAGTGTCTAAACTACAAACTCAGGCCTCAGGGGATGACTGTGTGTGGCTATGGGGGGGTGCATTAGCATTTAACTAGGCACATGTCTATTGTTAAAGAGCCCTCTGTTAGTGGGCTGAGTGTGGGAAAGCAGCGGAGAACAGAGCCGCGGTTCACTGTGATTAACATCCTTAACCCCACTAACACCTGACAATTCTCAAAGGGAATTGGCACACTTCACAAGGAGAAGCATTTCTTTACTTTGTGTCTTGTTTTGGTGCCAATTCCAGCTTCTGCCAACTTTACTTCTACTGGTTTAACGGACCACTTAAAGTCTCCTTTGTCATTCACACACTTATACCTGTGTCTAAATCTAAATGTATCAGAAACAGATGTGAAAAAAGAAATGTATCTGTGTTTCTGACGTGCATTTCCATTTTTTATATTCAATAAAAAAACATAAACTTGTGTTGTGTGCACATTTGTAAGTTGTCTTCTTGAAGATTTAAACAGCTGTGTACTTTTTATTAATATGAGATTAATATAAAGAGATCATCACACTTAATGCCATATTTGAATTTTTTTTTTTTTTAAGTGGATCACTAATAGAACAGGCGGCTGAATATTGCAATTAGAAGCTGCATCAAGTGGACCTGCCAAATAGCAACACTATGCTAAAGGAATACATAAGAACAGCAAGCTTTTGTACGCACTATAAACATAAAATGTTAGCTTGTTAACATACTATTATATTAGTGCTGGGGCCAGTCTCTTTGGTGTGTGATGCTCAGAACCGTGGGTGCTCAGTCAGAATCTTTGATCTGCACTGTGAGCAGATCTGTTCTCTCAAATGAGCACAACTTTTCCCAAATCACAAAGGGTTGTCCCCAGTGTTCTTCAATGGTCTCCTGACATCTAACCCTTGTCTCTCGTTGCAGTGTAGCATAAGTTGGCATGTTGCTGTTCCATATCCCATATTGTCTCCGCCAGCTATTTGATTGGCTTATTTGAGTGTGAGAAACTTCTTCCAGACCTAAGACCCACATATTCATTTGGAGATGTGGGACTAAATATGGGACAATGAAGGTAGCAGAGAGCAGGCTCACACATCAACAAACTACAGCAATAGCCCCCTCTCAGAACCACCTCAGCCTGACTCACAAGGTAAATTCAGACTTCAGTTTGAATGTCTTATAAAATGTAAGGTTATGTCCAGATGCTTTTACTTTAACCTTTTTTTCAGATGTCCTGGATGACTGAGAACCTTCACAGACAATTGAAGGTTATTTTTTTCTTCATCGTTATACAAAATAAGAAAACTAATGACATTTGTTCTTCTTGTTGCACCTGAAAAAGCCTGTGGTGGAGATGCAGCGCAGAGAGAGAATCAACAGCAGCATTGAGCAGCTCAAGTCTCACCTGGCTGCAGAGTTCCTCAAACAGCAGCCAGAATCCAAGTTGGAGAAAGGAGATGACAGTGAGATTCCTGAGAGGCCCGTAGCAGCAGGGTCAGGGCTATTCCAGGTGTGCCCAGGAGGTGTCACAATTTCTCTCTAAGGAACAACTGCAGTCACAGAGGAGAGTGCTGCTGCACTTAAACAAGCTGCAGTGTTCCTCAGAAACAATCCTGACAGAAGCTCACTTCACTCTGGTAAAGACAGGAGTCTGGTGAGCAGCGTCCTCTAGAGGCCGCGGCAGGCCCTGCAGACTGCGCAGACCATTGACTCCATGCCACACAAACTCAGAGACTAAAGACATTACAAATGTCTATTTTGTGAAAAGACATTTGTAATGTCTTCTTTTTGTGATTTACAAGATTAATTTGTAAAATAAATATTGATCCATTTTGGGTCAGCTTGTGCCTGACCCAAGAGGGTCAGCTTAAGTGTTGTCTGTTCACGCACTCTGCCGTTTGTAAATAAGACAAAAACATCAGTTTCGAGAGTGATTCAAAAAAAGTCCTGTAATTCTGATTCCAACATCACGGAGTCTGGCCTTCTGAGATTTGATGGTCTGGTTTAGTCCTGTTTGGCCTGAGACTAATGTTTTGAGGCAAAGTCACACTAAATAATGCTTTGAGTTATTTTCTGTTCTTTCACTTAGTAAATTTACTAATAAAAATAAACATCTGCTACTTTATAGTTTAGCTACTTTTTATATCCACACCTGCCTAAAATTTTTGCGCAGTAGGCACACTCGCACACACAAATAAGTGAACAAATAAAACAACTACAGTTACAGTTCAGAGTTAGACCCGTGACTTACAGTAAATCCAACTTGCCTGCTTCTCAGAAAGGAAAGCAGCAATTGGCTGTCCTAAAAGTAGCTAAATGACGCCATCACCTAATTTGCATAGAAGGCTGTATGAGAGTGGAATAACGTTTTTTATTTTAACCATAAACGCTAACTTGTTTTTAGGTGGAACTGTTATAAGTCTTTGCCTTTTCAATATGAGTTTGAGTTTTTGTGTGGTTTCTACGTCTCTAAGTTTGGAATAGATGTCAGCCCTTTATCAGCTTTACAATTCAACCAGTCTTGTCAGAGTTCGATTTCCACTTCCTTTCTTCTTTTTTGATGAAGCCATGATGAGCTAGCCTAGATAGATGTTGAGTTTATGTCGCAGAGACGCGGAGTGAGCACCTCCTGCAGCTGGGAGGGACTGCTGCGTGCGGATTGGGCCGTCTGTGAGTGCTTTGGGACGGGGAGAGGGGCCCAGGGCAGCCCCACTGCTCGTTGAGAAAAGTAAAAAACGAGTTTCCTAAAGACTCCAATAAAACAAGGAAAAGTCTCTAAATTTGTCGCTAGGCGCTTTATTTATAAAAAAAAATTGCTAGAGGGTCCGAAATAGTCTCTAAATATAGTGACGCAATCACTACGTTGTCGCCAGTGACTGTAGAAGGAGCAACCATTGACGCCTTCTACCGCTTCTACCCATAGATTGTATAAATAATGGTTGTCGCTAGGAGAATAACTGACGCCCTCTCCTGGTTGTACGTGGATGCTCATTGGTCGACCGGGCGAACGCAGGCACGCCACGCACGTCTAGCGTCATACCGTTGTCGACCATGGCGGAATCTGGTGGATTTGTCAGAAGCACAAGTACTCACACCATGGATAAAAGCATTATTCTTCCGCCCGATGAAATTTTCCGCAATTTGGAGAACGCAAAGCGCTTTGCAATAGACATAGGTATCTGAATATTAACAAGTTTTCTTTAATTTGTCCGTCGTGGAACGTAGCTAATTTTCTTGTCAGGAAACTACTGCAACCAGAGCTATGACGAAGTTAAATTAATCTATGTTACGATAATCTTTTTATATTTCACATTGTACTTGGTAATGTATGAGTAGACAGGTCATTCTGGTTACATACATAGACATAGTCACACAGCGTACTTTGCCTTAATGATAACGTTATAATAACATCACAGATTTTATGATTTAGTTATCTATATTGAATTTGCAGAACATTACCGCCAGTCTAAATCTTTTAGTTTTTCTTCAAACGAACCACTGCCGTTTTTCTTGTGATAGCAGTAGACCTCTGCTGCATGACTAGTGCTTTTCTGTTTTTCTCAGGTGGGTCACTAACTAAGCTTGCTTACTACTCAACTGTTCAACATAAAGTGGCCAAAGTGCGTTCTTTTGATCACACAGCAAAGGTATTGTATAATTTTTTCTTTCAGAATTCTTATAATTGTCAAGATCAATCTGAATGAAATGGGCATGTATGTGGGTTTTCATTTCCATTGCATGTTTGTAAAAAAAATGTTTTTGTTCTCCAGGAGGCTTCTAGTGACAAGTTATATGAAATATCAGTGCAAGAAGAGGTCACTGCACGCCTGCATTTTATCAAGTTTGAAAATGCTTACATTGAAACATGTTTGGACTTTATCAAAGATCATTTGGTCAACACAGAAACCAAAGTTATTAAAGCCACAGGTGGAGGGGCACACAAGTTCAAAGATCTTATTGAGAGGAAACTTGGACTCAAGTAAGTATTAAAACATTTTATTTTATTTGTATAAGCAGATGTTTAATTACACAACATTCTATCTTTCAATTACGGTCACAAGATTCCATTTTATTAATTTTATTGTGAAAGTCCTTTTTTGGTTCAGAGCATACCCAATGGTTAATATTTTGTTTTTGTTTTTTTTTTTTTTTGTGGCAGAGTGGACAAAGAGGATGAGATGACTTGCCTTATTAAGGGCTGTAACTTTGTCCTAAAGAATATACCACATGAAGCTTTTGTGTATGCCAGGCATGCTGATTCAGAGTTCCGGTTTCAGAACACAAACCCAGACATCTTCCCTTACCTGCTGGTCAACATTGGCTCTGGGGTGTCTATAGTCAAGGTAATCTTACAGTGTGTTGTAACTCAAAATGTCTGAAACAAAGCTACTACTTTTGCCACTGCACAAACAAATCAAAGTTCAAAAGTATCTATATTGTCCCACAAGGGGAAATTAACATTCTACATTCTACCACAAGTTTGTCTTCTATAAATTGCTAAAATGCCTTGTGTTCTAGGTTGAGTCAGACGACAAATTTGAGCGAATTGGAGGAAGTTCAATAGGTGGAGGAACATTCTGGGGACTAGGGGCATTGTTAACCAAAACAAAGGTATTTCCTTTCAACTTTCTTCACTTAACACTCAGGCTAAATAGTGTTTAATCTACAGCCTCTAACAAAAAAAGAAATGCAATGTTTTTAATGTTTGTTTTTTTATTTATTTATCTTTTTGCAGAGGTTTGATGAGTTACTTCAACTGGCTTCAAAGGGACAACACGCAAGCGTTGATATGCTTGTCAAAGATATTTACGGTGGATCTTATGGTTCCTTGGGATTGACAGGAGATCTTATTGCAAGCAGCTTTGGAAAGTCTGCTACTGCTGACAAAGGTGAAACATAGAAGTTGGTACCTGCACCAAATATGTAATGGAAGTAAATGCAGATTCACTGCAAAGTGCACTAGCTATTGGTGGTCTGTAGTAGGCTTGTATTGTACCAATATCCCCTTGTTATTCTTTCAAGAGTTTGCCAATAACACTGTAATAACGGCTTTTGTTGTGGTTGTAATGTGGCCTTTTGGTCATGGACAAATACAACAAAAACAAGGTGAATCCAGCAATCTGTTGGATAATCTTCAAACTCTGCACAAGTATGATCATTTCCAATTAGTGCAAAAATAAATTATGATTATATATGGCAAGACATGCTTTCCATTGTCTTTTTAAACTGTTAATAAGGTTAGTCTTTTTACAACTTTTGAGGACCCTTGTTCTCTACAGCTGTTGTGTTTGGATCAGTTTAGAAAAAGGTGCATGGCATCATTCCTAAGATGTAAACTTAGGAATTTTAGTTTTCAAAGATAAAAATTGTGCTGTGTATATATTTCTTGAATTATAGCACTGTTATAGGTAGAGTAATATCAGTAGATATTTGTCTTGTGATAATTTGCCATTTTACTAATTAAATGTTATTTTAGAGTTTTCCAAAGAAGACATGGCCAAGAGTTTACTACACATGATCAGCAATGATATAGGGCAGCTTGCCTGTCTATATGCCAAGCTCCACAACTTATCCAGAGTTTACTTTGGAGGCTTCTTCATCAGAGGACACCCTGTGACCATGCACACAATCACCTACAGTATCAACTACTTTACCAAGGCAAGGCCTCTAATTTTGCATAGTTTTAAACTAAATACATTTTTCAGATGTTTTCATTACCCTGCATTTATGTTATTTTGTTCTGTTGTTTTGTCGTTGCAGGGTGAAGTTCAGGCTCTGTTTCTAAGACATGAAGGGTATCTTGGGGCGATTGGAGCCTTTCTAAAAGGGGCGGAGGAAGACAGTAAGGAGAAATCTACTGATATTTTTACAGATGTCAGAGATTTGTACATACAAATAGAATGTGTAGCATACTTAAATAAACAATTTTATTTGTGTTTTCTATAATTAGACCCAAATCAGTATAGTTGGGGTGAGAACTATGCTGGGAGCTCAGGCCTCATGAGTGTTTCTCCAGACATGAATCCTATGCAACGAGCTCGGAGTGGAACGGTGAGTCCAGAGGGGAGGCAGGTCAAAAGATGGCCTACATTTTCTCATCTTCCTGTTATCACCACTTCTGCACTGAATCCATATAAATTATTGACATATCTTTCATTTGATCATCTTTCTTTTTATTCCCTCTACATTTTTTACTGTCTCTATAATCTCTCAATCAGTTTCCCGTAAGTACATGTTTAGATTGTGTGCACTGGTTTGATGCTGTATGGCTTCTGCACATAGTGTTTCCTCCATATTTTTTAGATACGTTTAGTGCCTTTTTGAAATAACATTTAAGGGGCTAAATCCCTGCATTGAACTGCAGTAAAAATACACACTTTCATTATTTGAACATGCAAATACAAATGCAATTTTAGCATCTATTGCTTTTACTAACTGGCTTCCTAAGAGCACAAAGTGGAATGAAAATATATTAGTTCACCTATTGTGTTTTTTGTACGCATTAAAACAACCACAACTGTCTAATAGACTATTGATTGTGTCCACGCCTAATGAACCTTCTTGCTCAGTCTGACTACTAGTATTTATTCTAGTGATAGCTTTTTCTTTTTTCAACCTAACCATTAACATCCTGTTAGGCTCCTTTTATATGTAGACTTTTTAACATCTCAGACAGTGTAATGGGTAAAATGAATGAATTAGGATCTGCTTCTGTTTCTTTATTTAGTTTGACATGTTGGAAATGGATCGTCTGGAGCGGCAGTTGGTGAATCTTCCTCTGCTGCAAGACCCGTCCTCCTACATTCCTGACACAATGGACCTCACTGAGGATGCTGTCTCCCGTGAATACTGGCTTTACTGCTTTGAGGATGCCCTTGATGGGGTAAAACTAGAAGTTATTGATTTGTAGAATAGAAATTAGATAGATTTCAGAAAATATAATCAATATAAGAAGAGCCCACCGAAAGATACACATTTTCAAATGCAATTGAACATAAAAACTGTAATATGTAGTAAAATCAACATAATGTATTTCAGGTGTTTATCTGTTAGCACTTTAAACATTATTTTGTTGAAAATTTGAATCAAACAAAATAAGCCGGAGTGCTAGATGTGCATTTAATTTCAGTGTAGTTTTGATATTGTTTGAGCTGTATTTATTTGAGTGTTCTTTGTATACATGGGTGTCCCTCTGTGCAGGTGGTTAAAAGAGCTCTGGCGAGCCAGCCTGACTTGCCTGAGGCACACGAGAGAGCAGAGAAGTTTCGTCAGAAATACAGACACAAACTTGAGACCCTTCGCCACCAACCTTTGTAAGGATGTCTCTGTCTTTGCTGTCAGCTGTTCATTTTACTGTGAATTGGCTTTTAGTGGACTAGAATTATCTTTAGTTATCTGCAATAGGATTATTTTAATGTCTCTTGTTTCCATCTATCTTTGTATTTTTAAAGACAGGAACCTCACTAATTAAAATATTACTTATAGTCTTTTGCCTTTAATAAAAACATCTTTGGGCCAAGGTACACTGATATCTCATGTTTGATTTGGTCAGTTATACTGTATATTACTGGTTTTTACTACAAACTGTTCCTTAAACACTGAAGACCCATTGCAGCTGTTGTGTGTGTCTGTGTGTATATTTCTGTCTGGCTGATTTAGAATGCTTCTCTTCTCACCTAGTGCTTATGGATCCCTCACCGTCAGAAGTCTGTTAGACACGAGGGAACACTGTTTAAACGAGTTCAACTTTCCTGATCCCTACTCTAAGGTCTGACATCTGGCCCGCTTTGTGTTCTTTGATTTTCCTACAAACCTATTGTAATCCTCTTCAATATTTTTAGTAAAACATTAGTTGTGCCATTTAAAGTTCAAATTGTTAACTTGTTGTTTTTGTAGATTAAAAATGGTATTGTTTCTCTGTTGTCTTTTGGTTGCAGATCAAACAAAAGGAGAATGACATTGCTCTCAAGTATTACCTGAAGGCAGTGAAGTCACTAGATAAGTTGGAATGGAAAGAACGACAGTTTGCCCTGGTCAGAGGCGTCCTGGCTGGGAATGTTTTCGACTGGGGAGCCAAGGCTGTATCAGAGTATGTGAACAAGCATTTTACCCTTTAACAGCTTTCTTCTTTGGTTGTTTTGCTCTGGGGACTTGTGTGCTCATCTTTCCACTGCAATGATTCTTCTAAATTATGAGTCGCCATTCCTTCTAGCAACAAAAACACAATAAAATGTCAGTCTTAAATCTGATAAAGCAACAAAGGTCAGGCTTTCGTGGCAACAACTGCTCATCAGGTTTACAACTAATAAGGCTGATAAACATGGTATGTGGATGTTACTTAGTGTGGATGCATTCTAAACTCATTTGCTAACATTTGTATTTTGTCCTGCATTTTTTGTCACATAGTGTTCTGGAATCTGATCCTGAATTTGGGTTTGAAGAAGCTAAGCGTCAGCTGGAAGGTCTCTTCATCTTTCTTTCTTTCTCTTTTTCTTTGATTGATTCTTTCTGAACATAGTTTTCTTCTCTTTTAGAACGTCCATGGCTTGTTGATTCCTACGACCAGTGGTTTGAGAGACTAAAGGTCAGGCTTTATATATACTACTTTATGGACACAGAAATGGGCAGAAATAACAGATTTAGAAAACAACAAACATTTTTTTAATTCTGTGTTTGATTAGCATTTGAATACATTGAATCCTGGTTTTGTCTTGCAGGGTCCTCCTCATAAGTGTGCCTTGTTTTTCGTAGATAATAGTGGAATAGACATCATTCTAGGCGTGATGCCTTTTGTCCGAGAACTTCTCACTCGAGGAACAGAGGTATGCAACTCTGACAGCATTTATAGAAAAAACATGTTTAGTTGTATCTAATGATAAATGATTTACATGCCTGTAGGTTGTTCTGGCCAGTAATTCTGGTCCAGCGTTAAATGACGTAACAAATGGTGAACTACAAATTCTAACTGAAAAGATGGCTGCCATGGATTCAGTGATACAGTGAGTGTTACTTCTAAAAGAGACCTATTAATGTGTTCAGGGACCAATCTTATGAGATTTGTTTGTTTCTTTTGGACAGAGCTGCACTGAGGGATGACAGGTTGATGTTGGTGCAGAGTGGTTCCAGTTCCCCTTGCTTGGATCTAAGGTTACATTTTTACATCGATTCTATGACACCGCTACTTGTTTGCTAATAAAACATCTGCTGCTGCTGTTGTACCCCGTTCATTTTATTAGGCTCTCTTGATGTTAATACCTATTTTTTTTTTATTTTCAGTCGTCTGGACAAAGTGCTGGCAACAGTGGTGCGAGAACGCAAAACAGACCTGGTGATTATTGAGGGCATGGGCCGAGCCATTCACACCAATTACTATGCCATGCTCAGCTGTGAAAGCCTCAAGATGGCTGTCATTAAGAACTCCTGGCTGGCGGACCGCCTGGGAGGAAAACTGTTCAGCGTAGTCTTTAAGTATGAGGTACCAGCAGAGAAAACAAGCGAGGACTGTGCAGCTCTGACGCCATGAGCCCCAGCAGTGTAGCGCTTGTGTATTGGCACAATATTGAAGACAAGCCATCAGGTTTGGGTCATTACCATGATCAAATATGATTTATGACCCTCATTTTAACTCTGGTATACTAATCAAAATGATTATTTTTAAACTTCTGACTGATACTCCAGCCATTGTAGGCGCTTTAATTATTGCTGCCTATTGATTTCATTCAGCTACTGGATCTTTTTAGGGGAAAAGCGTCATAGACATGCTGCAATGGCACAACAATGTCTGCCCACATTGGGAAAGTTGATATTTTGGCAGGTGCTTTCTTGTGTGATATTTGTGAGAGTGAAAAAAAAGCAGCACTTTTTCACAGTGGATTTAATGTGCCTTGAGGTTGGTGTAAAAAGCATCCTTCATTCAACATCAATTTTGTATGTTGATGGCCACATTTATCCACAAAAAAGACTTGTTTACCGGCAGTATAATGCCATAGACCAGGAGGAATTCTTACATTTATTTAAAGCTGGGATTTAGAAATTGAGCATTGTCATTGTCACTTGTGTAGCCTTTCAAAGTGGCATCAGGGAAATGTTGATCAATTTGAGTAGTGGCACTTTATTACTTTGAGGAGAGGCTAAGATATTCCACTAGGTGGCAGTATTCTACCGTGATGTTACATTTCCCCAATCGTTAACAAGGTGTTTGGTAAATTATCGCTGCATATTTCAGGTGAAAATAAACTGTTGCTGATTAAATAAAATTACAGCATTTTGACAACGCTGGCAGTGGCATAGTCTGTACTTAACTGTTATTTACAAGTGCAAGCTGTTATCTATCCCTTTGACTGAAATGCTCAAAGCCAATAATCCACAGCATCTAAATGTAATTTACACAAAGCACCGTGCGATATTAAACTCACTTCATTATTTGAAATATATCAAAACAAATGTATTAAGATTCACCAATGTTTATCATTCTTAAGATTATCCAAAGCTACAGTTGCTTTATATATAGTTTCACACAATGCAATATGGTAAATGTTGTTTGTACATACCTGTGAAATACAAGTGTGTATATGTATAAAATTATTTCAGTTTAAGCACACCACCTATTTATGTGTTCATCTGACAATCAATTTTAATTAAATGGTGAGAACTTTTATATTAATCTGTGTTTGTTTTTTGTAAGTCATTGAACTTGACTGAATGTGTGCAGCCATGTCAAGAAAATAAGAATAGCTGTGAGTTGCCCCATATTAAATCGAGCCTGCCCCTGGCGGTATAATAGCTCGACACCCTGGTATGTGATGGCTGATGCCTGCTGGGAAGCTGTAAGCTCATAATGTATGAGAAGACCTAGCGGGGGGTCCTGCTGCTTTTTCTTCCCTTTTTTTTTTTACTGAAAATATTCCGCCAGCCTCATGGATTTGATGCCATTTGTCTAATATAGACATTGTTCTGTACAGTTACGTATATTTTTTTTTCTATTGTTGAGGTTAGTCTTTAACATTTGTTGCCTTAGTATAAATGATGCCAACGTCTTATATATTTTATATAACAGTAAGTATTTAAAACCAATGCATGAACCAATTGCGTGACATGTCACAAAGTTACACTGAATGGATCTATTTCTGCAGCTGCAGTGGGACAGACCATCTGTTGCGAGCTTTCTAATTCAAAGCTCATCACACAATGATACACAGGCCCCGCAAAAACAGTGCAGCATTGACTCCAACTCTATGCACTAATTATATTGTAGTTACAGTAAACACTGATTTCTAAAGACATTCCTTTTGGACTTTTGAAAACAACAAAGTAGTGAAAAACCTTTCAAGAACATTATGAATTTGAAAAGTCAGGTGCCAAACAATTCACAGACTTTACACAGAAGATGAATTCCATGTCACTTTTTACACTTTGAACCTACTTTTAAGAAAACCTTAAAGTGCTTGTCTATTTAAATGTATCTGCATGAACTGAAAAAAGACACTGCATTACTATATTCAAACTTTGGATATTGATGTATGAAGCAATAGAATACTGACTCGTATTCTTTTTATTTATTTCTTTTTTTTTTTTACGCCTATGAACGCCTAGCAATGTTAAAAATTGACAAAACTGTTAAAATGTTCCTGGCAGTTTGTAGGCATAAAGTGATGTGGGGGAAAAAAAAAAAAAGATTGATGTGGAAATTATGTTTAATTGGAGGTTACTATACTTCCTATAGAACCAGCACACAACACCCTAAGACATTCTTATTCTTCAGCCATGTAGCCATCTATAAATAATTTCAGTTACAATGGTATGTGTTGGTGACATGGTTCTAAGGCTGTTAGATCCAAAGGCCAAGAATAGTAATTGAGAAATATACATACACATACTTTGTTATGGTTTGTACAGGACATGGATTGTGTTTTGTGTAAAACAATAAAAGTGAGAAAGTCGGTTATCTTCATTGAGCAGACTCATACTCACTGTGTTCCACCCACAACACAAGCATTGTCCTTGTTCAGACTAAAGCAGTATAAAAGCTTGTCCACTGCCTTTTTCAGTATTTTCATGAAAAAGCCAAATAAATAACTCTAAATGTCAGCCAATTCCCTCAAGTAATCAATACACAACCAATGCCCCAATAACTCACATTTAAACACACACACGCACACGCACAACAGGCTCAGTGCACATCATGCTGGAAGTCTACAGTGATGGAGAATGAACAGCCCATAAAAAATGTAGTTAGAGGGTTTCTCTGCAGAGCATACCAGAGGGTGCACAGGGCCTGCACTACTGAGAAAGACTGAAGGTGTTGAGGTTTGGGTTTGTAAAGTTTATTCTTATGAACCATTGAATCAAAGAAATAATGGAGATCATGTTAAATTATGCTTTTATATTGAGTACATGTCAGGGTTCCATAATATCAGTCGCAATACAAAGGGCTTATCCTATTTTTAAAAACGGAAGAAAAGTGGCCTAACGTAAATTTCAGTCAGGTGATAGTGTCATTAACTGTGCCACTGCACTTTTTTGCCTGTTGGGACAAGCCTGGAGACAGCAACTCATCTGGGTTGGCCATTGAGGAACCCGGACGTGGACGCGCATTGGAAAGAGCGCGCACCAGTGCCTCTCCACCTCCTCCTCTTCTTCTTAAGGAACTGTAGCCTGATGCTCTGCACACACATCTTGTCCTGGAGAGTACGGAGCACACCGAGCAGCTGAGTTACGCCTCCGTGTGACTGACCCCCAACACAAACTGGAACCGTCATCAAAGGACACACAGTAAACAAACCCAGGTAAGGCGCGTGTGTGGATCGCTTTCGTTGTTCTTGAGCATTTGGTGTCTTTACATTATCATCGGTTCATCTCGTGATGCTGAAACCCTTTTAGTGAGCTTTGGATTCATTTTGGTGTGTTTTGCAACTGCTTTCCTCCCGTATGTAGTATGTACCAAGAATAAGTCTGCCTGGGTTCTCAATTAATATTGTTTCCATCATCAGGGGTCTCCAACCGCGCATGAATCGTTGCGAGAAATATCCTAAAAGTTTCCTCTTGCGTAGAATATGCAGCATTTAATGGCTGCGTACTCTCCGATAGTAGGCTATAGACTACTAAATAAATATCTGTTTTTATTTAATGCGATTTGTCCTGACACAGTAAAAAAAAAAAGGCGTAACACGATAATCACTGTAACTTTTGTGACGGCGTGGTTTCTTGGTGTTTTGCATTAAAATTACAAAAGCTTTTTTTATTTTGAGTGAATGGTGAGGAGAATCAGAAATGATTGCAGCGATTATCTTTTCCTGACAGCTCATTGTTGCTCACTGCACACCAGCCTGCGTTAGGCTGAATGCATTAATGTGCAATAATGTCCAGAGAAAGAGACAGAAGGATAAGACAGGAGGAAGGGAGGAGGAGTAGGAGGGAAATAATGGTACAAAAATTAGAAATATTTGTCATCTGGCTTTGAGGAGCCAGAGGAGGTAATTAATTGAAAATCAATCAGCGGGGAAGCTTTAGACATGATCAGAGAGAAGGGCCCCTGCATGATCAACCTCAGGCCAAAACACAGCTCACATTCATTCTTTGAACATGAAAGAAAAGGTAACATAAGGACGCACTGCATGATTTGATGTTCATAGTTCATGTCATCCAGTGAAATCTATTAAAGTAAAACTTTAATAAGATCATCCAGTTTTCAGACTTATATTAAAGGCAGTAGGCTATTGTCAGCCCAGCACGTATCACAACTCCTAAATACAAGTCAGTGTATTGTTCCTCGGTGAGTACCTGTCTTGTCACACCAATGGAAAACTATCCTAATAGGTTCCTTGGTAAAAGGACTTCCTGTTTGATTAGGGTTGACTGGAACCGGGGCCGAGCTTTGCAGGCGTTCTCACAACACCACTTAATGGCATAAGTGACCGTTAATGGAATAAGTCTGCCAGGAAGTCTTTCTGAGTGTGCTGTTGAACACAACATATTAATGTCTCTGGCATAAGACTGATATTTCTGAAAACTATTGACACAATTCCAGTGTATATTGAACAAACATCCTACATTTTGTCATTTAGACAGCCAGTTGCAGTTACAAATGTACACATTACAAGGCCAAATTTTGAGCTTTGTCCACTTAAGCTCTGTCTTGAGATTTCATGGGTGAACATCTCCTCCACCAGGGTGTGAACCTTGGCTCAAACGTCTCTGCCAAGCGTGGCTGCATCTGTTTGATCAAGTCTCTTTCAACACTGGCAGCTGGTCAAATCCGAGCTTCCACAAAAGCAAGCAAGAACAGTTTGGTTACAAGAGAAACTTTGGGTTCAGATAATACGCTGCGTGCTTCGCTGACCAGGCAAATTGTTCCCGTGTGGAATGTCCAGGTGTCCGGGTGTTTGTGTTGTGAGAAGCCAAAGCTTTGTTGGCTTTTGGGCTGTAGCTGCTACAAAATGAAAGATGCTACCAACACTTTGTTCTAATTAAGCCAGGATAAATCCTCCCTCTGTGTGTGTCCCACTCAGCTTTGATTTCCCTCTCGTCTTTGTGTTTATGACTTCACTTTCCTCACAGCGTTACATCTTATTCTCTCACATTGCCCCCCTTTTTCCTTGGCTTTTGTCTCACTTATTCTCTCTTCTCTCTGCGGGACGCCTCTCTTTTTGCTACTGGTGCTGTTTGTGTCTCACAGCATTTTTGGAACACGCCTCTATGTGGGTGTCTGGAGGAGATTCCCACCTGCTGTTAGTGAATATTTGTGTGAGCGCAGGCCTTGGTTCACTCAAACGCAAGATAAGGGCCGGGAGGATGCTACCATGCATCAGCGATTATGTTCCCCACATCTGTTGTACCTACAACCAAATTACCACCAGACCTCTAGGCCTCTTTACTGTGGCTCACTTGCTGGCAGATGGACCTTCCTTATGGCTCTTGTGTTGTTTCCACTGGGCTTTACACCTGAAAGCTGTGAGTGTCTCTCTAATATTGTTTGGTAATTTTGGAGACAAAGCACTTTTAGATTGCTTAAGTCAGTGCTATTGGTCCCTAAAGAAATGCAGAAAGGCATTAACTGGAGCTGTCATTAAGCATACATTTGAAAACTTGGTTTGCACTAATTAGAAGCCTAACAGTTGTGATAGAAAATAGATATTCCTCAGTGAACAATGTGATGCAAAAATAAAGATATTGTTTCTCTCCTGTGCCATCACACTGACCTGCTGTGGGTCTTCTTTTGGAATTCTGTAATATACTTGCTCATATGTGGCACATATTATGATCATGTTAACAGACTGGTGAGCATACCTGATTTAAGCCTTTAATCTTTGAGTAGAAAGGGCCCTTTACGGTGGCCGCTGTGTGACATGACAGCTCTGCAATAGCCGCCTGTTTTCTGGGGCTTTGTTTGTTGGATCCTTATGGCCCCGCTGGTTGCCATGAGAGATGGAACTACAGGAGCAGATGGCTCCTGGAGATTTGGTGTCACAGCGGGTGAAGCTAAAGGATGAACACAAACAGTAGTTTAACACAGGAGGCCTCCCGTTCTATCCCACTGCGTCTCTCTTTTGCTTATATTGGAGTCCACTGACTGTTAAATATATTTTTAACAAGTGAGCCGGTCTGCTTTAGTGACTGACCGACTGAGCACACAATTGAAAGGGGTCTGTGATCTCATCACACTTTAATTCTGCCCTCTAAAAGTCTCCTTTTTGCTATTTATTGCAAGATTACCTATCACTTCATACTTATTTCACTCTGTCTCCTCCTGGAGACTGTCTCACACTGTGCGCTGCAGTGAGAAATCCAGCAGATTGTTATAACTCAATCATCTCTTTATTTTCTTTCCCCATATATTGCTTTTTGTTTTATTTTTTTATAAGCAATACACAAGTCAACACACTTTGGTCAGATCAGATAACTCTACAAATCATTACCTGGGGTCTACACCCGATTTGGCCAATACAAGTGAATTGGCCAAATGCAATCTTTTTGTTTCACAGTCCAAGGTAATGTTACATTTCACAGTTGTTTCTTTAGTATACTGCTGAGGTTTTGCTGGATTGAGCTGTTTCTGTGTGTTGGGTACAATAAAGGTTTGAACCCACTTTTAAGTGTTGCTAGAGGCTACATTTTAGATGAAGCTTCTATTGGTTTGTATCCTCTGCTCTGTAATTTACCCTGTCATCACAGGTTCTCTCATTGTTTGCAGTTCAAACCTGCAGTTATCCGCTTTCTAAGTTTCACGTTTAACCAATCAGTTCTAAATAATAAGTTTTATAAAAGTATACTGTATTTAGAAAATGTTTATTTGGACAATTTACTTTGTTCTCTGACTAGTATCAGTCATGTCAATAGTGCTGGTTATGAAAAATTAGGTCCTTTTAAATGTTTTTCTTACCCCACAAGTCCACATTAACTGCTGTTTTATGTTCAAGTATAAAATGTGGTTGTGAGACAGTCTTCTGGCCTTCCATTGCCCCTCCTGGACCCTACCTATAACACAGATATAAAACACACTGTGGTAGGAGGCTGTGCTGTTTGCACTGGTTGTTTATCAAACACACAATTCAGAATACCACCAAGAGTGCTCCATTATTGTCTGGTTCTGGGTCTCCTCAAAGGACCACCTGTTAGCTGCACATGTGAGAGTAAGCCGAGAAAGGAGGCCATTGCTGTGTTCAGATACCCTGGCCCGCCTTCTCTTTCAGGCCACAGCTCTATTCAGGTCCAGAGGATGGATTGGAAATGATGCAATCTGTCCCTATGGACTTGTGCCTTCTTTTTTGTTGGGATAATTAAATTTGTGGTGAGTCAGAACATTGGCACTTAGCTTTTAACTATTCTTTCAGTCAGGTAAAGCCACAGCATGTGTTTCTTTCAGTTATTTAGCGTGTGCTCTATGAACAGGTTAGAAGACAAAGACTAAAGCCAGAATTGGTAAATTATGGTAACACCTAATCACATGATCACACAGTAATAAATCAATTTTGTCATTGTCTCTTTTTTCCTGTGACATCTCACCCATCCAACAGACATAATCCTGACCCACACTCACTGTCACACATTGTAGTTCTTGTGGAGATAAGGGTCCCACCTCTGCAGCCTTTGTACTCCTGTTTTCAAACTGCACAGATGATCCAACTCCCAAATGCCAGACAACACGCTCTGACTTTAAATCCCACTGGGGAGCCGCCCGCCCTTGCTCTGCAAATGTCCAATAACTTTAACAGCACCACACAAACACACATTTGTTGCTGCCCTTGTTCAGTTTAAGAAAGTCGACTAAATGGCCCACTGTAAACTCAAGGGTGTGTGTTTGTAACTTGCAACCAAAAAGCAGAGGCCTTATCAACTCGCTGACACACAATAGTGCACAGCATCACTAGCAGCTCTTTACTTCTCCTTATTGATTTTCTGTTGGCCGAGCACAGTCATTTGTCTTTTAACACAAAGGAGCAGGCGATATAGTGCTATAATGGTGTTATGTGTCTGTGACAAAAACTATTTCTTTTATAGTTTATAACTAGTCATTACAAAGTATGGAGTCTTCATAAAAAGAACAGATAATTTTATGTTAATTTTGAAAACATATTAATGAAAAGCATAGATTAAAACATCACTTGGAAGTATATAAAAAATAGCAATTTATAAAGTGTTTAAGCTTGAAAATATTAAATATATTCCTGTCTTTCTTTCGTCTTATCTCACCATAAAAGGTGCACCAGGAGGTAGTAACAGAGACATCACAGAGGTACAATAGGTCAAAGTAAATAAATGGCACAGCTCGGAGTTATGGAAAGGAGCTCGTGTGGTGAGCACATAATACGTCATACTAGAAGCCATCTTTTGCTGTTTTGAGCATGAAGTGACCAAAACAGGATACTAACTGAAAGAAGCATAAAAGAAAGTTCTATCCTAAGCAGTTATTTCACTTTGTGCCACTAAATAAGGTCATGAGCTACTATAGCCTTTAAACAGCTAATTTGATTCTCCTGCCACCAACATTTGTTATTATACAGAAGTATTCTCAAATTGTAACATCTCTAGTGACTTGTGCTTCCGAGTTCTGCTGCATGCTTGGGTTTAATGCTGCGTTCATAAAGAAGTGCATTTACATTATAATGTTTTTGACTTCAATAGTTAGGTCTACATACATTCTAATACATTCCCAGCACTATTGCATTGACGTTTGCTGCTATGTCTTTAAAAAAGACTTAAAACAGGACTTCATATTTCACTTCAGTCGTTGTTCATATGTTGACTCTAAAAATTAAAGGTACTTTTAGAGGGCTCTCCAGTCTCTACAAGCGCTGAAGGATGTGCTCCACTAACGTATCTCACAGTGACTAAAGAAATGACAGCACATGGATGAAGGCTTGGAAATCATTTATAGAAAAAAATGCATCAGTGCCTGTTCATTTCTTTATCTCTTCTTAAAACCTCTCAGTTCAGATAAATGGCTTACTCAAGAAGCTGAGAGCCAACTCTCTGGATTTGAAAGATGGCAGAGGGGAGAATGGGAAATAGAGGGCACATATAGTTCTTGAGTGCTTTCAGATTGTATCCTCAGAACTAATGTCCGTGATCAAATGTACAGTATAGCTTCCTGGATAAAGCTACAGACAGTGACTAGAAAATGCTGGTTCGTAGAAAACAGTGTCATTATTCTTCATATTAAAAACCATATACAGTATTAGTAGCGTTGAAATAACTCCTCACTGGCAGCTCCTTTTACCTAGCACAATACTCAATACTATACTCTACTCTGTAACTCTGAATGAGCAGCCATGTAAAAACTTTACATATCTCGCCTTATAAACCCATCTGTTCTTGCACTAGATACATTTTGAAAGGTAACACTGTACAGCTGCTCTGCTGCAAACTCACACTAGGCGCAAATCCTAAAAGTAAAGTTGCTTTTACATTTATGAAGGACAAATTAACAAACCTATGAACCTATGACTAGTGTAGACACCAGGGCTTTGTTAAATACAGAAAACTGTGTTACAGATATAACTGATCTATTTTTTCATCCTGCAGGTGGCGTTGATTGGCTCAGACCATGACTCTCCTTCAGACTGTGCTCCTAGCGGTCCTGTTGGCCTCTCTGGCCTTGTCCCACAGTGCTGACCCAGAGGTGCCTCGTGGCAAAAGGAGACAGAGCTCAGCAGGTGGCAGCAACACTCTTCAGTACCCTTTGCAGGCTCCACAGGGCCACAGCTACAGCAGTAACCGTGGAGGGCGTCAGCGCCAGGGGGCCCGGGTTGCCAAAGCTGGAGCTGGCCTGCTGTCCCACAGGCACCCTCTGGCCCAGCCTGAGGATGTTGGAGCAGGCCTGGAGAGCATGAGTCCTGTGAGACTGGAGATGGGCCCTGTTAGGGACAGAGACAGAGGCCGAATGAATCTGAAGAGTGCGCCCCATGTACAGGGTAATAACCTGTTCGGGATGAGAAAGGAAAAAGGTCATGGTCATGGAGCCATGGAGCACAGGAGACAAGGGAGTCGACAGGACAAAGTGAAGCGGGGAAAAGGTGGGCTTAATGACAAACTTTAAGAGATTCCACAATGCTAGGAGTTTGTATTGAAGTCTGGTGTGTATACGTAGAATAGATGAAATATAATGGAAGATTTATACAAATCAGTGCTAATTCAGTGCAATTTCAAAATAACAAAGTTATATGTTCATTTTCATTTGGGCTGGTTTTATAACATTTTGTGACATGAAAAGAACAGAAGTCTGTCTCTTTTTTGAAATAATGAATATTAAGAAACATTTACATCATGCAATTTTTTAAAAATATGGTCAAATTTTTAAATTAGACAATGAAAAACACCTTTAAAATAAAGATTGGATGTACACAGGGTTTTCCCCAGGTCCAGACCCCAGTTCTCCTCTGAAGGCCAGAGATGTATTCGAGGAGACTTCATCTGCTGCCCTCCCCTCCTTCGCTGTAACCCCACCCAGTGACCCCCCCTCCCCCAATGTCTCTGTCTTTGGCTCGGGCTTCTCCATGGTTACCACGGTTATGAACGAGCATCCTCCAACGCTTCCCCCGGCCTCTACCAAACCCCAGGTAACACCAGTGAAACATATACCTCAGTGTATTTATTTAACAAACTCTTATCAAAGTGTTTATTAAAGGCTACGTCTGTCATGTGTAGGCGTAATTCCTGTGTGGGGGGGAAGCTGAGAAAAAAAAGGGCCCCATTGCTGTTCCACTGCCATAAACCTTACAAATGACACTCTCATTAACTGCAAAACTGAGTGTGCTGGGAAAAATGTATCTGCGTAGTACAGACAATGTAATGTACACCTCCAGCTTCTGATGTCACTACACAGAAGACTTTATGTACTTCTCTGCAAGCCATGATATTTTGTATGTTAAACGAGTTACCATGTGCATGTGCTGTGATGCACTCAGGATTGATAACATTATTCCATTGTCTTTTACTTTTCAGTTTGATTGCTACATAGAATGTAAAAGTTCCATAAAACAAAGTTGTTTTCCAATATTATATTAAGTTCTTGGGTTCCAGGTTGCCTATGCCAGCTCTTTGCTTTGTGTAAATGTTTGATAGGTGTAGGGCTATAAGTCTGCTTAATATTCTGTTTACAAGAGGCCTTAGTATGCTGTCAATGTTAGAATAGTCAAATAATATTGGACCACAGTGGAAAGAAATTATGGTCTTTTTTGGTCCAGGCATTCAGAAAGCTTTCTTAATTAATGTTCGATCTTCTGCTGATGGTTTAATGAGCAGCTGAACACCAGCAGGCATCCCCTGCAATTAATCTACAGTCATTGATATTTCCACACAGGCCCATTTGCTACAAGTGAAAGAAAACAATTATGGATCTTTTTCAGTGAAGAGATAATTTTTTGATGAATGTTTTGTCATGTATTTTCCCCCTTGAGACTTGCTGAGTAAATAATTGTGCCTGACACTGCATCCTCTAATTTGAATATATATATATATATATATATATATATATATATATATATATATATATATATATATATATATATATATATATATATATATATATATATATATATATATATATATATATATATATATATATATATATATATATATATATATATATATATTTTTTTTTATTGATTTCCATTAGCAAAAAAAAAAAACATTTCTTCCACTTTACAAATAATGTGGTTTGACACATTTTAAATTTAGATGCCTCACTCTGCCCTTGAATACAGAATACAGTACAACAAAAAAACTTTAGTTTGAGGAGTTGAGTAAGTTATCCAATATATTAATCAGGTTGTCTGATTTGAAAACCTGAAACATTTGATACCATATTAGCAATTGGCTATACAAACATGATTAAGTCAAGTTACATATGTTGAAATGTTGTAAATGAACCTTTCAGTCCATAAATAAGCCAGTCATTAATTACATTTTTGGTCTACTGTTTTTTTTTATTTAAAAATGTATGTACCATCTAAAATGGTCAGTGTGGCAATAAAAGGCACACATGAACAATGTCAAATCTAAATGCATGTACTAGCTGTATAATATTATTAATTTGTTTTCATGGCCAAGACTTTAGAAGCTCTGCCATCTCTGTTGCCTCCAAGGGCAGTTTGCAAATCAATTAAGCATTACTGCTGCCCATCAAAACATCTCTCCTCCTACTTCTATATACTCCCTCCATGTCAAATCAAAGATTTATATTCTAATCACAGTTGCATTAAATAGAACATAGAGGGCACAGACACAGCAGTGCAGTATCAAAGCCAAATTAAAGTCATGATTGTCATGATTGCATTTTGCTGTAAAGGTTCCCACTGAAATGCCATTGTGATAGATCTGATAAAAACGTGTGGTTCTACTTCAGAGATCTGAGCGAGGAAAGGGACAAGGAGAAATAATGCCGACGCTGGACATGGCACTGTTTGACTGGACTGACTATGAAGACATGAAACCTGTGGACACATGGCCATCTTCAAAGAAAAAAGGTAAATTATTATTGTAAATAATTTATTCCTTTAGATTTATTTTCTACCACTTATCCTTTGTGGGATGTGAGCACTAGGAGCCTATCCCAGCTGCATGGGAAGTGAGGCAGGGTACACTCAGCAGGACAATTGTAGGGCTAACATATCTTAGAAATAGACACTTGCATCCATTCACTTTGGGCAGTTTAGAGTCAACAGTGCACCTATACCTGAATGTCTCGATGAGTGATTTAGGTCTTTTTTGTTTTGCAGATAAGAGGCGGAGTAAAAACCTTAGCAATGGAAATGTTACATCAGATATGGTTGAGCCATGTGACCATCACCTGGACTGTCTTCCAGGTCAGTATGCAAACATTAAACACTTGGCTCCTGAACCAAAGACTTATAATCCACTTATATTTGTCCCTCCCGTGGGCCCAGGACTCCCCTGCAAAAGAGATTTGTAATCTTAGTGGGACTGTCTTGGATAAATAAAGATTAAATAAAAATAAGAAAAATAGAAACAGAATTCCATTCTATTTCATGTCCTAATGTGTTGCTAACACATTTATTGTAGAAATGTTGCTCTTTGGATCAATCAACTCTGATAAATGGTATTACATGAATGCTGTAAACACAGTCTTTACATTGTCACTATTTTGGCCCCTATGCTTGTTCCAATTAAGGTTCTTGCTGTGACCTGAGGCAACATGAGTGCAAAGCACACAACCGAGGCCTCAACAACAAATGTTATGATGACTGCATGTGTGAGGAAGGTAGGTGCAGAAAACATAAGGGTCTACATGACGGTGTAGATGGCCTGCTGGACATATACAATTATACTCAAATTTTTGCATCACTTATTCATAATTCTCGTGGATCCAAGAAAATGTTGTCTGGCTGCTAACAAAACTGATTGGGGTTGCCTTAAAAGTGAAATTGAGGAGGTTGGACTTTTACTGCTGACACAATATTGAAGGGGATTGAAATTTTACTTAAATATTTTTTTCCTTATTTAGGTCTACGCTGTTATGCCAAGTTCCACCGGAAGAGACGTGTGACCAGGCGAAGGGGTCGCTGTGTGGTGCCTGAATCAGTCAACAGTGACCAAGGAGGCTTCATCACCATCTAAGAGAGAAAACAGAAAATATTGACATAAGCAGAACAAGCAAGATGTCAAGACCCTACAAACTAAGTATGACCTTGGTCAAAGCTTTTATTCAATTTGTATTGTGTTCTAAAGCCTACATCTGAAACTTTAACCTGAATGGATGGAGCGCATTCCAACCATTGTCAAAGTTACACTGTCCTCATGTTTTCAATTGAAATACTGTTGTCTTTTGAAATGTGGTATTTGTTTAATGTATTGCATTGTTTACTCTGCATCCTGACTGGTCCTGCCCTACGCCATAGACATAAGTCTAGTAAGTTTTATTTTTACTGATTGCCCACAGCATCATTTATTTCCATTTAGGTAAGCCGTCCCTGTTAAAAATGAGGAAAAAAAAAACACTTCTTAATGACTTTACTGATTGTGCCTAGTTTGCTGAAATGGTAACTTTGATTGATTTCATAAATTTAGAATGTCTCAGTCGGCTGTAAATACCACTCATCAGTTGCCAACATTTTTTTTACTGATACAAGTAAAAGTTGTACTAAACAATATTAGAACATTCAAAGATGCTTGTTTGACTTCAACTTTTTAATATGTTTATGACTTTATTTATATTATCTTTCTTTTGTTTGTCTGTAAAAGGTGTATTTCTACTTATTTTGTTCTCATGAATAAAGAATTACTAGGATTTTGAGGTGAGTGATTGTCCTGAGATGCACAACAAACCTTCATCTGTGTAAGAAATGTTTACACAGTCAAAACAAAACACACTATACATATTGTAATTACAAACTGTACTAACCATTATGTTGGATTATTTAAAATACATTGCTCCTGACACATTCAAGCAAGTATTTGTAGTTGCAGTGATTGTATTGTATAGCGTATTTTTTATACCTAGCCATCAGCTCAGTTGAACTATGACATGATGATGTAGCACCATGGAAAAAAAAAAAACAATCCAACATTGTACCAGAAAGTACCATCCTTTATTATTATATTATATCTCTTTGTACCTTTAGATGAAGTCATAAGCTTCTGTGGCACTCCTGTTACTGTGTAATCTGGTAAAAGAAGGGGCCAGAATGTGTCAAGACGTTCTAGGCAGGTTCTGTAGCGTGCTGTAGATGCAGATATTCACATAATACAGTAGATTTGAAGTTATTTGAAAACTTAAATCTTTTAAAATCAATTAAATGGTTATAAATAACTACAGCTTATAGTTGTCTTTAAATTGTGTTACACTACTAACAATATTAACATCTACAGTTAAATATTGACGTCATGGAAATCTTCATCACATACATGCTTAAGATCTAAAGTCATTTGGAGACAAACAGGACAAGAAGATCCCGAGAAGGTCATCAAGTGGCTGTGGCTGTAACTGATCGAGTTAGAGATATAACAGGTCAGGCGAAAGAATGAGTTAAACTGTTAGAGTTGTCACTACTGATGAATCAAAACCTTACAAAGACACAAGCACTAGAGCTTATAAGAGTCACTCACAGTTATAGAAGTAACAAGACTGAAGTATCTTATTGTGGTTTAGGCTCAACACCTGGAAGAGTGGAATTGTGATGAGTCAAATAAAGTGTAAATGGAAATATTTAGTTATCACCTAATTTGTGCATAAGATTAGCATAAAAAGCCAATTTACCCACAAAGTAGTAAATGGAGTTTGACAAAAGAGTCAAGATGTTTTTGGTGTTTTTTTTTTGGTTACCATGGGGAACTGTAACCATGTGACCTGAGAATAGAACTATGTCAGGTGAAAAAGATGAGGAAAAATGATTTATGATGTGACCGGAAGTAGAATTAATACAGCTTACAGGGCTTAGCTTCATACCGTAGATTGTATAAATACAATCATACAAAACGTCTATGCAGGGAGGGAGGGGCTGAGCTGCTGTGACCTGTGACCTGTGACCTGTGAGGGAGGGGCTGAGCGGCTGTGACCTGTGAGGGAGGGGGCAGTCACATGGAGTCAGGCAGGTGTCACATGGTCTGTGTTTGCAGGCTGATCTGAGGAAAGAGGAGGAGTTTTTGTCGAAGTTTTATGAAAGAAAAAAAAACGACCATAAGTTGAAACAGTTGAACCAGACCAAGGTAGATTTGTCTTTACCTTACGACCTATTATGGAAATCCCTGCTATAAACTTAAAGGTAAGGACTCTGTTTACTTATGCTAGTTCAACAGTAGCAATGCAAGCCTAGCATTTACATGGTTTCTTGGCTTAGTTCCTCCTTATGTTATAGTTGTGAGATGATCTTTTATCAAACAGAATCCTTATATTACTTGTAATGGGTTGATACGCTTCATTTTGTCCAAACAAGTGGTGCATATGTTAGTGAAGTGTTGACTCATGCTATGTCACAAGAATTACAATGAAACTTCCTTTTATATAAATATTTTAGCCTCATTGACAGACTGAAAGGGGGAGTGCACTATTAGATCAAGAGTTTATTTTCTAAGAAAAACCATAGAGAGCCATGAAATCTTTAACTGTGAAATGATCACATGATTTAGGTTTAGTTCTTAAGCAGACTTACAATGATTAAGGAAATGTCTATTTTATGTCTAAAATAGAGTTTGCTGTAAACATAAATCAAAAATATTGAAGCAATATGAAGAACGCTGAACTAAAACTTTAAAAAAGGCTTCATTAGTGTCTTTTGTTTTGAAGGCAATAGTCCTAGTGCACTGGCTGCTTACAGTATGGTGAGTACTCACACATTTGTGAGGAATTTCTCTCTTCCTCTTTATATCTACTCATAGACACAATACTCAGCAGTGACCTGAAACTGAGCAGACACCGACCCACAATCATAAATCAGGCTTTCCCTATAACATCCATTTTCTATTTTTAATAATCCAACATCGATTTCATTGTGTTCATTTTTCTTTTTGCTTCAGGGGCTCTATGGGAGGGCTGCCGATCTCATTTGCTTGGGGAAACTTCACTGTTTTGGCTATTGGGGTGTGGGCCATCGCACAGAGGGACTCTATTGATGCTGTGCTTATGGTGAGTTTTTACCTTGATGCGCTGGAGTCTAAAAATCATGTGACGGCAAGCAGAGTACTGGTTAACCGTGCTAACCCGTTTGTCTGTGAAATCTAGGACAAACCATGAGCATTCCTGAAATAGAGATTGCTCTGAGAACACTGTAAAGAGGCATAGACTTACTTAACATACTTAAGTCAGGTTACAGAAACCGCACATTGGTTAAACAAGGGAGCATCTCCTCACAAGTCTTACATGAAATAATCTTGAGTGTTCAAACTTCAGCATGACATACAGTACCTTTAGTAATTTGTCCACACTTTTATTGTTTCCTGTGCTGGAAAAAAGGCAATAAATAGCTACAGACATGCAGAACTATTCTCTTGATCAAAGTTTATAAACCGAATTTCTTATGTCAGGTGACATTTTGGGACACTTTTTTTCCCATTTTCATTTTGACCTCCTCCGATTTAAGTTTTTTTTTTGTGTGTTTTACCTCACAGACAGCTCGTTCTGCACATCCCTTTTCAGACATATCCATTTAAAAGGAGTCGATTCAAACACACGGACATGTCAGTGAAAAAAAAGCACTTTCTATGCTGTCAAAGAACAATATGGAGCAAGTTTAAAATCCAATGGGATTTTAAACTTGCTCCATATTGTTTCTTTCTTGCAAGAAATATGTTTTAAAGAGGCTATCACTTTTTTCTCTTCTCACAGTTTCTAATGGGGATGGTCATAACGATCTTGACAGACATCATCCATTTTGGGGTATTTTACCCCACACAGAATGTGGTGGTGCTCGATATACTTCGCTTCAGTGAAGGAATGGCTATTCTCAACCTTCTGCTCAAACCTGCATCTTGCTTCTTTGTCTATCAAATGTACAGAGAACGAGGAGGCGATTACAATGTCAACTTTGGTAAGTGTAACTGTAACTTATGCAGATGAGGGTTTCTGTATTGTTTCTACAATAAGGATGCACTTGTATCATTAAATACATTTATGAAATACTTGTATAGATTATGTTGTATGGTATTCATTGTATACTTTAACAGCATACAAGTTGGTATACTTTCAAAAATGTGGTACTAAATAAATACTTTTCTGAAAAAAAAAAAGAGAAAATTAATCTTTTAAGGAGGCAACATAACCAGAATATAAACCATCAAATTATCTGGTGAGCCTTTTATAATTTAGCAAGAAATGATCAGAATTTACATCTTGAGGTTGCCTTCTTACATACAGTACAGGCTTTGAGATACTTTACTGCCATGTTTTATGCTGTTTGCCACAAACGGTTAGCCAAGTACTGAACACACTGACTTTGTGCTAAATCACTTTCAGATGATTCCCATGTCAAACTAATTTGTTACAGTCACAAGACTTTGAAATGCATTTGTCATATCTATGCTGTAGTTCAGCCTGGTAAGAAAATCACTTCTCTTTTCTGACGTGTGTGTGTCATCCTAGCCACCAGTTTTACTAAATCAGTAAAAAAAAAAAAAAACAATGTTTGCCCATAGAGAAAGAAACATTATGGGATGTTTATATGCAGCACGTTCCTCTTGGAGGAACTTAGAGAGGAGAGTATACTTAATTGACTGTAGGCCACTATTCAGAGCTGTTCCATTAGAAATCCTATTTAGCTGTGACGTCTGGTGGACTCTTACTTACCTCTTCACGTGTTTGGATTAGCGTGACGTGATTTTGCTTTCCAACTGTGGTATGATATCTATTCTAGGATGAACAAAAATGTGTTATCATAGTTTTACCACACACTGGGACTAGTAGAAATCAGACTGCAACTGACAAAATAGTCCTCTTGATTTGACTCTTGGAGGATAATTGAATATTGATGAAGTCTCTAGACTATGATTGACTGTGTAGTGGGTGATAAAAACCAGGTGAGCATGTTTTTTAATTGATGTCTGATTGCAAAGCAGTCATTAATTAACATGGCTCCCTACAGCATCTTGCTCTGTAAAAACAAAACAACCAATTGGAGATTCAAGCATATGGAGTGCTTTAGTTTTGGACTGACAACTTGAAAATGCTGCCCCCAAATTTATTTTAGTATCTTTTTTAGCTGAAGAAGATGAAGAGTGACCCAAATTAAAACGGCACACATTTTTAGTATTAGTAGATTTGAGTGGAAGCAAAGCCATTAGAGCCCTATACTTCCACATGAGTTTCCTTCTCAGCCTATGATCCCCTGGTCCACTACTTCTACTGCTTTTGATTCTACTTCTAATATTTTTCTAAGTATTGTCTGATGATATTTATGTCTTCTTTTCTTTTCTTCTTTTTTTTGTCTTCTTCTCCTCACTGACCTTTCACCTTTCAGACCTAGAGACTTCAATGGACAGTCGATGCACTACGGATAGTGCAGACAGTGCTTTTATTGGGCGCCGCTATTGATGCCTGGCTTCCTCTTCCTTTTTTTAATTTTTTATTTTTTTTTACCATTTTGATTCTTCCTACAATCATCTTATTTCATCAGCCTCCATGCAGGAAGCAAGGTTGATAATTGGCTGTTGGACACAAGAGACTTTAGACTTCTGTTTTCATGTTTACCACTTCCATAGGAGTATTCTGTTCTGTCCTGATTTCAGTTTTTTTATACATTTATGTTGTTTTGTCTTTTTGTCTTTCATTAGTTCTTCATTGCCTTTTCTACCTGCACTGCTCTCTGGTCATATACCTTTTGTATTTATTTATCTGCTGTTATATGTTTGTGAGTTTGCGTGTTTGTATTATTCATATTTCTACTCTCCAGATGCCTAATTTGTGTTATGTATTCTGTTTTATTTTTAGCAGCACTGCATGATGGTGCATTTTTTTCATCCTAATTAAAGTTAACACAATATTGACTCATAAAAGAGTCATATATTCTTTTGGATGAGGTATCCATAGTCAACATATTACCTGGAGTAGATTTTTGTCAATGTGCTTGACTTGGGAAATAAACTGAAAAGACAGTAAATCAACTATTTATTTTCTGTATACTCCTTGAATGCCCCTAGCATTGTAGTATTTGATTGCAGCTGAGCAGGCCTAATGAATGTGTTGTACTAAATAATTACATAAAATACCAAGAGAAATGGACTTGTGCACAGTGTGACCACACACAAAACCAATTTAAAACTCAATCTAATTCAAAACTCTTGCCCCAAAGAACAACTTGGGTTTAGAGAACATATTTTTCCTTTTGGGTTTGGGTGCCCGTTCAACACTGGGGGTCTTTATGCTTCATACCTGAGTGCCAGAGATTGCATTTTAGTCTGAAAGAACCACATTTTCTGAATTAACTTTAAGGACACAGTATTTCCTTGTTGAAGCTCTTACACAGTTAAGTTGTGTTATGTTAAGCTTTCATTTCTGAATGTCAGGGTCTCGGATAGCCCAGATCAATGTTGTCAGTGTATTATTTCACTTAACATGTGCAGGTAAAAGGTAATGTGTTGATATTTCAGTTAAATGTAATGGAATAAACACAACAGTTTGATTGAATTTCTATTTTAAAGCTCCTGCAGTGGAAGTAATGGCTTGCATGATTAAAATAACCCAGGCATGTTTGTCACAGTAAGGCTGGGTCATGTTGAGGTAAGAGTGAGCAAGCCTTTGAACTTCAAAATGTGTCATCTGTATTCTAGTCCTGCCAGAGCCAAGGCTGTTTTTTTCCCCCTAATTTATGTCCGGAAATCACTTTCATAGAATTCATTACAAAACCGTCATAACATCTCTAATGCACCAAGAAAGTTGCAACTGGCAGAATTATTGTGCAATCCTTTTTAAATACACTCCTGAAAGGTAGCAGGCCAGGTTTTCTTTTGAAACCTCAAAATAGCACCAGTACATTAAAGCTGGAGTGATTTGCCTGTAATGTTAAGCTATGTTTGTGTCAATGTGACACTGTGTACTGAATTTGAGCTGCTAAACATGGTCTACAGTGTTGCAGAGGCAGAAGTAGGAAAGCATGTAATATGATAAAAATGTGTTTAAAAAGAAGAAGCTGGTTGGGTTTGTTGAAGACTTTATAATGTTTTTTTGCAGGTTTTCCTTCTGTATCACGAAACCGAGAGGCCTACCAGTCCATCGACCATCAGGATGAGTCGACTACTTCAGGAAATCCCTTTAACCAGGCCCAAGACGGCAAACCAGCCCACGCGTATTAAACAAACCTAGCACTTACTTTGACGGTGTTTCTGTCTATGTTTTATTCAGCAAATAGCTCTACATTTTCCCTACGTGTATATTTTTCTGGTGATGATATGGTACTAAAGAAACATTTAATCATAAGATATTCATTTGCATTCTGTAAAGAAATGTGATGCAATTAAAATGCACTTTTTTATTTTTTATTTTATTGGCAGCCTATTATCTATGATTGCTGACTAAATACACAGGGATACACTGGTCACTCGTGCTTTCAAGACTATATTTAATAGAAAAAAGACTGTTATAGTATATTGTTAATATATTATTTTATTTTTTTCTTGAAATTGTTCATTTGTATAACAAACGTTACAACGTTATTTTGTTTTTTTTTATGTAAATTACTTATAGTCTTATAAACATTAGAAGTTGGCAATTTCTATCATGCATGTCCTTGTTCTTGTAAAAAGCTTTTTTTTTTTAAATCTGAGAGCAGGGTAAAAGTTGTTCTATACGGCCTCCATTATGTTTCCATATACTCATCATGCACATTAAATACAGAAAGGTGAACAAAATATGTTACGTGTGCACACTGTGGAGGACAATAAAGTGTGCACCTTTTACATTTATTTTTTCTTTACTGTGCAAGTTACACAAGGATTGTGGATACATCTGGTTTAATATACGTGTCCCAGACTGAATGTGAAGGGTGTGTGTGCTAAAGTTTTGTGTTGTCTATTTCAAACTGAACTGTGTTAATGTGCTTCAGTTGTATGTAGATATTAAGTATGCATTTTATACCATTCCTACAACAACCATGAGTCAAAAGCACCCGCCTGGTGCTTAGCGTCTGCTAAATGACTAAATGTGGTGCTTACAGAAGTATTAAATCATGAAAACATACATTGAAGAATGTTTGCTGCATGTTACATTGGAATAATTAGACTTTAAAAACACTGAACCTTGTTTAATCTTCAGTTGGTGCAGAGTACTACCCATCTGAGACCGGAAAAGTTGATTGAATTGCTTAGAAAAACACAATTTGTAAAAGTCACTGCACTGGATCTGTTTTCAAGGTTTCTGACCTTGATGGAGTTGTTATTGCTGGGCAGTGTGTGTTGTTTGATTGATTTTTTTTTTACAAGAGTGAGGTCTGTGTGACGTAAGGCCCTTGAGGTGTACGAGCATTGTCATCTGTTCAAAAACTAAACCGAGCCTTGGGGTCTTGTGAATGAATATAAATATAGCTACTTTATATAAATGTTTCTGCCTTTTTTTATTTTCAACTCTTTATAATTGTACTATGTATTAATGCAAATCAAAAAATGCTTAATAAGATTGTCAGTAAAAAACAAGTCACCTTTTGTGAACACACCCTTGTCATTCTTTATTTAGATGCCTTACACACTGTAATGACATGATATCTGGGGCAGGATGTGTGAAAACTGTGGAGCACAAACGCCATCAGCTGTCCACAGACATAAAAGTAAAACATGTCTTAATTATAAGGACCATTGAGCTGTTTTTTTGGCTATTGTTCTCCCATTTTAAGACGGAAATCAATATGTTTACCCAAATTAGGCCAGAAGCAGGCCATAGACCTCAATCTTTCAGTTTTCAAGAATGAAGCCTCAGTGAGTAAGCGTGGTAATGATTCATCCATGCTGCGCTCCAGACCAGAAACATCGAAGGTGAAGGGGTGAAGGTGAAGAGAGGAGTGTGGGAGGGGTCCACATTGGCCTGCCCACCAATATGCTGTTGATTAATAAGTAGCTGCTGGGCTGCCTCTCCTGAGCCCCCCTGCGCACAGCTCTGACACATCCTCGCACTCACACCTGATTCCTCGGAGCCAAGGACACGCTCGTACGCCACTGCTATTGTTGCTGCATGCAATAAAAGGAACTCAATTTGTCAGAGCCATTATTGCATTAGTGACAATCTCCAAGGAGGTTTTAAATCAATGATTTCGTGGGCCTCAGTGCTGCAGACTTGGAACACAATTAGAAATGTCTTAGTTACTGTGTCCAGAAGAGACCAAGCCTCAAATCACATTTTCAAACACACATATTAAAAAGGTCCTGAGACAAATAATACAATATTGTAGGCTAGTGTTTGCTCTAGCAACATCCTATAGTTCATTTTAGAAGGCTACACTACCTTGATGGAAAAATTTAAATGGGCTCCTCAAGTTTGCTTCAGGTTTTTCTTTTATTATCCAGCCTTTTATCAACTTTTATCAATAACACAATTCAATCAGCTTTCAGCACACTTGAGTAATGAATGAATGAATAATATATTTCACTGTGTGCTGTTGTGGGGCAAAATAATCATGCTAAAAAAAACAGAAAGTTTCCCAAACATTGGATTAAGAAAATTATATGAGCACCTTTGATTTACTTTTTTTTCTCCATTGAATTTTTTTAATGAAACAAAAAACAAAAACATGAACGGCACATATTAATTAGTCAACGATCCTCTATGCATAGATTAAAATAAGGAAAACAAAAGAGAATTGCTCACAGTGCTGTAATTCCTGTTTAGGTCCTGGAAAGACAATGGGAATCCAAACATGACCTGGAGTGGCAAAAGTCCCAGAGAAGCCTTGGGTCTGACTCTGGGGTTAATTATACAGCATGGGGCCAGTGGGTGATGAAGAATATTGACATGTTTTGACCTACGTGTCTCTAATTAAGTTGGGTGCCTGGGAGCAAGAAAGACAGACGTGGTGCTAGACCTCAGAGCAGAACATGGCAGAGAAATACACTTATTTTTTGAAACAACACCTGCTGCCCTGGCTGGACTAGACACTGTCACATACTGTACCTGAGATTAAAAGGGAGTTCATGTGAGATAGATTCAGAGATGACCTTTTTATGCCTGGAGCTTTCAGATTCCCCCGGGGGCGCCATCTCAACCCTTGACCTTTTTACACCCTGGCCTCGCGCATCTGTCACAGACGATAACAGCATCAAAACTGATTCCAATTACCCTCCGGTCCACAGCAGCCAGCATGGGACGGTGCTCAAGAAATCCAGACCGGTTTTCATAAATTTCAAACAAGCTACCAAACAAAAACAAGTAGCTGCAGGTGTCATGTGTAAAGAACTAAAAGCCAAAGTGCATCAGGTTCTACAAAGTTTGAATTTCTGTCAAAGTAAAAAGCAATTAGTGTCTGTGGACTATGGCTATTTGTAATATAATACATGACCAAGAAAAATAACAAAAAATGCATCTTTTTGGCATTGTTTGCACCAAACATTACATGACATTACAGCATCCATCAAGTGTTTAATTTGTGACTTTATTGTTCTTTGAGAAAGCATCCATCACAATATATGCATCTTAACTATAACACTCTATAAAGCCACATTAGCCTGTAAATGTGCCAGTGGAATTTAATTTGCAATTAATTTATTTAAATCAGCCTCTGTGTGCAGCATAATTCAGTCTTTTCATTTTCATTTATAGCATTGTATCTGCTGTGTTTGCTTTAATTCCATTATTCTTTGAAATTTTTAATTTGTTGAATTTCTTCTTCATTGACCCCTTTTCCTCACATTTGCAGGGCATTAAACTTTTATTTTATCATTCCCTTTCTATCTTTAATGTTGTGTAAAGATCATTTTCATTTAAACACTGCAGACATTTCCTCTCATAACCACAGAACAAATGAGAACCACATTTTTATGAGCTTTACCTATAAATATGCCCCGAATGCCTCAGTAAAAACTTTTTTTCTTGATGTGAAATAACCTTTGGAGTTTTATTCCCCCCTCAAGCAATAAGTGAGGTAGAACAGCAGAGGCTTAAAGAGACAAGGCGGGAGAATAATGAACGGTGAGCGTGGGGCAGGTACTTCGATGAGTGCACATGATGAATGACCGTGGGGAGGGAGTACAGGACCAGAACAGAGGCACAGCCATTTGTTACTGGGCTGTCACAAATGTATTTTTAATGAATCTGCACCTCTGACTCCTCCAGCAGAGCACCGCTGTTCCTTACGGCCGTCGTGACCCCAATATTTTCACACGAAGCAGCGCCTTAGAACTACCCACTCTGCTCTGTCGATGAGATGTAAATAAGCTTCTCATTGTGTTTACCTAAGGCATGTTCAGCCTTATTATTATCCTTAGCCAAAAAAAAGGGCTGCCTCTGTCACTTTGAAGAAAGCGCTTATAATCATTCCAAACTGAACTACACTTTCAGACTATGTTGGTTTTGTTAGCTTGCTTCTAAACCCTTTTAATATTGATCCCACATCAAATGTCATGGAGATATAAGCATTGTATTCTCATTTATTTGATGTGTAACAAACATTACTATATACAGTATGTGAGCATGCATTTACTTCTATAATACTGCACTCAATTTCTTGAAACATAGTGGAAGGGAATGGGGTGGGCCAAGGACAACCAACCAATAACTGGGGCACATCTATAAAAAGAAAAGGAGGCGTTGGAAGGAAAAATGCTCACATTTCAAACTTATTCCACAGATTAAGCAGCTATGACCTTTGGCATTTATAAGAAACACATGCACAAGACACCAGACACATAAATATCCCATTGACTATGGTCTAAAATTCAGAAGCTGTTATCTTTAATGAAGATTTCCCTCCATGTTCTGTCTCATTTAAACCAACACAGGCTGTTGGCTGACACTTTAAGTCCTCTGGTAAAAGTAAC